>OY821771.1:63810400-64410400 GCA_963682175.1 Triglochin maritima
GTATACAATCACCAGATGCCAAAGCCCAAACCTTGACAGAATCCTGGCTAACAGATGCCAAATAATCTCCAGTTGAATCCCAACAAACAGACTGCACCTCACTGGCATGACCCTGCATACAGAACAAACAAAGATGATAGAGTCCATTTCCCAGAACAGCCAAAATTCAGAACTATCCAGATATTTTAGGATAATTTCATTAGGAAATATCTAAAATTCAGGACTACCTGCAGTGAACGTGTCTGCCTGTCTGTTTCAACATCAAAAACAGAAACCACATTATCTGCTGCAGCAGCAAGAAGATGACCAAGCCTAGGCTGAAATCTGACTTGTGTTGTACCTCCATGTATCATCACCTGTATTTGTCTTGAGTTCTCAGAATGACCAACAGATGGATAAAATTTTATAAGAAGGTTGTGCAAATTGTAACCTTGGAAACCCGTGAACATGTATAAGAATTTGCATTCCAGAACCGAATCTCACTATTTCCATCACAGGAGCAAAAAAGGTCTGTCTTTTTGGGATGGAAATCCAGCGACATCACATGAGAATTGTGTCCATTGAATATATTCAGGCAGAAGCTTGGCTGCAAAAGTGAAGAGGTTTAGGCTTTTGGGTATGATAACAAAGTTTCCAGTAACAAAATGGGCAAATGCAAATTTAACGAAATGTTACTAAACTAAAGCCTTTTTAAGTTGATCTAGAGTTTTATGGGGGAAAGATTATAGGATTCCATTCCACCTATCAAACCATCAAGCATCGCTGCTATCCAAAAAAATTGCAACGAGGATACATCTATCACATGGCTGCAATTTCAATCACGGTATATCGAAGAAAAAACAAGAAATTAGGATTATCTAGAATATGCTTGTCGAAGTTCTCCTCAAGTGAACATCATATGTAACACAACTACCAACTACAACCATTAAGCCTGTGGAATGAATATGGTTAGCCAGTTTAACACAACCATCTTTAATATATTAGATATCTTAATCATTTTCCATTGGCAGGTTGTTAACTATTGTAGTGCTGAATAGGAAACAATGAAACAATGCCATATGCAATATGAATCAATTAAAAAGTTATTAGAATAATACATCAGCTGCATCCCATAGCCGCACGGTCCAATCAAATGATGATGTTGCCAGTTGAGTAGAATTCGGCCTAAATCGAACATCTGTAATAATGTGTGTGTGGGCTTCCGGTGTGCTTTCCGTTTGAAGTGTGTCCATGTTCCAGATTATAGCCTAAAACAAAGAAAAGAAATAATCAATCTGGATCTCAAAGAAAATAAAACTAGTGTTGTATACCGGAAAAATAACTAAGATGTATAGATTTTGGTAAATGGAAAAAAATATAGATATAATAGAAGAAAGGAGTTCAATTAAAAATGTTCTAACATGATTTCTTGTGCTCATTTAATAACTTTCACTTTCATGTAGAAAGATAAAGGGCTACCTTCTTCTCATGCCCAGCACTTGCTAGCAACTTCCCATCAAAAGAAAAATGGCAGCAAACAACTTTGTTGTTGCTTGCACGAATACAACTAACCTCGCTAAACGTAAAACCTGAAATACAGAACCAAATTTCTTATTGTCAGATCATTCTGCAACATCCTGCTACTGATACAGATACTTGGACAAGAAAAACTAGCCTTTTGCTAACTCTGCATTTTGTTCTGCAGTTTTCAAAGCAGCAAAAATATCTCTTGGATCACCGTCATCATTGGACAAGAAAGAATCCACATTATCATCCAAGGAGCCAACATCTGGGAACTGCCCAATATCATCCTGCAGATATTTTTTTTTAAAAACATTTTCTTATTAATATAAGAATTCTCAATAATTTCCAGGTCAACTTTGATAATCTGGAGAGAAAATTATAGGAGTACCAACTGATTGGATGATGAAGCAAGCCCACCAGTTCCATCTGAACCATACATTCCTAAAGTTTTTGGCATGCTATTGACATGTGGCATACTTCCAGCTATCGTTGACGCGTCACCAGGTGTATGGGTGGACGGAGTAGATGGAGGTGAATTAGAAGGGCCAACCGTATTTCCTGTCCCGGTGCTGTTTGCAGGCCCAGAAGAAGAAGGTTGCTTCCTTTTTCTGTTGCTCTGGAAGTAATATGTCAATTGCAAGTAGCAAGGTTACTCCTCCACAAAAGATGACAAAAGGACAAGAAAAAGAAAAGAAAAGAAACAAGATTTTACACAGAGGCAAAAACACCAGTACCTGCTGCAACTGCTGCTGCTGCTGAAGTTGATCTTGCATTTGCTGGGTAGAAAGCTGTTGCATCTGTGTCATCTTCAACTATTTAGAAACAAAATAAGTTTTAGCATATCTCAAATAAAATGAAAAAATAGCATATAAATATGAAAAATTCACATCATCACATATTAGTAACTACATGAATTATCTAGATAACAAAACCAACCATGCTTGGTAGTTAATGTAGAATTAAATTCATGTGATACAATATTACAACAATATGCATCATATTACGCCTCAAGAAATCGTATTATGGTTTAAATTTTTATTTTATATTTTGCAGTTTATACAAAGGCACAACAACAACAACAAAAAGACCCTTGGGCTCACTGTAGCCAGGTCGACGCCAAATATTCACTAGATAAATTTTAACAGCCTGATTCCTATAAGTATGAACCAGAAACAAATGAGCAGTAGATGATTCCGCTCTTGAATACTTGTTTTTGCACATCAACTTCTTAGATATTACACAAATTACTCAAACTTTTTGTTGCACACAATACTAATAATTGGGCACCATTTGCAAGTAACCTGCTACTCGGAAGGAAACTTCGCTTCTCTTCAGAACTATGATATTTTTTGCTTCATTAATATGAGTTTCCATTTACCTAGTCCGCTTAATATAAATATAAAAATAGCTTTCAAACAAATCAACTTTTTATGTTTTTTCTCGAGGAAAACTAAAACATTGCAACAAACATCGGATCAGAAAATCACTGTCCATCCTTGAGTTTACAATATGTTAAATTCTGGAATCGGTATTTTTGGAAAACTTATATTTTTAGGAGATATTGAACAGCTGTAACAACTGTAAATCTCTTACTTTATAGGAAATAATCTAGGAAATTTGTAATTATTCTAGTTTCCTAATTTTAGCTCTACTTTCCTTTTCTAAGTTTCATATTCTTTGTACAGCCTATAAAGTCATGTAACTACACAGAATTCTGAATAAAAGAACTTTAGAATCTTTTCTCTAATCTTTTATGGTACCGGAGGTCCACAGCCAGGTTTAGTTTTTTGTTTCTGCCATGGCCAAAACCCCAGAAGACCAGACCCCTGCCTCTATTATTCCTGCAGCTCCAGCCACCCAAAAGCTCACTAAAACCAACCCAAATGTCTCCATTCAGATCACTACCATCAGACTAAATGGCAAAATTATTTAGAGTGAGCCCAGTCAGTGAAATTAGCTATTGATAGTCAGGGAAAGCTGGATTTTTAACTGGTGAAGAACCGTCCTCTGTTTGGAAAATGGAGGGCAACAAAGCGATGAATACCATCTCTGAAACTTCTAAAGAGCAGAAGTCTACTTCTGGAAATTCCAGCCAACTTTCATTCACAAATGACCAGATTGAGCAACTCTTGAGACTCCTAAAATCTCCACATGATCCTAATCTTCCATCATGTTCATTTGCATATCAAAGTATTAATGGATCTTTTTTCTCAATCCATAACATGGAACCGTGGATGATAGATTCTGGTGTCACAGATCACATGACAAGCTTTACACATTTGTTCCACTCTTATAGCCATTGGAAGGAAACAAGAAAATAAAAGTGGTTGATGGATCGTTCTAAGCCATTGCCGGGAATGGTGAAATCAGAATTTCACCATTCTTAACACTAAAAGATATCTTGCATGTCCCACGGTTATCTTGTAATTGACTGTCAATCAGTAAATTAACTAACTATCACAATTGTCGAGCTAATTTCTCTCCGTTTTACTGTGTATTTCAGGATCTGCATCAGGGAAGATGATTGGCAGTGCTAGACCCAATGGTGGATTCTACTATTTTGATGATGGATCCCTTCAAGAAAATTAGGTTTCTAATTATAATTTAGGTGCTATTTCCAATTCTGGTATGCATAATGTGAGGTTTTTGCATTTTAGGCTAGGACACCCAAGTTTCTATTATTTAAAACACTTGTTTCCAAATTTACTTTTTAAAGATCCATCATTTTTTGTGTGTGAAATTTGTGCTACCACAAAAATGCATTGATCTCCTTATGTGTCTCACCCATATATTGTCAAAACCTTTTTCAGTAGCACATAGTGATATTTGGGGGCCCTCACGAACTCCCACTATCACGGGAAAACGATGGTTTGTGATTTGCATTGATGATCACACAAGAATGACATGGGTATATCTCATGCAAACAAAATCTGAAGTTTAGATCATTTTTAAAACTTTTTTTACTATGGTTTGTACTCAATATGACACTGAAATAAAGGTTTTGAGAAGTGATAATGATAGGGAGTATTTTTCAAATTTATTGGGGACCTTTAACTTGGAAAATGGAATAATTCAACAAAGTTCTTGTGCCAATACCCCTCAACAAAATGGAATTGTTGAAAGAAAAAATAGACATCTTCTTGAAGTTGCACGGGCACTCCTCTACACAAACCATGTGCCAAAGGTTTTTTTGGGCGATGCAATTTTACATGCCACATTTTTATAAATCGCATGTCATCCAAAGTTTTTAAATTTGACACACCAATAAACAATTTTTTGAAAGTTTTTCCCCAATCACGGCTTCAATCCCACCTTCCATTAAAAATATTTGGATGCACCGTTTTCATTCATAACAAAGATCTCTATCAAGATACATTTGATCCTAGAGGAAAAAGATGTGTTTTTTTGGATATTCTCCCACACAAAGGGGTTTACGTGCTATGACCCTCAAAAGGGAAAATATTTGTCACATTTGATGTTAAATTCGTTTTTAGGCCTCATCCTCAAAGGGAGAAGGCTAATGCAGATTCGGCCATAGGGGTAGGGGGAGAAAAAAATTCAGGCTTTAATTTTGAGCAACAAGGTTTGTTATTTCCTATTCCAGTGTTTTGTGGAAAAATCAAACCCTAAAAATGACTTGAATGTTCTTTCTGAAAATGATATTTCTTAAAATCAAAATATGCTTAATGATTGTCCTGAAAACCAAACCATTAATGAATCAGATTTCCCCCAAAACTATCAGTTTTTTGAGAATGACACAATGGAGGAAAATAATAGTTTAAATGATGGAAACTTAGTGCCTGCAACCATTAGCTCTACTACAATTGGAAATAAGACTATAAATCATTTTGAAAAAGTATTTTCTCGAAGGGAATCAAAATCAGTAGTAGAAACCAATATTGAGCTTTGTGGCCAAGAAACAACCCCAATGACAGATCAAGAAATACCAGATTCTGATCCTTCTCTTTCAGATCTTAATATTCCAATTACTATTAGAAAAGGAACAAGCAAATGCAATAGGCATCCACTGTATCCTATGTCCAAGTATGTTTCCTATAAGAAATTATCTTTTCAGTTTCATGCTTTTGTCTCGAAATTATCTCATGTGGAGATTTCAAAGGATATCATAGTTGCCTTATAGGTAGACTTGGCAATTTGACATGGAACACGAAAACATGTCACGAACATGACACGAAAAATCAATGTTTCGGTTTAAGCACTTTGTGTCATGTTTCGAGTACACGAAATTATTTTGTGACGTTTTCGTGTACAACATGTCGTGTACACGAATATACACGCCTTTGTCATATATTAATAAAGTTCAAAATGTCATTACTTTCACTCAGTAGCGTAATGGTAAGTTTAAGTATGGATGATGTTGGGGACAATGTTCATGCGGGCGGTCGCCTAGGCGACCACCAAAGGTGGGGGTCGCCTGGTCGACCACCCGTTTACCACCCAGTAAGATGGGCGGCCAGGCCCCAGGCGAGCCTGGGTTATCATAGCAAGTGTTGTGCACATGCTATGAACACAGAGCACTGCAACGGCTAGATTTCTAGCCGTTGCATTCTGTTACTGTAGCAACAGCTAGTTTTCTAGCAAGTGTTGTGCACATGTTATGAACACAGCACTGCAACGGCTAGTTTTCTAGCCGTTGCTACAGTAGCAAAGAAAAAAAATTAACCCCCTCTCTCCTACTTTTGTTCTTATAAATACCTCCTTATTCATTTCATTTCACTCATTCCTTCTCCTACACCTTCATTCTCTCAATCCTAATTCTCAAGCTCTAAACGTCCAACTCTGCTACTCTACTCCGGTGCTCAAGAATTCCGGCGTTTACGGATTCCGGCGTTCAGGAAATCTGACGTTCACGAATTCCGGCGTTCAAGTTTTTGTTTTCGCTTCCATCAAATCAAGTGAACACTTTCTAACTCTTCTCTTTAGCTTAATTTTTTGTTAACTTAGAATCACAATAAATGGCTTACGTACCTAGATCAATTTTGCCAATGACACATGAAGATTATGACCACTTAAAACCTAGTAGAAGTAATGATCCTGGTTGGAAATCTGCTCATTATTTAAATTTAAATGACAAAAATTCATTAGTTTGTGAATTGTGTGGTAAAATAACTAAGGGTGGTATTTCTCGCCACAAACAGTATATTGTACACACCGGGTAGTAATGCACGACCTTGTGATAAAGCCCCGGACACTTTAAGAACTGAAATAACTGCTTACATGTCTAATACTAGTAGAATTCAAATGAATCAAAATGCATGCTTAGATGATTATGTTGATTTGGGAGATGACATACCGACGGGAATGTCGGGTTCCGGTTCCAGTACGACCCCAACATCCCAACCCCTTGTGCCTCCTCGAAAGAGAAGGCAAAATAGATGGGGACCAATGGATCGATTTTGCAGTCGTCCCGGTATCGATGTTAACAATTGAACGACATTTCAAGAAAGAAGACCGTGAAACAATTAATCAAAAATGGGACATTTTTTTATAGATGTGGAATTCCTTTTAAAGTTTTAATGTTAATACAACTGAATTTAAGGAAGTCATTGACGCCACCTCCACATACGGTCCTGACCTAAAACCAATCACTTTTAATGTTGTAGGGGAAGAGAATGTGGTGCAAGTTGTCACCGACAACGCCGCCACGTACGTAACTGTTGGGAGGATGCTGATGTGAAAGAGGGAGCATCTTTTCTGGACTCCTTGCGCCGCACACTGCATCGACCTCATCCTCGAGGACATTGGGAAGTTATTTTTGAAAATCATCGCCTTAAGTCGACGGATCGTGAGGCATTTTAACGACCACGCCTTATTACTCTCGCGGATGCGAAAAGCAATCGGCGTCAACTTGTTAAGGCTCGCAGTCACCCGGTTTGCTACAACTTTCTTGACCTTGCAGAGACTCTATTTCAAGAAGGAACAACTCAGATCTTTTGTAGTATCCACCGACTACACCGACCCAAATGCTACGTGGATGAAGAACAAGAGGTTGAAGGAAACGTCGAACCAAGTGACCGAAGTCATTCTTTCACAACGCTTTTGGGTCAACGTTTTGAAAACACTTAAAACCTCACAACCAATGGTCAGCATTCTTAGGTTGGTGGATGGCGACGAGAAACCATCAGTGGGTTATCTTTATGACGCAATGGAGAAAACCAAGGAAACAATCTGCCGGAACTTTGAAGGTAACCGACGGCATTATGAAAAGGTCATCGATTGCATCGACAAGAGATGGGGTGAAGGAAAAATGATGAGTTCCCCACTACACTCAGCTGGATTCTTACTTAACCCGGGGACCTTCTTCTCAACTCCGATAGATCAACGAACCACAACCATGAACGAGCATATGTCGAGCTTCTTAGACGACATCTACCGCGTTGTTCGTACCCGTGAAGGTCAAGACAAGTGTTCATACTTGCTGGATCGTTATGTCTCAGAACTAGGCATGTTTGGGAAGGACATTGTGAAGAGACAACGCACTGAAAGAAGACCAATTGATTGGTGGCGTGCGTACGGGGCGGACCAGAAGGACGAGACATTGCAGAGGTTGGCACTAAAGGTTCTTGGCCTAACTTGCTCGGCTTCAACTTGCGAGCGTAATTGGAGTGTGTTCGAGCAAATGCACACGAAGAAAAGAAACATATTGGCAACAAAGAAGTTGAATGATTTGGTCTACGTGAACTACAACCAGAAGTTGCAGGAAAGATTTCAAACAAGAATGGAACGTCCTGGTTTCTTCGATCCAATTCGTGTAGATTACGACCTGTTGGAGGAACACTCTTGGTTAGCCGAATCTGACGATCCGGTCTTCACTGGGGAGTAGGATCTGACGTGGGCTAAGGTGGAGGAAGCTGCCTTAGGACCTCCATCTTCACGAAGACGGACTCGTCGATCCACAACGTCCTCAACTACACCTTTCTTAAGCGAGGGATTAGATGAAGACATCAACATAATTTCTTATGGTTATGGAGATTCAGGTGCATCGAGTTCTAAAGCTCCCCAAGATGTCGATGAAGAGTTCATTGCGACCGATGATGAAGAAACGGACGAGGATGACGTCTATGTTAACGATCCAAACGACTCGGAGGAAGACGACGATAATGAAGTTCCTAACTGGACTTTAGAACAATGTGTCCAATTGGAATGAGTAAGAATCTAGGAAACTTGTATTGTGATTGTTTTGTCTTCTAAATTGTATTACAAACTCTAGCATTAATAAAATTAAAAGCTTAAGTATTTGGGTGGGTAGAGGGGGTACCTAGTGAGGCTTTTAATAAAATTAAAAGCTTAAGTATTTGGGAAATTTATATTTTTAGGAGATATTGTACAGCTGAAATAGCTGTAAATCTCTTACTTGCAAGGAAACAATCTAGGAAATCTGTAATTGATCTAGTTTCCTATTTTTAGCTCTAATTTTTTATTTTCTAAGTTTCCTATTCTTTGTACAAACTATAGAGTCGTGTAACTACACACAATTCTGAATAAGAGAATTTTAGAATTTTTTCCCTAAACTTTTACAATACTTTATAAACAGACAAACAATAATACATGTGTACGGAGCATTTGATACATGCATAGGTGCTGATCCAGAAGTATCATGAAAGCTGCATGTCACATTAACTTATCACCTTTCAGCATATCATAATCCAAGTGATTATCGCAGCCCTTTTTCAGCGAATAGAATTATTATTATTATTTAAGGTAGCTTCAATACATTCTAAACAATCATATGTAGTTGACTTCAAAAGAAGAGAACTGAAGCTAACCTTCATCTGATATTCAGCCTGGTCTTGACGTACGTTTGGTGAACTAGATTGCATTGGGGAACCTATTGACCCCTCAGTTCCAGACAGCTGGCCATCTTTCCCATTCATGTTCGCTCTAGGCAAACCCCTGAATCGTCGAGGATCCATGTCACCATAACTAGGTTGGCTACCAAGGGTTCCTTGAGCTTGGGCTTGGGCTAAAAATTGCTGCTGCTGCTGTGGTGACAAGAGTTGAAACTGATTTTGTGTTGGTAGAAATGGCTTTTGTACTTGTGGCCCTAAATTTGGGCGTAGTTGCTCAATTCCCTGACCAAAACCAACATAAGTTAGGGGAATCAAGTATGTTTTCAACTTACTTTAAGAGAACAATAGCATCTTCCTTATCTTACAGTTAAAGGCCAGCCTTTTAGAGGAAGGGCACTGACGCCTGGATTTATACCTACAAAGATGAATCATCGACTTAGAAACCAGAATAAGCAGTTTGTCACCAGTAGCTGCTTCTCAAAATTTATATATAAATACCTTCTTGTCTTCAGTGTTTTGTCATTAGAAATTCTACTGAAAAACAGAATGCCTCCGCTCTACACAATAGTGGAATAATGTTTTGCTCACAATTAAAAGAATAACTACTCCCTATGTTTCAAAAATCAAAATCCACATGCTTGATATTGTTGAACACTGATGAATAGCTACAAGTGTCAATAATGACATTGTTTTTTCAAAGCACTTTGTATTTTTAATTAAATCTGTGACTTCTCATGTTGGGATTCAATCCCTAATCCATCATCCAGGCTGATCCAAGACTAGGGATCTATCAACTAAGCCAATCTCAAGTGGTGGCGCAAGTATCCATTTTGTGTTTTTGTTTTGCATTTGGGAATCTCAAACACCCACAAATAGCAAGTAGTCGAACAAATGACAAACTGATACATGAAAGATAAACTTACCAGTAGGACCTAATCCTGTTTTCGATTGTATGATTCCAGAACCATAAACTGATGATTGATCCATGGGCATAGACCTTTGTGTAACACCCAAGTTGTTAACCTCACTCTTGATGTCCTACATGGCAAGGAAATAATAAGGAAATTTTACTCCTCCTCAAGAAGAAGACATATACACCGGTATCTAACATTTATTACATCTAATGAGGATACACATGAGAAGAGAAAAATTACATTGTTCTGCTGAGTTCGTGCCTGAATTTGCTGCAAGGTTGCAGAAACACTCCCTGGATTACCCTGGACTAACTGCCTGAAATGGTAAACAGGAAATACCAAAAATATCAATATGTTAATATAGATAAGATCTTTTTCTTGGTTCAGCACGAAAAAAATAATGCCATAGCTACCCCGGATGATTGCTTGCTGATTTCAGAAGGGACATCCTTGTGGGATCTAGAAGTTGTGGAGATGTCTCTGAATCCATTGAATGAGGATGCTTCATTCGTTCTTCATACATTTTGGCTGCAAGTACACTAGCAGTTGATGGTCCCATTATCCCATCTGAGGTTATGGTACTTATAGGTCCACTTAGAGAAGAATGACTAGTATCTCGACGTTGTAATTGAGCATGTCGCTGTTGTATGAGTTGTAATTGCTGCATCTGCAGCTGTTGTTGTTGCTCCCGGGCTTTCATTTGTTGTGCCTGCGATAAGGGGAAAAAGGAGGTTCCATTTGTTTAAAATATATACTAACGAACCACACCACTGCTTCTCTCATAAAAAAGAATACCTCTATGTATGCAGCCGCAACCTCAGAGTGCTTCTCATTCGTTCTTGCGATGAAGATATCCCAAAAAACAGACCACCATTCAAATAAAAACCCTCCTGGAGCATCAATTGCTGTACATCCAAGAAGAAAAATATGAAGTTAACATGGAATTATTATACAAGTTAACAGGTAAAACAGAGTATTCGACCAACTCATACCACATATGTTAACTATTAAGATGGAGAATTCAAGGGAGTGCAGTATAGGTAACTTTTGTCAGCACGAAATCTAAGGGGAACTACTTAAAGACACCGAGGAGCAGAAAGAGCAGATCCCCAGGATAACAAGCATTGACAGGATTCTACGAAGGTATGGTTTCCATGTCTCTTGGAGTTTCTGTTCCGACAAATGAATCTCATAAATCCCAAATATGGTACAATGGCATTGGCGGTACATTCATTCTCAGATTGTTACTAACAGAGTTGCACTGTTCAACTGCTAGTTGGTTGGCAGCAAGTCCCAAGTTAATATCCATTCGAGATCATTTTGGCCCATTTAGCACTATTTTGAGCAAAAAATATAAGAGGATGAAAAGCAAAAGCAACATGTCCAATTTCAGCACCTTTTACTTCCAGTCCCCAGCATGTAATTCCAAGTTTGGATGAGCATCATGTTTGAGTTCGTCTGTTCAGGACATGCAGCTAACTAAAGGCTAGCAAATCACTACGATTAAGGAAAAGGATTCCCCAAAATTACTGATTTTCCACTTCTAGTTTGAACTTCCTATGTCGAGCGATTCTAAAAACAAAAGATTTAAATTTCTAATTTCCCGAGATCCATAAAAAAGGTAAGCCTACAAGCATAGTAGTCTATGATCATACTAGGCCTTTTTTTGTAGTTAATACAGTTTTCTTCGAATGTCCACCCATATACATGTCCAAAATTATACTTAAAACAAACAAAAAAACCAAAATTACTGATTTTCCCGTTCTAGTTTGAACTTTCTATGTCAAGCAATTCTAGTCTAGAAACAAAAGATGGAAGTTTCTCATTTCCCTGTGAACAAAAAGGTAAGCCTGCAAACATAGTAGTCTATAGTCAAAATAACCAATTGTTTTGTAGTTGACACAGTTTTCTGTGAACACACATATGATAGACATGCCCAAAATTTTATTTAAAAGGAAATAATCTTACCAACTGGTTCCGCTGCAACCTTCCCTTCGGCCATGAAGGCTTTGGCGGAAGCATGCAAGTTCCTCTTCAACAGATAATCATATATATACACATCGAGCCTAACAAAACAACAAAACTTAAACAGACAAAAACACTAAAAAACAAACAAATCAACCATCAAAATCACCACACCAAAACAAGAATTCCAAACAAAATCAACACAAAACAACACCAACGGAACCTAAATCCTTACATCTTATCAGCCTCCCAGTTGCTCTGCGCCATGATCTACACAAACAACAACCAAAACCATGAAATTTACAAACTTTAACTCAAAAACACCAAACTAGAACCTAAAACTGAACTATCCCACCGAAACCGACCTCCGATCAAACCAAACCAAACCAACCCGCATTACACAGCTGGAGCCACTCGGAACCCTAATTTCCGGATCGAACTCCAGAAAACGCGAAATTCACCGACTCAGACCGCCGCAACTCCGATTCCGGTTACGAAACCTCGAGATCGGAGAGGAAAAATCCGATTTTAGTGGAGAGGTGGTGACTTAGACGGTCAGGATCGGTTTGGAGGTGGAAAGGTCTTGATCGGTCTTCCGAGTGTTGGAGTGTGGATTCTGGCCGTTGATGTGGGGTTGGATGGATGCCACGTAGGAGCTTCGAACTGTAGTTGTTCCCGCTAGATTGTGTCGAAAAGTTCGATTTTCATTCTTGAAACGTATTAGTGATTAAATTTTATACGGTACAACTTTAAATATATATATATATATATATGTATATGGATTAAGTTATAGTCTAATCTTCAATTGAAATGCTTGCCATATATGTTGTTGTTGTTGCCAGAGACGGTGAGAAGTAAACAGTCGAGACAATTCAATGCAAACTCATTAGATTTTAAGATTTTGTCTAATTTGCAAAAAAAAATTATAGGTCCCGATCCTTCTGGTTTTGGGTGATGAGATCTTTGTACTTTTTGAATTTTAACTCACCTTGGATTTTTCAAATTAAATAGACAAATAAGTCCTTGTATAATTAAATTATCGCAACCTTTTGTAACACCATCTTGTACGGTTGTAATTTTGTTATTTGTGTTATTAACAAAAATTGAATAATTTGCCAAAGAAAATGAAAACCACGGCTTGGCACTGGAACCATCCCGTGGTAAACCGTGAGTGGAAAGATATCTTAATAATTAAAATTAACCTTACTAATTATATTAAAAAAGTAATCAAGTAAATCCCATTGTCTATGAAAAATAACACAATAGCACATCCACCATCACGTCATCTCATCTATTGCATATCTTTTGTAGATTCAGTTGACATTATGGAACCTCACAGGGAACCGCAAATGGGGGACGTTTCAGCAAAGGCACCTGTCTCTTACGCGTATTAATTCCAACAAGTGGATAACATTCCTACAACTTCGAAAGATTAGTAAAAGAAAACTCTGAAAACGAAATAAAGCTTTTAATGAAGCAAGTGTTTGAATTAAGCACTTTCAGCCCAAAAATTGTCCAGCCAGTATACAAAGAAATATACTGATCAAGGAGATCACAGCTCAACTTTCACACTTTTCCGAATTCAAACAGCTGCACGGATTCCCAACAGCTTATGAAAAAGAAAAATGAGAAAGAAAGCATCAGTTCATTCAGAAGACAATAATATGGTTAAGTTTTTTTGTAAGATAGTTGATTGCCAACTGGGAAGCCTCTCAGGTCTCAGCTGCTGGCCACATTTATCCCCCCATAGCGCTCCATTACCCTCCTTGCTGCTAGAGCAGCTGCTTCACTAGCACGAAGCGTCCCGGACGCCATCAGTGCAGTGAATTCTTTTGTGATCTCGTCCTGTACAATGTTTCGGGCCGACCCAAGAGGGTCTTCCGCTTGTCCAGCCTTCTCTTTCGCAGGCTTGATAGCAGGTGGTACTACACTGGCTTTGTTTTCTTTGTTTTTGTTTTCAACATCTTTCAGTGAGCTTGTAGATTGACCGCTGGTCGTCATGGCCCCAACAGATTTGCCATGATTCTTAGGTCCAGAGTGATCCACTGATGGCTGGTGAGGAATTAACTGAGGAACTTGAGGAGCAGCACCAGCCTTCAAAGTCGTCTCAAGTTGCTGAATCATGGGAACTGAAAAACAGCAATTAACAGTGTGAGTCCCTGTCAAATAATTTACATCTCCAATGCCAGATGCCAGATTATGTCGAGGTACTTACGTATCATAGGACTCAGTGGGCTGTTTAAGACTTCATTGGGTAGCTGCAGGATGTAATCAGGGATTGTAACACCAACGAGAAACTGAGCAACCTCATTGCTGAAGTTGTTGCAGTTGTGTTTGAAGAGATTGTATGTTTCCATTGTATAACGGGGACCTATTTCACGCAAATATTCCTCAAAAAACTCCTTAGGTACATGTGTTTTGCCAAGATCCACGGTCCTGATGGGATCTCCGTACAATGTCTTGCCAGCAGCAACACATTGTATGCCGCCTCCAAAGAAGTATTCCTTTCCATAGACCACTATCCCAGTGTGCCTGAACAACACCAGATCACATAAGATACTGTTCCAATTTTTTATTTAAATATAGATGCATACAGAACCAGAACAATTGGTCCTATGACGTAACGTAACACAGTTTATCCAGCTATAACTTCCCAAAATATAGTTTATCCAGCTCAGCAGACCAGTGTTCCATAACTCAAAGTTTTTGATACATAGGGAGATCTCAAGAAAATATATTAGCAATTTATGTCTCAATGCAATCACATTGTGAAAAATTCAAATTAGTCCGGAACCCAGACCATGTTTAATTATTTTGTGAAGCTGCAATATTGAGTGTAGATAAGGCATCAGAAGAGCATGAACTATGATATTAGGGTCCCTTGAGAGTCGATGCCATTTCTGATATTTTCTGTACCAAGTTTTCAGTTTGTTTTCTGCTGAAATAACAATTACTCTTGACCATGTACAGCAATGTGAGTGAAGTGTGGCAATGAGGGTAGTAATGTTCGACAAATACAACGATCTAGTGTTTTTAAAACCAAGATGCAACGTCTACTGCAATCTTTTTCTTGAGATTTTAGAGTATGAGAAAACTTTACATATTTTTGCCTTTCAAGCGGCCAGAAATGATTCCCTAACTACAAAGTGACACGGGCCCAATGCCAGAATCTGTCCCACCCTTATGATGTATTTGTGTTAGTGGGGAGCTTGCTGTATGATAGCAACATGATGATGAATGTTCAAACATGCAGAACATGTGGATCACTTCTCACTTGCTATTTATGACATACACCACACCCATGGTCCTATTTTATATTTACATTGTAATATTGCATCATATATATGCTGAACGAGTGAATCGGTCGCTTTTCCTCATTTACCTTCTATATTAGAACAAACAGTCCCTGACACCTCCTTTTAATCTGTTTTAGCTTGTTCATGTTAGAATTTATCATTCAGCACTGTAAAAGAATAATTAAACCTTAGTGCATTAGATTTACCTTAACAACACATACCAAGAGCATTAACATATCACTACTGAAAAAGCCCCAACTTCCAAACACATCCCTCTCCACCAAGAAAATTCTAAAAGTGAACGTATGTCAACAACTTTTTTTAGCAGTTCAGATGCTACCAAAGCAAAGAAAAGGCCTTCCAATTGTACGAAAAATCATATTCTCAAATGAATCATTTTACAGCCATATTCGCCCAAGCATTTGGCATTTCACACGTAATCATGGATAACCTTTTGTAATGGGGATTGGGGAGCCTATCTATTTCTATGGAATGGTCCCAACTCCCAACCAGATGAGGTATATAGCAAATAAATAAAGCGAAAAGAGAAGGCATCAAAAAGAGAAACATACCAAATCCCATCAATGGTCTTGCCGAGGAATGTAGTAGAAAGCTGGCGCGCAAGCCCCTTGCTGAGATCGTAAACGTTCAATTTCACATCATAACTCTCCTACAATCAAATCCAAAACCACCAATCAACCAACCAAATCCTGAAAACCCTAAAAAAATCCAAAGAAACCCCACCACCACCACTACCACGCATACCTCTGCCATCGTCCGACACGCAAACGTATCCCCAAAGCACAAATTGACCTAATAATAAAAATCCAATAAAACAAAATAACATGAAACTTTTTTTATTGGAATCTATCTATCTACATATAATAACACGACCAAAACTTTACAGATCTAACTAGGAATTATTAAATTAAAATAATCGATAATTAAGATAGCAAAAATGGAGAAAAAAGATTGGATTTTTACCTGAGAGAGTCGAAGAGATTGGAAATGGAACAGAAGCAAAAAAAATGGGAAAGGTCCCCCCTTTATATAGTGATTGGGCTTCTTAACGCGGTCGGGACTTGGACTTTCTAGAAGGTACCATCCAATGGATTTTTGACACGTGGAATGGTTGGTATGGAAAGACCCCTATTTCATTTTTGGGTAATTTTCTTATTCTCGTCGGAATGTCCTCTACAAGTAAATTGTTTCCAAATGTAATAATAAATATAAGAGCGAGTTTACTCCATTTTTCTCTTGGATTATTGAGAAATTAGTTTAATTCGAAAGTCGAGGGCAAGAAAGATAAGTGAAGGTTTAATTTAAACTTGTCTAAATTAAAAAGAGTGATTTTTGGTATTCTTCTGATATACCTAACGTGAGATATATTGGAACAATGAGAGATAGCGCTAAAGGCATCTTCATGTAGAATTCTCACATGTTCCGTTGAGTCTTAAGGTCCGTTTGGTATGTCAACGTCAGGGTCTTAAGCACGTCCAGACAGGATTTTCCTTAAAAAAAATACAGTCTAGATGCACATTTGGATTCCAAAGAAAAAACATTGAGACGCAAAAAGCTCATCTAGATTTGCTTGTCACGCTCCATACAAAATTCCAACACTATACCAAGACATTGACGACGCCAAAGAGTGTACCACACACTGACACACCCTTAATATATAGATTCTATTCCTTATTAGTTCTCACCACCTTCCGTCCATCTTGGTAGAACTAGAATGTACTGCTCTTTGTGATCCATAGTGATCAAACCTGAATATGTAAGGAAAATGATGGACCCTGAAAGATCATACTATTCCGGACATACAGACATCTTATTCCCGACAGACCGAACTACTGATTCCGGACATCAACATAACGTATTCCGGATAGACATACATCTTATTCCCGACAGACCGAACTACTTATTCCAGACTGACATACATCTTATTCCCGACATACACAACACTGATTCTGGACAGACACAACATATTTCGGACAAAATTGCTTACTTGTAGTATTGCTACACAACCATCGACGCAGCCCTGCTTTATAATGAAGTTCCCGGCCGATCTCCTTTCCTGTAATTCTAAGTTGGCTTCCTCCAGACCCCGAACCAGTGCGGCGTGAACTGCACGTGCCCATGCATATCTGTTGATGCGTTTGAAGTCCCTCAAATGCTTCATGAACCAAAATTTGGTTTGAAGTGTTCCATCGAAGAACAAAAAATGGTTGAAGATGAAACAAATAAGGAGTCGAACGTACTCCTCGGGGTCGCTCATCACACTGGTTGTAGTCAGATGCCCTAATAGTTGAGTGTTGTCAAGGTTCACCCCATCTCGCTTCTGTACGCCCGTCAGTTCCATAACAACTGTCGTCCCACGCACTCTTAGCCCCAGAATAAGGGCAACGTCTTCAGCTGTAAGGGGGACTACCCTGATCCTATTCTCAGCCCCACCTCCTTCGCGTCGTAGTGTTCGACGAACCACCCGAGTATTTCATTGTCCGTTGGAATGTTAGGAAAATGTAGGAAGTGACCGAAAGCGGTCCCCTGGAAGACCTCCTTTTCGACGTCCTTCATCCTACCGAACTGCTTTTGAATCGCCGTCCAACCACACTTCGTTTCCCGGAAGTAGTACGTGCTTCCCTAAAATAAATAAAAAATACAAAGAAAGTTCGTAAATAACAAATCCACCCACGAAAAAAACCCTAAATCGACCCACCTGATCAACCACAACTTCTGGAGCGACATCATTACTCGGTGAATCTATTTCTCATTTTGTTGTGAAACACACGTAGAGGAACGGTTGTTCAGATTTCTCTGTTCACAGTTACAGACACAAAGATGAAGGAACTATTCGTTTCCTTCATTTTTCATGGGTCTATTCGTTTCCTTCCTCGAGACTCAAACTGGCGCCACATTATGTCTGCGCGCTGTCTCATCGTTTGATTTGGAAACGAACCGTCGTACGCAATGAACCGTCGATT
Organism: Triglochin maritima; assembly: GCA_963682175.1. Classification (NCBI taxonomy): domain Eukaryota; kingdom Viridiplantae; phylum Streptophyta; class Magnoliopsida; order Alismatales; family Juncaginaceae; genus Triglochin; species Triglochin maritima. Next base: position 63,828,874 of record OY821771.1, read on the forward strand.
TTTTTTAATAAAAAGGCACGTAGGACCGACTACGTGTCAACCTGACTGGACGCTGACTCAACACACCTTAAGTGTCATGTCATGCACGTCACGGACGCAAGCGTCCGTGTATAAGGGTCCTTTGTGGATATGTGGTAGCCCAAACCGAGGTGGTACATACTCATATCATTGTGTGTTTTTTAATGTTCCGATAGTAGTACACACTCCAATTATTATTGTTTTCTAACGAATGAAATGGTAATCAAATGTGATTCGAAACTATTTTGGCAACACATATTCCCGCCGAAGACATCAGTGTATCACATGTTGAATCAAAGCAAAATGAAATTAAAGTTCACAAATTGTATCTTTACTAATGAAGATATAATATATTTGTGGACTTAGTGGAAATTATATTCCACAAGTCCAAATCAACCAATTGACATCCCAACTTAGTGAAAAGTGTACGCAATTCGAAAATCTATTGAGGTGTAGATTAAGAAAAACATCAAAATGAAAATCAAGAGATTATTAAAGTACAACTTGATGTAGCATTTCGGATATCAATCTATTGATCTAAGTTTATATTATTAGACATGTAAATAGAATCAAAAATAACTTAAATAGTTATGGAATTTCACAAGATTCAACGGTGGAAATGAAATTTTGCCACAAAAAAATCAAATAAAATTTTTTGATTTTAAGCATGCACGTAATATGACCTGGGCGTGGGTTACTATTTTATTTTCAAAAAAAAAACCCAGAGAGAGAGAAAAGAAGAATAGTGCACGTTCATCCCATACTCCACGTTCATGCATACATCCAAGTATCCAACACCTCACCTCACATTCCATGATCCCACGTCAACCCCATCTCAACGTACGTACCTCACAATAAAAATAGTAAAATACCCACGTTTCTCCTCCTCTTTTCTTTTCCACGAATGCAAAGGCAAAAAAAAAACTCTACTCTTCCAACATAAAGAGGTTATATGAACACAATATATATATGAGTTGCTGGCCGGTGGCCTGCAGTGTCATGTACGTGAAGTAGAGAGGGAGAAGAGAGTGTGTGGTGTAGTCTTAATTTGCAACTTCGACAAAGACGTACGCTTGCAGCGACTCTAACGAACACTAATACGTACGTACGTAGTCGACAACAGTCTCTACGTGTAACATACCGAAACAGTGGAAATTTAAAAATTAAAACAATCAAGAGATTATCAGAATAAACTTATCAACAGGAATGTTACTCATATAAATCAACAGTCGGTGCACCAAAATACAACAGAGTTTGTCCAAAGACGTGATTACATCAATACAATGAAAAGACAGGTACACGCAATCATGACGACCTCGAAGAGTCCAAAGATGATCCTGACCCCAAAATGTGTGTGCCCGCTGTCACCACCCGGCAGAACCTACTGCGGTCCTGAAACATGAATCAAACAACGATGCCTGAGTTTCCCATTAGGAAACCCCGTATGTCAAGCTCACTTATATGCATGCAATAGTACGGTAAATGAATCTATCATACTAGTAGCATGTCATATCACATTTGCAATGCATCAAATCCCTCCAAGGGTAAACGAGACCTCAGTCCAACCACAACAACGACCCTCAACAGGGTCCACAAGGACATCAATCCAGCAACAAAAACGGGTCTCCCTCGGAAACCTACCGTAGGCACATACGGTATTACGGACAGTACGCGACGCATTCCCCCACACGCGACTACTCGAGCCAAAGGGATCGGTGAGGAGCGTCTGCACTTCCGCGCAAAGAACCACGTGGTCTACATCACATTCGACGGAGCCGTAGCCCGGTCGGTCAACATCCCAAGATAGGTGCCCAATCAGGGATCATCACCGGAACAACATACGTCCGGCACAACATCAGACGACACAACCATAAGCCGGAACATCGTCGGCACCATCATCGCCGGCAAACATCGGCGGTACAACATACGTCTGGTACAACATCGGACGGGTCCAAACCGTAGTCTGCAGGGTCATCATACTCCACAAGCCAAGCGTCAACAAGCATTGGGAACCACGATCCCTCAGGTCTGCTACTCATCAGAGAGTAAGGCAACAACACGTCACACCACGTCCAACACGGAGGTGGTGCGACCCAAGTGTCCACACTCTTCCACACGGCGGTCCCTGGGCAGGCGCGAGCACGTACCCGCCGTCACCTCCCGGCTCACGCTCTAAGCGAGGACACGGGTTTCCTCGGACAGAGTTGACACAATCACAAGACCGGGAATTCAGTTCTGCACACAAACGGTCGACCGAAAAAGTCTAACCGGTCGACCGTCCCCAAAAGGTTCGGTCGACTGAAAGTCTACAACGGTCGAACTATTCTGCGCGTCACTTAAGTCCAAACGGTCGAACAACAGTCTAAAACCGGTCGACCGAATACGAGGTCAAAATCCGGAGTTGGTCACAATCACATAAGACTATTCGGTCGACCGACTCAGGGGTCCCGGTCGACCGAAAACTACCAGGCTCATCCTAATATTCTACGTCATATAACGGTAGAACAATATATATAAATCGGTCGAACAATATGCATAATCATCAGGTACACTTAAGTTCTGATCGACCCAAAAACAGGGAACGGTCGACCGAAAACTAACAGGAAGCCCCCAACTCACCAGCACACAAGCAACCGGTCGACCGCCACAATGACATCATTCGACCGGTGTTGGTTAAAGTTGGGCAAAAACACTAAACCGGTCGACCGACCACAACTTCCCACCAACGTGGGGAACAACAAAACCATACTAGAAGCCGACATACCTCTAGAAGAAGACGGAGCGTGTCGGAGATCCGCTCGACGTCGACGCTCGACAGCAACCCTCGCACCCACGCCTCACGCTCGCACCTCCGTGACCCCGGACTCGCCTCCACACGCCGGAGTCGCCGCCACGCTCTCTAGATCGCCGGAAAAGGAAGGAAAGTGAGAGAAGTTTGAAAATTTGAGTGAAGAGAGAATAGAGAGGAAGAAACATTGGTTTTCTCACAAAACCAACCCAAGCACAGTAATCGGCCTCCCTACCCCCATCACCCATCACAGCCTACTGTTCTCTCACCCATTTCCCATGCAAAGCACCCCACTAAACAATGGATTAGTCCAAAAACGAGGTTAGGGTCTTAACACTACGACTTCAATCGCCATTGTAGTGACTTCCATCACTCAAGTGCAACAGTCGCTCCAACATCAGCCAACGATTCCGGCTTCGTCCAGCAGCGACTCTGGATCAATCAATTCCAACATTCATTCTGATTTCGACTTTGCAAATAACAACTCTGGCAAGTGCAACAACACCGACAATTACGCTATCTAAAATAATTTAAAAAAAACAATTGATCGTACGCGGGTGATTACCCCCTCAGGGATTCGCGCCTGCTCGTGTACTTATCGTTTCGGTCTCCTCATTTTAAGGAATCCTATCCAAGATGGCCGCTTAATTTGCCCAAGTGATCACCTCCTTTGAGGATCCGTGCCTGTTTGGTTTGGCTTGTGAAACATACACATATCATTTTGGTCTCCTCCTTTTAAGGAATCATATCCGAAATGGTTGTTTATATTTTGACAAATAAAAAGTGTCGGATGTCGAAATTTAGCTACAAAATTACAATAAAAGTCTAGTCAAACAAACACAACCGTTCCATGTTTGATACCAAAAAAAACCAAAACCCCATCAAAGTCATGTCGTATTGCTGCCTAAATCGCATACTAACACATGGTGTTTACCCTTGAATTGGACGAGGAAAGTATATATATATATATATATATATATATAAGTTATTATATCGTCAACCATCCACTCTATAATTGAATCTCCAATTCAGAATATGTTGATACGAGAATTGGAATTCAAATCAACACATTTTGGTATCCTTTAAAGGTCATTCATTATTTTGACAAGAACTGGGGTTTCCATATATAACTATAATATATATATATATATATATATATATATATATATTAAAGGTAAGAATTGAAATCGTGAGGGCAATTTGAGTTGTTCTACGTGCAAGTGATCCCATGCCCACTAGTGGGAGTTTTGTAAACCTTCCCCACGGAATATTTTGATTGAAGACAAGGTATGACCAAAGTGGTTGGTTGAGACTTAGAGAGTTAGGTCACTGTTAACAGCTCCCGGGAACTTTTTGGGTGCCTAATTTTCTCTTTCAACTACGCCAACTTCTCTCTCTGTCACGTCACCACAATCCAACTCTCCTACAAAATCCTTAATCGTGCCCTGAAACCCCCAAACACCCTACATTTTCTCCCCTCCACGTCATTTGGAGAACAATCTTAGGTAAAAAAAATAAAAAAATCTTAAAAAATAAAAACATATTTTAAGAAAAAAATTGAAAAAAAAATTGTAAAAAATTGTAAAATGAATATTTATATACTTCTCCTTCAATTAAAAACAAAATACACATGGATAAGAGAGTTAACATTTAGATAACGGAACAACTCATGCTTCGGAGTATCTTCCAAATACAACCAAAAAATTGGATGAAATTGCAACGACATATAAGTTGTATTATTGATTTACACATATATTGATCCAAAGTTACAAATTGATCCATCCAGATGGACAAAATTACAAACTCACTCGCTAAGTGGGATAAATTATATCAACATATATGTTGTACCAATTGATTTGCAAATCGATTTTAAAATACAAACAAAATCACAAATCCACCTCTCAAGTCGCATAAATTGCGAAACAAATCTTTAAAGTTGTAAAAATACGTCACCAAACCTTAAAATACGAAAATGTATTTGAAATACGAACATTGACTACTCTAATAGTAAGAGAGGATGCACGTCAAACTTAAATATGGACTATCTTAGACATAAGCGAGGATACACGTCAAACTTGATATTGGATTCCCTCTCATTTACTAACGACAGGCTCTTCATTTAACAAACCAAATAAACAAATCCAAGAAGCATAAAGATTCTCGTTGTGACGAGGTTAAAGTCACTAATATTAGTTGATCTTCACCATAAAGTTGAAGTTAAATCAATTGTAGTTAAACTCCTTCAAATCAAATCAAATCCCAAACTAAACATATACAAACTTTCTCCTTGTTATGAGACTAAATCAACTGTTTGGCGATATTCTAATATAAGAGTCATCGTCGATATGACAAAATACGTATTAGAATTCCCTCCTTGTTATGAGCCTAAACTAACTAAAATCATAAGGTCATAAAGACTATCTCTCATTGTTACGAGGTTAAACTAACTAAAACTCTATGATCTTCATCACAAAGACTATCCCTCCTTGTTATAAGGTTAAACTACCTAAAATCCGATAGTCTTCATCATAAAGACTATCGATAATAAACCAAAGAACTATACAAACTTTCTTCTAGTTATGAGACTAAACTAACTATCAGATGATAATCAAATATAAGAATCATTGTCTACACAATAAAATATATCTATCTATCTATAAACAACTATACAAATCTTCTGTTAGTTATGAGGTTAAGTTAACTTGGATGGTGTTCTAATATAAGAATTATCGTTGATAAATCAAATGCATACCTCTTTGTTATGAGGCTAAACTAACTGAAATCCGGCAATCTTCATCATAAAGGTGAAGTCTGTACACAAAACAAATCACACACAAATTTTCTCATAGTTTTGAGATTAAACTAATTATGTGGCGATACGAATCATCAACGATATAACTAAATACGTATAAAAACATCCTTTTTATGAGGTTAAACTAACTAAAACTCATTGGTCTTCATTACAAAGACTACCGATAATAAACAAAGAACCACACAAACCTTCTCCTAGTTACGAGATTAACCGAACTATAAGACGATATTCTAATGTAAGAATTATTGTCGATAACAAACTATATACACAATTCCCTCGTAGTTATGAGGTTAAACTAACAATCGAACGATATTCTAATATAAGAATCATTGTCGATATAACAAACTATATACACAATTCCCTTCCTAGCTAGTTATGAGGCTAAACTAACCATAAGACGATATGATAACAAAAGAATCATCGTCACTATAACAAATGAAACCAAAGAAATACATACACAATACCGCTCCTAGGTTACGAGGCTAAACTAACCATTGTGCGATATTACAACAAAACATTATCGTCAATATAACAACAATTATATAAATGACATCCATGTCGTGTGCCTAAACCGACTCATATTAGATGACCTTCATCATAATAATGAATATTGTCAAATCAATTCAAACCATATACATATAAATTACTCTCCTAGGTTATGAGGCTAAACTAATCTTACCCTAAACGATCATTAGTATTGAAATAAACTAAAACCGTTAAATCAAATCACATACATGCAGTAATCCTCCATGTTATCAGGTTATATTGATTAAATCTTGGTGGTCATAATAAAGACAATCACCAAATCAAATCTAAGCAAACAAACTAAATTGCTATACATGACAGTCCCTTTCAAATAAATAAGGGAATGAATCATCAAACAACATATGAAATATATATGTCAAATAATTACCCTGGTTGTGAGATTAAAGCTAACCATGATTTGATACTCTCTCCTTATCAGATATAAACTTGTTGAGCGATGGAATATATACTTCAAGCAATTTGATATGATAATCGTTTGTTGTTATCTTTTGATATCTCATGAAATATGTATCATGTATCTCTTTTGTGCAGCCTATAAATGTGCCAAAGTTCGTGTATTTATATATCCAATGAAATGTAATTTATATCATTTTATTAGCATTTGTATTTTATTTACTTAGCGATAAAAGTGATAGCATGATTGTGACAATAGTGAGGCATTCTTCTATACGAAGTTGTAAGTGTCGAATTTCATCATAAATTCTTGAGAGATCTTCGCAACACAAAAAATCCCAAAGAAACCCATAAACAGTAAGACAATACGAGTGTATCCACTCATTCGAGCGGTTGTACACCTTTTACTTGGATATATGTTGATTACTAGAGCAAGTAAAGTAGCTTGTGGAATGGCTTTGTATTTATGTACGTATTCCATTTCCATCAAAACAATCATGAGTTTTTCAGTACAATCCAGTATTTCAACTGAAAAGTTGGGTTATCCAATCTCAAAATGTAACGTACGTCAACCTTGTAAATAGACGTTGATCGTCTAACAAAAATGTTGATACAAGGATCGAGATTAATACGATAAAGTCCCTAAACCCAATTAGGGGTTAAATGGTGATTAGGTGGAGGTTTGACTTGAAGTGAGAGGGAGAGAGAGGTATGGTTGGAGGTATGGGTGAGGTGATGGGGTAGGGAGTGTAGGGGATGGTTGGGGTGTTGGGTGGTGTTGGCTTTGGTTTAAAAGCAACCCAACCCTTCTTCATCTTCTTTTCTTCTCTCATTCCTTCTTCCTCACACACATTCCTCATCTTCTTCTCTCTTTTCCGGCGAGCAGCGGCGGAGGGGGTGATCCCGGTGTACGAGCAAGCGTGGTCGTGAGGAGCGAGGCGTGTGGAGGTTAGCGCGCGAGGAGGTTCCGGAGACGACGTTGTGCGAGCGAGACTCCGGCGGTTTCATCGCTTTCGAGAGGTATGCCGGCTTAATAGTGTGTTTTTGTTGTGCACCCGCGTTGGGGTGTTATGGTGGTCGGTCGCGGGAGGTGAGAGACCTCACCGGCGATGAGGTAGGCGTAAATCCTTGGTTGTGCAAGGTTGCAGACGACCAACGGTCGACCGGTTCCTTCAGGAGGTCGACCTATGTAATGCATTTTTGCCCGACTTTAACCAACATCGGTCGGACGATGCCTTGTGGCGGTCGACCGGTAGTGTATGTGCTGGTGGGTCGGGGGTTGTCTGTTGGTTTTCGGTCGACCGGTTCTATGTTTTCATTCGACCGGAACTTTAGTGTACTCGATTATTATGCATGATTGTTCGACCGTTGTATGGTATGTTGTTCGACCGATATATGACTTAGAACTGCTAGGATGCCCTGGTAGTTTTCGGTCGACCGGGACCCCTGAGTCGGTCGACCGTTATTATTGATTGATTTTGACCAGACTCCGGATTTTGACAACCTATCGATCGACCGGTTTTAGACTCTTGTTAGACTGTTGGGACTTCGGTTTTGTGTAGAGAGTTCGACCATTGCAGACTTTCGGTCGACCGAACCCCATGAGAATGGTCGACCGGATTGCTTCTTTCGGTCGACCGTTTGTGCACAGAAATGAATTCCTGGTCCTTCTAAGATGCCAACTCTGTCTACGGAAACCCGTGTCCTCGCCTAGTATGTGAGCCGGGAGGTGACGGTGGGCGCGTTATGCGTGCCTGATTAGGGACCGTTGTGTGGAATAGTGTGAGTGTTCGGGACGTGTCACCTCCATGTATGGATTGATGGACTCATTGTAGAGTAGCAGACCTGATGGATTGTGAATCCCAATGTATGATGTGCGGCTTGTGAAGCCTGATGACCTGACGGAATTCGGTGTGGACCCGTCTGATGCTGTGTCGGACGTATGTTTGACCACCGATGTTGTGTCGGTGATGTCGCTGATGTTGTTCCGGCTATGATGTATGATGTTTTTGTAGGATTTCATGTTTAATTATACATATATATTTTCGAAATTTTTATGTATAATAAGGATCATCTACAATTTTCTATGATTTATTTCATGCATGTATCGGTTTGTTTTAATAACTAGTTTTAAAACTTTATTAAAACAAACATGAGTCTACGAAATTCATACCTAAAAGTTCTCTAAAACTTCTTGACGATTCGGAGACGTTGTGGATGCTTGTTGCTGCGCCGGATGCCTCCGAGATTTCACCAAACTCTAAACGAGATTGGAGAGAGAAGAGCTAGTCTCTCGATCTCCAATAGAGTTTAGAATCCAATTACTAACCCCTTTAGTTTCCTTGAGAAGACGACCTCTTGAAACTAAATCTAAACTTAAGAATTTGTGGAAATTTCGTGGAGAATTAAGGAGAGAGATTTTGCATGAAAAACAATGAATTAATTCAACTAAGGAGGTAATGAGATAACTTGTATTTATAAGTTCTCTCCAAATTACCTATTCATGTGCAACCTCTTGCCCATGATTTCATGCAAAATTCCATCTAACCATCCATTATTTAATAATAAATAATATTAGCCACGAATTAAATCAATTATGAACCAATTCCATGCATGATCTAATTAATTCTTAAATTAATTCTGCATTAACCGTCTGGACCGGTCGACCGTTTGTAGGTTCGGTCGACCGCTCGAACCTGGTTTTGGTCGACCGTTCAACAACTCGGTCGACCGTTCATAACAGGAATTATTCCATCGCTATGTTCGGTCGACCGTTCGAACAGATGAAAATTCCCTGTTATCGGTCGAGACATGTCCGGTCGACCGTGCCCTATCGGTCGACCGTTTACTGCTAACCAGTCGACCGTTGGAGCACTGTTCCGCAGACTTATCAAATTTCGGTTTTAACCCCTATAAAATTTGACATTTCGGGATTAGTAGTAAATTCACAACTTATGTAACATATTATCCTATGTAATGATCAGTCATTACACCCCATAATATTTACATAACATATGAATTTAATTTAGATTCTAATTATGTTATTAATCACAACATAATTTTGATTTTGCTTGTTCACCCCATGTGTCATATATTCTACATGAAACCCGACACATCATATGAACTCAAAATCCCCATTACTCGTTTCTCAGTTTTATGGTGTGATCTATGGGAGGATCTAAACTAAGTTGACAGTGATATTAAGAGCTTAATATCACAAGCTATAAGCGGTATCTAGCTACACATTATAGCTCCCAATTAGTTAGATGTCTTAATTCTACTCGAACCAAAACCCGATCCAATTAGTGATGGAGTGCACCACTTGTGTCCGTCCCTTGCCTCATGATATTAAGAATACACACAAAGTAGTATTGTGTCATCTTTGTATTAGTATCGATTTGGAGGACCCGTTGTTACTGATTTAGAGGAAATCTTGGCTTCTTGGCACTAGATACTATACTATAGGCTCAACTCTTCATTTCTTGATCTCTTTAAGCTAGTTATAAATATGTGACTTAACTCAAATCACATTGTGCACATTATAACTTTGCTTTATCAAGGGCCCCACTAATATCATCACTCAATTAAGAGGGGCAATGATAATCTTTTGACTAACTATCTTCTCCAACAAAAGTTGTACTTAACCAACCAATGCCTTTACACTACACTTATCGATAGTTCAAGACACTGATTTAATTAAGTATTCCTTAAGTGATCAGATATAAGTCTCATATCAAAAGACCAAAGACACGGTAAAATATTAATGACACAGAAACACATTCATATAATATTTTACTTGTTAGGTCAATTCGGTATACAAAAGTACTATTTTCCTATTTTGTGTACCCGTGTTGTCACTCACTTGTAGAGCTACAATGATCTATGACCAACATGACAATCTCAACTCGGTAACAAATGTCCCACGTTAATTACCATGATTGCGAATCTCTTTTGTTTTATGTAAACCATTATCTTTTAGAGCTCTACGGTTAAGGACCAAGAGTCTCTTCCTCAACACTTCCAAAAGACGAATAACATAAACAAGGAACAAAATGATTTCTCATTCAATTCATAATAATTGACATTTAAAAGTAAAACTTTCAGAACACATTCCCTTCAATCTCCCACTTGTTATTAAAGTTTTCTTTCTCATACATACTCAATGCATAAAACAATAATAACTAGGGTAAACCCCATTACATATCAATCATCAAGCCAATCTACATGGTTCCTCAATCCCATGGACTCAAAATGCATTTTGCCCTTGGCTTGGGATTAGGGTTTTATGAATGGATCAGCTGTGTTGCTGTTGGTGTCCACCCATAAAAGATTTATTTTGCCTTCGTCGATGAGGTCACGCGTCACGAAGTACTTACGATCCATGTACTTCACTTTGTGGTGTGATTTGGGATCCTTGATTTGCGAGATAGATGCACTATTGTCGCAAAATAGCTCTATTGGTCCCTTGCTCGAGGGAACTACTCCAAGCTCTTCAAGGATGCTCCTTGCCGAACCCCAAAATTAGTATAGTCGTGTGTGGGGAGCGTCACGTCTTGTTCCGTTAGACCGTATGTGCCTACGGTAGGTCTCCGAGGGAGACCCGATGATGATTGTCGGACTGATGTCTTGTTTTACCCTTCAGGGGAACTATTTTCCTTATTGTTGATGACATGATATGCTACTAGTATGATATGTCCATTGTACTACTGCATTTATATAGGTCAGCTTGGTATACGGGATTTCCTTATAGAAACTCGGGCATTGTTGTTGCATGTTTTATTTAAGGACCGCAGTAGGTCCAGTTGGGTGGTGACAGTGGGTGCGCGCATTTTGGGATCAGATCCTCTCTTTCGGACCACTGAGGTCGACATGATTACTTGTATCTCCTTTTGTTATATCTGATGTGATCATGTAGCTTTTTGACAAACTCTGATGTAATATGTGCACCGCTTGGATGTTTTTATGATAAGTAACAATCTCGTCTTTTGATTATTAGTCTCTAATATCTTGATGATTTTTTTTAAAATTTCCATTATTTTGGGATGTTACAAGTACCATAATACTTTTTAACCTATAAGCAGTATAAAGTGTCTAACAACCTAGATGTGGTGGTTCAATAACATGTTATGTGTTGGACCAATTAATCTGCATTACGTACTCTACCAATCAAAATCCATATAACTCTCAAGGATGAGACCTCTGGGCTACGGGCCTTCTAAACCGAAGTCACCTAATTCCCTTTCAAGACAAATATTAGATATCAAATGATCACATATATAATTCAAAATACTAGGAGAATAAATAACTTTAAAAATTACATTCAGTTGCATGCGGGGCGATCATGCGAGAAAACAAGCTAGATAGGGCTGGTTTAGGTTGCGGAAGAACAAGAACGAAATCCTCAGGGACGGAGGCAGGATTTGAGTCCTAGAGGGGACAAAGTTTATTAAATACTTCATGTGAATCGGTACCAAAATATACACAAGTAAACATGTTAAAAAGAAAAATGAAGTAAAGTAAACTAAAATTGAGACTGACATTTCTTCATTTTATAAACTTTTACAATCAAATCTAATTCAATTTATTTATAATATTCATTAAAAGTTTAGACAACCATAGAATTCATGAGAAAGTCATCATCAATTCAATTTTGAAGTTTTGTTTCAACAATCTTCATAGTTGAAAATGCACGTCCAGTTGTAGAGATTAGCAGAGCTAATACAATCATATCACTCGATCAATCAAACATATAATTTTTCGCTTAAACTTGAAGCTTCATGAACCAATTTTAGAAGTTTGATAATATTTTTCAACTTAGGATTAAATTCATATTATATTATCTCAACTCTTAACACATAACACATTACATGATTTTTATTTAACAATAATTGATGTTTTCTCTCGTTACGAAATATTAAAACTCTTGCAAGTATGAGAATAAAAAGAAAACAACACGTAAACCATAAAAAATAAAATAAGGAAAATAAACAATACCTTGGATATATATCGAAAATAAAATAAGGAAAATAAACAATACCTTGGGTACAACGGTCAAGTGTCACGTGTAAATAGTCATTTGGCGCCTAAAGCCAAGAATGACTCGTTTGACCGATAGGGATTTGGTCGTCTGAATTAGGACAAGCCAATTGGGCGCTAGAGACTTGATTCAAATGAGACCGTTGAAGCAAAGTCCAAAACGGGTCCAGCAGTTGTGTTTTCCTTATGGCAAAAGTTCGACAACTAGGCGTTCCGGTCGGGTCCGGATAGATATCTGAAAATCACATTGCTAGGTTTTACATCTAGGGGATCCGAAAAATATTCGGTCGACTGAAGGTGGTTCGGTCTTCCGTCGGGGCAATTCCAGATAACACCTAAGATTTACTAATGAGAAGTATACGGGTAACCGATGGGTGTTCGGTGGACCGAACTAGAAAGGTTTCGATTAACCGTGAGGGGTTCGATTTATCGAATATTGACTGGACAAATTCCTAGTGCTCAAGTTTACATTAAACCTTATGGACTCAATAAATACAAAATTACATGTCTTGGTCCAAAGCTTTGATTACAAGTCTTGAGTACTAATGTCTTTGTCCCAATGCTCATTTCCTTGATTGTCTTGATCAACCTATTAATATGATTGCAAGTATACATGTATGTATGCAATGCATGTAATCGTGTTTGATCACTTTGATTGATTAAGTTGATTGATTAAGATTAGTTTGATCAATCATCAAAATTAATATAGATTAAGGCCAAAAAATCTTTCGTAGGGTTATTGAATTGTCGATGTGTTAAGAATTGATGATAATATTGAATTATCGACTTGTTATTAAAATAAATTGTCTATAAGTTGAGAATTGATATTGTCGATGTGTTAAATGAATGCTGCAAGAAATGTATGTGAATTTGAATGTAGCTGAATTGAATATGAATGTTGCAGAGATCGAGTGTGAATTACAGACATCAAATTTAAAAAAATAAAAAGCAAAAAACACCACACCCCAACGGTTTTCTATAAAACCAACGTTGTAGGGTACAAAAACGGAAAATTCAAAAAATACCCTATTACGTCAGTTTTCTATAAAACGAACGTAATACGGTATAAAAACCGAAAAATCAAAAAATGGAGAAATTGATTAAGGGGTCTACCACGTCGATTTTATAGAAAACCGACGTGGTAGACCCCAACTATCACATCAGATTATAGACTGACGTGAAAGAGTAATTCCATACAATGTTCCCTACCTACCACGTTGGTCAGTCAATGTGGTCAACCCAACGTTGTATCCCATTAATATCCGACATTATAGTCTTTTTTTCCAGCAGTGCAAGGTAAGTGTATGTTGGATAATTGAAGCTTTTACTTTAGAAAATAATAGCTTAAGTTTTAAAAAAAACATAAATGTGTGTGAGTAATTGAGTTTTTAGTTCAATCCAAGTAAAAATTATGGGAAAATATTGTGATGACTAATTTTTATTAACACGTGATGCTAGACTTTCAATAATATTGGGGGACCAAAATTTAAAATTTAACTACATTAACACTGAATTGATCCACTGGTGTTGGTTTTCTTGTTCATTAGTGTAGGTCCGTTGGTTTTCATATCCGACGGTAAAGGATATCCGTCGGTAAATCCGTCGGTGTACCTATTTTTCTAGTAGCGAGAATTTTCAAAATTCTTGTTGTGCCTATGTAGCTTCATCCTGAAAACCCTAAGGAGGGTTGAGAGAGATGGAGAGTGTGATCCTAAAGAGAAAGAAGATGTTGGATTATTGAGTTTGGGTTAGGCCCATGAATAACTCAATTGAAGAAATCCAATGTTGAGATGAAGATGAGAACTATTGCTTCATGTGCCATGTGCTCACCTCACTTTTAGTCACACATTGGTGAAGCTAACAAGTTGAATGATGTTGATAAACATCCTATCCACTTGACTCTTTGTAGGTGGAAAGAGAGGAGGAGAGAATTCTCCACACCCCCCCCCCCCCCCGTCCCGTCCGGGGCTTGGCGAGGCGAGGCAACAGGGGGTTTTGGGGGAAATTAGAGGTTTTAGCCTCAGAGTGATGGGTGTATTTAATTTTTGGACCTCATGTTAATTGTTTTTGCAATTAAGTCCTTGACGGTTACAAGAATAAATACATATATATATATATACAAATCGGTTTCCTCCTGTAGGCACACGTTTTATTCCTATCATCTCTCTATGAAAATCGTCCATCTCCGGCGATTTTAGGTCTCCGAATCCAGAGTTCTCCGGCGACCGATTGTTGCGAGGTTCCGCGCTGCTTTCGTGGTCCGTCGACTCCGGTGTGCGCCTAATCCACGGTGTGACTGTTCTATCCCGGCAGAAAACCGGCAGACCATCAAACGCACTAGTATGTGGGCCGATATTTTCTCTGAGGCAAGTCGTCTTCCGACGGCTCGGTCTTTGAGGTCGTCTCTGATCACTGTTCCTTCGTTTCTTGTGTTTCCTATACATTTTTTTGTATGTTGGTTTTATCTGGATCCTTACGGAATTTTTATTCGACATATGTAATACATTGTATTACATGATCATATTTGAAATTGCACCAACAATCTTAGAGAAAATATTGTTAATTATGTCGTCTAATAATTCGTTTGCACCAAAACTGGACATGTCAGGCATGCTGGAAAAAAATTCCGGGCAGAATTTCAAACGTTGGCAACAACGTATGAAGATCTTGTTGACCGCTATTGGTTTAGTTGATGTAACTGAAAAGGTTTTCCTACTTTCTGAAACTGAAGATCCCAAAATCAAAGCAACACATGAACTGTGGATAGAGAAGGACAAATTATGTCGAGGTTGCATTCTGTTGGCTCTGTCTAACGTACTCTTCGATGTTTATAGTTCGTCCTCATCTGCTTATGTGACTGCAAAGGATTTATAGGATGAGTTGGATAAAAAAATATAATACTAAGGACTTAGGTCATGAAAAGTATTATGTTGGAAAATTCCTGAAGTTTCAAATGGTGGAAAGCAAGTCAGTTACTGAACAAGCTCATCAGTTTATGATTCTAATCCATGGCTTAAAAGAGGCTGACATGAAGCTTCCTGAGAAGTTTCTGGTAATGTCAATTATTGAGAAGTTCCCTCGATCCTGGGAGGACTTCAGGATGTTTCTAAAGCATAGGAGAGGAAAACTGACTATAGATGACCTCATGGTTGCTATTGCAATCGAGGAAGAACATTGGGGTGAAAAACCAGTGATGCCTGTAGAGTTCCAACCAAATGCAAACGTATTAATTGGATCCTCATCTAAGTCACGTTTTAAAGGAAAACCACAACCTATTAATAAGACTAAACCCCAGGCCAAAATCCACAAAAGCCAACAAACAAACCATGTTGGAATTGTGGACAGGTTGGGCACTGGGCTAAGGATTGTCCATCTAAGAAAGCCAAACGCCAACAAGGTACCACTGAATCGACTCCACATGTCAATGTATTGATTGAGGTGGATGAGACCAACAGTAAGTTTGTTTCTGTTAATCCTAAAAAAAAATTCTATTTATGAACCACGTGAGTGGTTGGTTGATACTGGGGCTAATGTGCATGTATGTGCTGACAAGTTCATGTTTGTCTCTTACCAGCCTGTTGATCGTAGATCTGTGGCGATGGCCAATGGGAATGTTGCAAAGGTGCTTGGAATTGGACGTATCGACTTGAAGTTACCTTCAGAACGAGTTCTTTCACTGCACAGGACGCATCATGTGCATGTTGTTCATCGCAATATTATTAGTGGTCCGTGTCTGGTAGTTGAGGGTTATGAAGTAAAATTTAAATGTAACAAAGTTGTGATTACTCTTTCTGGTACTTTTATTGGCAAGGGGTACTTGTCTTGTGCTGCTTTTTTAATTCATGTTGAACCTGCTTTTTATAATCGTAATGTTATTTATGTTAAAGATGCGTCTTCTCATGTTTGTTTATTCCATTGAATCTGGTGATGTTTGGCATAAACGTTTAGGACATGTGAATTATCAATGTTTGAAAAGAATGATGAATTTAAATATGATTCCTAGGTATGCTATTGAGAATAAAAAATATCAAGTGTGTACAAACTAAACAACCGAAAAGACCGTTTCATTCTGTGACTAGAAATACTAGTATTTTAGATTTGGTACGCACTGATACTTGTGAATTCAATGGCATATTAACTAAGGATAAAAAGAAATATTTTATCACTTTCATTGATGATAGTTCAAAGTATTGCTATGTTTATCTTTTGAAAAGTAAAGATGAAGCGTTATCTAACTTTCTTATTTTTAAGAATGAAACAGAGATACAAACTGAAAACTTAAGAGGTTGAGATCTGATAGAGGTGGTGAATATACGTCCAACCTGTTCGAACAAGTGTGTCAGGATTCTGGCATAGTTCATGAGGTGGCGACACCGTATTCTCCACAATCTAACGGAATTGCTGAACGAAAAAATAAAATATTATCTGATATGATTAATGCATTATTGGAGAGTTTAGGATTACCCAAATATATGTAGGGAGAAACTTTGAATATGGCTTGCCATATTCTGAATAAAGTTCCTCAGAAACATAAGGAGGATAGTCCATTCGAACTCTGGTGTGGTCGAAAACCTAGCCTTAAATATCTTAAAGTTTGGGGTTGTCTTGCAAAAGTGTTAATCCCTGAACATAAGAGGAAAAAACTTGGTCCCAAGACTGTTGATGCAATATTTATCGAATATGTGATTAATAGCTATGCGTACAGATTTTTGGTAATCAAGTCCGAGATATTTGGCATAGAAGTTAACACAATTGTTGAATTTCGTGATGCCACATTTTTTGAGGATGTATTTCCCATGAAATCTGAAGTTCCTCAACAAGTTTCTTCTTCAGTTGATCCCTCTAAGTCTGGTTCCATCCACGAGCATGTGGAAAAGATGACAAATGTGGGGGCAGATTTGTCTATTGCCGATTTTGAGTCTTCTTAAGCTCAAGTTAAAATTGAACCAAGAAAGAGCAAACATTCTGGAATTGCCAAGGATTTGGGAAGTGATTTTATCACATACCACATTGAGGGTGATCCTAACAATTTCAAGGAGCTATGGCTTCATCTCAAGCAAAGCATTGGAAAAATGCAGTTAAGGTCGAGATGGACTCTACTGTCTCTAATGGGACATGGGAGTTGGTAAATCTTCCTCCAGGTTGTTCAACGATCAGTTGTAAATGGATATTTAAAATGAAATTAAAACCAGATGGTTCCATCGATTAGTATAAAGCCAGATTAGTTGTCAAGGGGTTTAAACAAAAAGAAGGAATATACTATTTCGACACCTATTCTCCAGTCTCGTATGACTACTATCTGAGTGCTCTTAGCATTGGCGTCTTTATATGATTTTACAATCCATCAAATGGATGTAAAAACTGATTTTCTTCATGGTGATCTTGAAGAAGAAATTTATATGGACCAACCTGAAGGATTTGTAGCTTCTGGAAACGAGAACAAAGTTTGTAAACTTGTTAAGTCTCTTTATGGACTTAAACAAGCCCCAAAAGCTTGGCATGAGAAATTTGACGAAATTATATTATCATTTGGATTCCAGGTTATTGATTCTGACAAATGTGTGTATTGCAAAGTTCAAAGTAATGCATGTATTGCATTGTGTTTATATGTTGATGACATTTTACTGTTTGGCTCTAATCTGAATATAATACATGAAACTAAGTCCTTCTTGTGTACTATGTTTGAGATGAAGGATATGGGTGTTGCAAATGTGATCTTGGGTATCAAACTGACTAGGTCAGTTGATGGTATTTCCATATCTCAATCTCACTATGTTGAGAAGATTCTTGAGAGGTTTGACTATACGAATTGTAGATGTTAGCAGTGCATCTTTTGAGAAGCCCAACTATGTGAATGCAATTGTGTGGCCGCAATTAGAGGAATATGGGTCATTCCTTGAAAGCATTCATGAAACAGGATACTGCACGACCGTAAAGCATCAACCTTGTAGATTGCAACATAACCTGCTTAGTGTTGTTCTCAATGGACATCTCCACACAAAAGGTTCAAGTTCAAGACTTCGTTTCACTTAGTTCCTGTGGGGGTAAAGTTGAAGGACTTAGGTCATGGTTCAAACCCGAAAGGTACCATTACTGAAAGCACTAGGCTGCAAGATTTGGTCGCTCGATCAACAATGAATTTGTGGGGGATTGTTGGATTATTGAGTTTGGGTTAGGCCCATGAATAACTCAATTGAAGAAATCCAATGTTAAGATGAAGATGAGAACTATTGCTCCATGTGCCGTGTGCTCACCTCACTTTTAGTCCCACATTGGTGAAGCTAACAAGTTGAAGGATGTTAATAAACATCTTATTCACCTGACCCTTTGTAGGTGGAAAGAGAGGAGGAGAGAATTCTCCATACACGCGCGCCCGCCCGCCAGTCCCGTCCCGGTTCGGTCCGGGGCGTGGCGAGGTTTTGGGGGGAAATTATAGGCTTTAGCCTCAGGGTGATGGGTGTATTTAATTTTTGGACCTCATGTTAATTATTTTTGCAATTAAGAGCATATTTAACAGCGCCCGGGCTACCCCCGGGCGCCCTGCACTCTCTTTCTGCCACGTCAGCTTCTCTCTCTGCCACGTCAGCTCACCCAACCCACCCAAAAAAAACCATTACCCATGCCCAGACTACCCCCACCCACCCTACACTCTCTTTCATCCACATCATTTCTTAATTAAACAAATTTAATTCTCACACAACATTTAACAAAGTACATTTTATATAAATCTAATTTTAATTACATTATAATTATATTTTAACTCGAAATATTGTTAATAATTACTGGTAAATCACGAAATTATTATTAAATATTACGGAGCCACGTTACATTTAAGACAAACTGAAATAGGAAATATTACAATCAAAGTTAAGAAACAACAGTACATATTACATAAACTAAACTTTTAAATACTACATGACCAACTACGTTAACCGATTTTCAAATCGCTCCTCGTCCGTAGCGTTGCCATATATGATCAATTAAATCGCCTTTCAGATCCAAATGTTGGTTCCTGTCACGCACTCGATCTTGATTGACAAAAAACTCGTGAATATCCGCTATACGATCGGTCGAATACGACGTTGCCTCAACTGAAGTTCCAGGACGATCTTCCATAAATTCGCGAATATCTCCAAAATTAGCATAGCAGTCGCGTTCGTCCTCCACTATCATGTTATGCATGATGATACAAGCTGTCATTATTTTGGACAGAACGTCCTTGCTCCAGGCAAGAGCCGGGTTTCTGATGATCGCGAACCTCGCTTGCAACACTCCGAAAGCGCGTTCAACATCTTTACGCGTTGCCTCCTGCACTTCAGCAAACAATCTGTGCTTCGGGGTGTGAGGGTGAAGGATGGATTGGATGAAGGCCGCCCACTGTGGATAAATACCATCAGTAAGATAGTATCCCATATCATATTGAACACCATTTACCTCATAATTAACAGGTGGTGCTCGGCCTTCTAGTATGTCGTCGAAAACCGGAGATTGTTGCAGGACGTTCAAGTCATTGCATGAACCCGGTATTCCGAAGAAGGAGTGCCAGATCCATAAGTCGTACGATGCCACCGCCTCAAGGATCAGAGTTGCTTTCCCAGCACGTCCTTGATGTTGTCCCTTCCAAGCAGCTGGGCAGTTTTTCCACTCCCAGTGCATACAATCGATACTCCCCATCATACCTGGAAACCCACGTTGCTCACCAACGTAAAGTAGGCGTGCCAAGTCATTCGCAGTTGGCCGACGTAAATACTCAGGGCCGAAGATGCGAATAACACCTTCACAGAATTTGAGGAGAGCATTTCTGGATGTTGCCGCACTCATTCATAGGTACTCATCGATCCCATCAGCGGCAACGCCATATGCTAGCATTCGCATTGCTGCCGTACTTTTTTGTAGACCGGAGATGCTCATCCTACCAGTTGCGTCCGGTGTTCGTTGGAAGAAGACATCAGATGCTTCGATGGCATTGTGGATGCGCAGGAAGACATGCTTTCTCATCCGAAATCTTGTCCTGAAAAGAGTATCAGAATACACAGGGTTGTCAGAGAAATAATCGTCTACAAGGCGTCTGTAACCTAGTTCACGATCTCTATCTGGGTTCGTCGTTCTCCTTCGACGCTGCTTAGGACGTGTAGTCCTTTCGTAAACAACATGTCCGGCTAATTCAATAGCACGGTCCATTAGATTTAATGTCTCATTCCAGTTATCATCGTCGGATTGACCGGAGTTTAAACTATTATCCGACATTGATGAGAGAAGAAGCTAACAAGTTGAGAAGTTAAGGAAATGTGAGGAATCAGGAGATAAATAGATGTATTTATAGTTGGGAGGGTTTGGATGTATTTGTTGCACTGTTCACGCGTGATTGCACATAGTGTACGCGTGATTGCAAATAGTGCACGCGTGATTGCAAACAGTGCACGCGTGATTGAAAATAGTGCACCCGTGATTAAATATTGCACCCGTGATTAAACAGTGTATTGGTTCTGGAAATTTCTTAATTTTAATCACTTACAAAAAATTATTACCCCACATTTATAACAAATACCCAATCCATTAATAACAAAACCAAAACTAAAAAAAATCAAAAAAAAAAAAACCAATGGGAGGGGGACACGTGTCCCCCTCCCATGGGCGCCCGGGCGTCTGCCCGGGACGCCCACCGCCCGGGCGGGCGCCCCACGGGCGCCCTGCCCGTTAACGGGGGTGCGCCCGGGCGGGGCACCCCCGCTAAGGGTGCCCTAAGTCCATGACGGTTACAAGATTAAATACACATATATATCAGTCGGTTTCCTCCTGTAGACACACATTTTATTCCTATCATCTCTCTACGAAAACCGTCACTCTCCGACGATTTTAGGTCTCCGAATCCAGAGTTCTCCGGCGACCGATTGTTGCGAGGTTCCGCGCTGCTTTCGTGGTCCGTCGACTCCGGTGTGCGCCTGATCGACGGTGTGACCGTTCTATCCTGGGAGAAAACCGACAGACCATCAAACACACTGGTATGTGGGCCGATATTTTTTTTACGGCAAGTCGTCTTCCGACGACTCGATCTTTGAGGTCGTCTCTGATCACTGTTCCTTCGTTTCTTGTTTTCCTATACATGTTTTTGTATGTTGGCTTTATCTGGATCCTTACGGAATATTTATTCGACATATGTAACACACTGTATTACATGATCATATTTGTAATTGCATCAACAGAAGAGACTAGAGAAAATGTTAGGGGGCAGAGATTTCTTTGTTAATAATCATATGTGATTACATGTGCATATTTATAGTTAGAGTTTGTGAACCGTAGATACAATCGGGTGGTCGGTAAACACAATCAATACATTAACTAACCGGCTAATCTATATTGCAATGTGAAGTGTGACCCGAATAAATTTGGACTCAATGCCTTCGTTGTTTAGACCTTTAGCATCATAAGTGGTTCACCTCCTTCATGTGGTCTCGAGTCACTATACTAGTTGACGGTACCTGATTAGATACCTAACTAGTTCAGATTATCAAACCATCCCTTGTAGAGACATGTAACGCCGTTTGAATTATTTAGTCTAGATCTCATCGTAGGCCATTGTCCTGGTTTGATTTCTCTGTTCTATCAAATGGTTTTAGATAAATTGTGGGTGTCCTACAATATGCCAATACCTTATCTTAACAAGGCCCAACTTAACCTATCATGTTAATTACTACGCATTCATCTTTTAAAAATAATTACCATTTACTCATGGGTATGTGTCACATGTTGAATATTGTAGTACCAGCAAAATTTAGTATATATATACACTCTATAACAGCAAATCCTCCGGGGACCTTTTTTTCCTTCCTCTCGGAAAGGATCTCTGGCCTAAAGTCAAAGACAACTAGTCTTATCACTTCTAGTAGAATCCGAGTCTAGTCTATTATTCTCGTTAGAGTCTAGTCTACTCTTATCATTTTAAACTTCTAAAGCACATTCTCAGATACGTAAATAGATCGTTTTTCCTATGGCATGCATATATAAACCTATAAACCTTGTTCTTCTCTTGAGTTGTATGCGTTTAGTGTCATGTTTTGGTCGCTGTCGTCCCAACACTTCCATATGACAGAGACTTAAAACACGTGGGTCTGCAAGCTTAAATTTGCCACGTGAGATGTTTCCTGGTGAAATTTGTTTACAAGGGAGAGAGAGAAGGAAAATTTCCCTCAAACATGTGCCAATGATTGCTTGGCTTCTCCACATTTTGCTCCAAGGATTATTAATGCAATACCACATGCATGTCTTGTTATTTCTTTCAGGAAAGCAACAACTCCTACGTGCTCTTCCTTGATTTTAATCCAGTCCTGTTTTGCTCCTCAATCGATCTCCCCAAATTAAAATTCCCACTTCCATCACTTACATAAAGTTTGAATAAAGATGAATGAAAACACAAGTGAATACATGAACGGTACCGAATCTAAATGTAGGTTTGTTGATGGACATGACCAGCCTTATCTTCTGACTTCCAACCTAGCTATAAAATCATGAACAAGTTGACAAACCAAAAGTAAATGTTTCTTACGCAACTCTGAAACATGCACGGTAGAACTTGGTTTTAAGTGACAGTAGATTCACATGGTGTGTTCATATAAATTTTAGACCATCAGTAGCAATGTCTTAGGTCATCCAAACGACTCAGGTCATCCTCTCTCTTTTTTCTTTCTCTTCCTGTCATGTCATTATGACCCATGCTCATATTTCTTCATCACTATTTACCAATTAACCATAATCTAGGTCATCACACTCTTTTTCCTCCACATCATTAATTTTATTCTCAACTTTTATTATATTCTAAAATCATTTATATTTACCAAAAATATTAATAATCTATTTATTTTCAAATTGCATATACTTTAATTATTTAACACACAATATACAGTACGTGTGTGATGTCTTATTTTGTCGGATTGATAATCTACGGTACGCGCATGATGTCTTATCTTGTCGGACTACCCGACATGGTTGATGCTCAAAGAGTACCTGAAGTGGCGGTCTACGGTCCCCATGCCCGGGATGACGCGTAGGGATAATTTTCAAAGTAGTCTTACTTGCCCATCCACCGGTTCGTCCGGGAAAATGGGTTGCACAGACTCGTCGGAAGAAATTATCTTTGGCTCTCCTCATCCATCATCGACCCCAGAATTTGTCACCCCAAGTGCATCTCATCCTACGGGGGTAAAGAAAAGCAAAATGAAAGAGAAAGAGAAAGCGGTGACGAAGGATCCAGACGTGGTCGAAAACGACGCCCGCTTCCAGTCTCTTCAAGTCGCGGTCTCGGTCAAACAAGATGAAATTGCAATTCGTCGAGAGAAGATAACGTTGGAGAGGGAGATAGAAGAAACTTGTCAGGCTTCTATGAAGTACGTCTTTTATATTTCACTTCTGAAAGCCAAGGAACTTGGCATCCTGACCCCGAAGGGTGAAATTAACCTGGAAATGATCAGTGACGAATTATTTAAGTAGAACTCTGTCGTTTTATTTTTTTTAAGTTTATGACTTATCTTCCCTATTTTCAGTTTATGACATATCTTCCCAATTTTCAGTTTTAGTTTAAGTTTTATTTTAGTGTGGTTGTTGTTTAGTTCTACTTTAAATTTAATAAAATATTCTCTATTTTAGAGAAGTTATATAAAGTTATCAAAATATAATCAATATTAATCCCTAATTATTTATCAAAATATAGACCCCTAAACATTTAAAACAAATACCAAACAAAAAAAAACTAAACCTGATTGTCGATGACCCATCATCCAACGACCGGGTCGTCCGTGGTCATCTGAAGTCATCTATGGGGATGACCCCGTTAAAGATGCTCTTAGCCGTTTTTCTGTTCAATCAATGATCGAGAGGAAGTTCTAAGATTTAAAAAAAAATGTTGGGGATTAATTCGATTGTTGCAAGAAAAATGGAAAAAAAAGACAAAGAAATTACAAAAAGTACGAATTTTTCTTCTACGTGGAGAACTGCCAAGGAAAATAAAACTTTCTCTTTATTTGTGAACCTTAAATTCCAGAAATCTTTTCCAGTCATCCAAAGCAAATATCCGAAAAGCGGATTTGATGATGTATGTTTGTTTCCAAGTTCAAGATGTCGTCCCTTAGTCGACATCAAATTGTTGACTTTGTCTTTATTGATTCTTTAATGTGGACCTCAGTCAACATCTCTTTACAAGTCTCCCAGACATAAGTCGATAATCAGAATTGGACAATCGATTCCATGAGACCTCAATTAAAAAGATATGCACCCCATTAAACTGTAGGAAGTGTCACGAAATAGGGTCAAAATAAAATCTAAAATCCTAATAAGCTCTCTCGCACACACACAGATATATATACATACATATACATGTTAAACAAGAAAAGTGTCGTGACTTTTTATCGTCATAGTAAAATGGGAACGTAATGTTGGGGTCTAACACTCACAGAGTCACAGAGTGTAAATGAAGAATATGAGTACGAGGACTGAAGAGGAAGTGGGGTCGATCTGTCTGAAATATTATGGATCATGAAATCCGAAATCGTGTTTGTTTGATGGAATTTGGAGTGGAGCATAAAAAAGATGGAATCTATCGGAGATTGTGGATTTGTTTTGCAAATTAAAAACCACTCGTGTCGTGGGTCTTGTACGCCCTTCCCACTCAACTTCACGTATCCTATCATACTTCTACTACCTAGGGTTTATTTCGGTTCGATCCAGTTTCATTTTCACACTCATTTGTTTCGTAAATTATTAATTTGTCTTGTTTTTTTCCTATAACTAAAATAAATAAATAAAACTTTGAAGTGGATAATGGAGACACCTATTCAAATGAATCAAGACCGACTATCTATTTGCATTGACGTTGTTGATGATACTTGTCAATAATTTTCCGGATAAGCATCTCAATACCTTATGTACAATTTTTTTTTATTTCAAAAATAAAATAAAATAGTATCTTCCTGATTGGGGGAGAGAAATTATTAAGTTTGCGGCGCCACGTGTACGACCCAGATGAACCTGTTTTGGCGGGAAGTTTTGGCGGGAAATTGGTAGATTCTTTCCCGCCATTTCTTCCCGCGCTTTCATGTGTCCGTTGGGCGGATGATTAGGTCGGACTTTTTGCAAAATAACCCTTTCCGTAAATATTGCCATGCCGTGTGAAACTTTTATGTTGGTCCTCAACTTAGTGAAGTTAAGATATGTATTTAAGGAGTCAAATGTGTAACGTATGCTTTTATAAGTTCTACCTGGAATTTGTTGAATGCTTTTGAAAGTGTGAAACTTTTATGTTGGTCCTCAACTTAGTGAAGTTTAGATTTTAGACGATTTGATCTTCTAGGTTGGAGCATAGCATCTAGCATCCATCTAGGGCATGACATGTAGATTTAAGTTGTATGCTATGATGACTATATCATAGGACCAAGCTATTATTGTAGATTTTATTTACATTTTTCTTCTTATGGATCAAAATTAATAAAGTAGTTTCAATGAGTATTTTTATTTTTCAAAAAATTTATATTAGTGTGGACATGAGTCATCCAAGAAAGTGATAATGACACGGTTCTTAAATTCGAATCATTTGTGTCATAAGTATAGATACAAATTGGTTAAGAATCCATATTTGGATGTGTTACGTGGAATGAGTTCTTTTGTGCACGATAAGTTATGTGTTGTAGATACATTGACAAAACCGTTTCGAAAGAATCTTCAAGTTCACGCACGTTATGACTGTACAATCATAAAGAACTAAATCTCAACGATCCGTATTTAGGGGTGTAAACGGGTCGGGTATGGGTCGGGTATGCCCCTACCCATACCCGTACCCGGCTAAATTAGCGGGTACGAGTATATACCCGGCAAAAAACATATATACCCGTACCCGACCCGTACCCGTTAAGTTAGCGGGTACGGGGCGGGTAAATGGGTATAGCGGGTATAATATATAATATATAAAAATATAATATATATTATATAAAATATATATTATATATAAAAAAATATATAATATATAACATATAAAATATAAAAAAATTTATATATATAATATAATATATCTTAACGGGTAAACGGGTATGGGTAATGCGTATACCCGTACCCGACCCGTTTATTAAGCGGCTAAACGGGTACGGGTATACGAGTTTGAATTTTTAAACGGGTATGAATTTTTGTACCCATACCCGTACCCACCCGGGGCGGGTGACCGGGTATAGGGGTATTACCCGCCCCGTTTACACCCCTATCCGTATTAATTGTTTCATCATCATACTCGCACGTTGTGAATCCTCAAATCTACGAGTATCGTCGTCACAACTTGATAAGGTCAATCACAAAAATAGGCAACAATTATTTTGGGATCACGGTCGACACACTTTTAAGACAAGAAAAAAATACAAACCCCCAACATTCACTACACTAACATAGTAACAAGCACACTAAGTTAAGTTGACCAACCAGTAAAATTCAACGAAGACAACAAAACCCTTTTTATATAAGGTAAAAACTGCAAAAAAGCCATATTCTCAGCGCCCCACCGATAAGTACCCATCCGGTCCCTCCCCAAGTCCAAACACCTCTCCTCTCTCTCTCTAGAAATTACTTTCTCTCTCTAAAAAACATCCTTCTCTCTCTACAAATCACCGATTTCTTTGCGGAGGAGAAGGAAAGCCGGCATTCGACAACTTGGGTCGTCGTCATCTTCTCCATTAGACTTCCGAAACGCCCCCAATTCCTCTATTTTAGGGTTTCCGCCCCCAAAGATCTCAGCTTTTTTGGGTTTTCCGGTGGGAAGGCGAAGATGGGGAGGTACATGAGGAAGGCGAAGATCACGGGGGAAGTCGCCGTGATGGAGTTCTCCCTTGGGGTCCGCACGAGGGCCAAAACCCTAGCATTGCAGCGCCTCCAGAACGCCACCGACCAACCCCAGAACGACGATTACCTCCAGCTGAGGAGCCGGAGGCTCGTAAAGTCCCCCGTTCGAGGGAAGGGGTCAAGGAGAGGGGAGGAGGAGGAGGAGAAGGACGAGGGTGGGGTCGAGGTTTCGTTTGGGGAGAACGTTCTCGAACTCGAGTCCAGGGAGAGGTGATTGTTTTGTTTTTTTTTCTCGGAAAGTTTGTTTGTTTTTGGTGGAATATACTTCGCATGCTTTCTTTTTGTTGTTTGCTGTTTCGGGGTTTTGTTGTTAAAGTTGGGGCTTTTGGGTTTTTATTTGATTCCAGATTCCAGGCAAAGTCATTTCATTTTGACCTGTTTTTAATGTTTTTTTTGGTGAAAAAGTATATTACTTTGTGGAAGTTTTAGTTTGTAGGTTTTGGTTCAGAAATGTGAGTGCTCTTAGGTTTTGAAGTGAGTTCATGATTTGTGCTTCTTCTACCATGCATTCATTTCACGGTAAAACTTTAGTTATTTTACTGTTTTTATGTTGTTATTTCTATCTTGCATTAATTTATATATTTATTTGTTTTTCTTGGAAATGGGAAAACCAGTGGAGTTGATTCCTGGAAATCTAGAACTTAAAACGCTGACCGATAATGGTCTAGGTTACAGAAGCTGTTGGTTTGTGCTTTATTAGTGTTTCTATCCTTAGGAAGTTGGTGCTTAAAATTATTTATTATTGTTTAAGTGAGGACATAAAAAAAATTCCTAGGAAGACAAGCTTGAAAGGTGTCATGGTACTGCAACAAAATTACAAAGAAAAAGACAGATGCATGTGAGATATCAACTTAAAATTCTGGTCAACTTGATGTTATGTTTTGTTTTTATAGTGCCAGAAGCAGACATGCTGACTATGTTAATATGTTTCGGCTATGAATTCAAGTCTTATTGCTGTTCATCTTTATTTTCAAGTTCTCAGTTTTATATTTAAGCTTTAATGCTAGAAACAGACTTGCTGAGATTTTTTAAGTGTTGTGGCTAAAGTTTAGGCCGTTGAAGGTTTTCCAGCATGTTACAGTTCTGATGCTTGTTGGTTTTATTTCTGAACCAATAAATTCTCTCGTTAAATGTTAGTTAATAAGCTAAAAAGTGTAGTTGCTATTATATGTTGGCCATTTTTCCTTCTCCAATTCGTACCTAATAATGATGCTTTACTTCTATTCAGCCAAGGTTTGCTTTGCTCCCTATATGAACGGGTCTAGAAATGCAATGACGCTATTAGGATCTGCTGGATTGATTGTCATTTTATTTTTGTTTGACTGTTTGAGTTTGATTTATTATGTTTTTTTGCTCTTTCTCTGCAACTCATTTGTACAAAATCACTGTCCTTTACATGTAAAAGACAAACAATGATATTTTTCTTGACACTAAAATGACGAATACTTTACCTACAGAGATGCTCGGGAGACCACACCTTGCAATTTCTCACTTGATTCAGAATTACTGAAAACCCCTGGATCTTGTACTCGCTCTACTAGTACTAATGCAGCAAATAGGAGACGACAAAGTGCTGCACTTGGGAATATTCCCACCTCTGAGGAGATAGAAGAGTTCTTTTCAAGCGCGGAGATGCAGCAACAGAGAAGTTTTATGGAGAGGTAATTCTTCCCTTAGCAAGCCAATATGTTATTAGTGAAAAAATGTCTCAGTACAAGCTGAAACTAGAAATTATATAGTTACAGCTAAGATACTTTGAATCTCATAATGACATTTTGGTTGTCTGTTATATCTTGCAGATACAACTATGATCCGGTGAACGACTGCCCTCTCCCTGGTCGGTATGAATGGGTTAAATTGAACACCAACAGCTGAGTGGGAAGGCTTTCAGCCAGCCATCTTCTTCATTAACCTCTGTCTGGTAATAATTATCGGAAGAGGAAAAGGGGTTGATGTTACTCATGCTACTGAACTTATTGTATAAGTAGGAAGAACAGTGGAGGTGCCAATAGCAGCAGAGCAGCTAATTTAGTAATTTGTGAGCCAGTAGTTTGTTGTACAGAGTTGATGAGTCACACTACCTAACCCCCAAGTGACTATTGTTTACCTAACATACTCTTTGGGTTGAGAGGGTTACATCATCTCTTTATTTAGATTTAAGCCAATACCAAACTTTTATTAGACTCAATTTAGGATGCCCTTGTTTGTAATCTCTTTATTTGTAATCTTCTTTTATGTAACTGAAATAACATCTCTCTCAAGAAATAAGATAAGAACCCTTTTCCCTTTATACTGTTGCCTGTCGTTATCCTGGTTTGCTTGCTCCAGATTCCTTGTCATGTTTGCTGCTTTCAGCATCTTTTGCTCTGAGCAACAAGGTGCGAAGCCAAATATTGATGATGGATGACCCTTAATATACATGTGTGTTTATCCTATAATATTGATAATTGGTAGGTTGTCTTCTTTGCTTATTGCAGTTCTTGTTTAATTGGGGGAGTTGGTGCTGCTTTGCAGAGTTGCAGGTGTAGTCAGATGACAGTGTTAGAACCCAAACCTAGGTTAGAGAGGTTAATGGTGGATTAGAAGGTGTTTAGCATGGGAAGTTGGTGCAGCACAGTGGGTGCTTTGGGAAGAGTTGGGGGCGTGCACTGTAGACGTGAGGAGAGGGTGATGGGTGTGCGTAGGTCACTGTAGCGGGGGTGTTGTGTTGGGTTATAACGTGATTTTCTTCTCTCTCTCTCTCTCATTTCTCTCCTTTTCATTCTTCTTCTCCTTCATCCAGCAGAGGAGACGATCGGAGGATGTGAGGACGTCGTGTGGGAGGTCAGACGTCCGGAGGAGGAGAGGCGCGTGCTCGAGGTCTACCGGAGGCGACGTGCGTGAGCGAACTCCGGCGGTTCGTCGTCGTTGGTTGAGGTATGTCAACTTGATAGTGTGATTTTGTGGTTCCTAACCCTCGTGGTAGGGTTGTGTTGGTCGGACGGGGAGGTCGGAGACCTCTTCGGCGTTGCTTCCGTGAGAAACCTCGGCTGGCGCGAGGTGGAAGACGACCAACGGTCGACCGGTCCCTTTGGGCGGTCGACCGAATGTAGTGTTTTTACCCGACTTTAACCTTCACCGGTTGAACGATGCCTGGTGGCGGTCGACCGGTAGTGCATATTGCTGGTGAGCTGGGACATTCTGCCTGTTGTTGGTCGACCGGTTCCTTGGGTCGTTCGACCGGAACTTAAGTGTACTAAGTAGATTTGCATGATTTGTCCGACCGATTGTATATTGCGTTCGACCGATTGTATGTTGTTTGACCGTTGGAGGTTTGCGTTCGACCGATTATATGACTTAGAATAATAGGTTGACCATGTCTGTTTTCGGTCGACCGAGACCCCTGAGTCAGTCGACCGATAGAATTGAATTTAATGTTGACCAGACTTCGGATTTTGACCTCGTTCGGTCGACCAGTTTTAGACCCTGGTTCGACCGTTGGGGATTCTGTTTTGAGCGCAGCGGTAGACCGTTTTAGGCGTACGGTCGACCGAATCACCTCTTCCGGTCGACCGTTTGGGCCCAGAACAGAATTCCTGGTTCCCATTTTGAATGCCAACTTTGTCCACGGAAACCCGTGTCCTCGCCTTGTGCGTGAGCCGGTAGGTGACGGTGGGCGCGTGATGCGTGCCTGCCCAGGGATCGTCGTTGGGAAGAGTGTGGGTGTTCGGGACGCGTCACCTCCGTGTATGGACCGTGACTTGAGATGGATGGTTGGGCACTTTGTAGTATAGCAGGCCTGAGGGATCGCGAATCCCAGTGTTGATGTTTGTGCGGGCACGCAACTGGCGTTGGGTGAGGTGACTACCGGCCCACGGGCTACGGAGGTCGCTGCCCTGCTTTTATAGCGGCGCGGTTGGTGTTTGCGGCTCGAGGAGCCTGATGACCTGGCAGACTTCGGTCTGGACCCGTCCGATGCTGTGCCGGACGTTGTGATGGACCACCGGTGCTGTGCTGGTGATGCCGCCGAGGTTGTGCCGGCGATGATGATTGTTGGGCCGAGGTTGTTCCGGCTATGTTGATTCCTCGATTGGGCACCTATCGAGATGTTGTTGTTATACCTTCCGGGCGACGACCCCGTCGGTCCCTGTGGCTCCGACCACTGAGATTTGCAGATCTGTATTCTATCGGCGCGCAGGCGTGACAGAGGCTCCCTGTCGAACCCTTGAGTAGTGTAGCCGCGTGTGGGGGGTGCGATGTCGCGTGCTGTAATGCTGCATGTGCCTGCAGTAGGTCTCCTCGGGAGACTCGTTGTTGACTGTCGGACTGATGTCCTGTTTTACCCTTCGGGGGAACTGTTTTCCATTTCTGTCGATGTCATGACACGCTACTAGTATGATAGCTTCATTTGTGTAATGCATGCATATAGGTGAGTTGGCATACGGGGTTTCCTTCTGGAAACTCAGGCATTGTTGTTGCATCTTTTTCAGGACCGCAGTAGGTCCGGTGGGGTGGTTATCGGCGGGCGCGCGCATTTGGAGTCGGATCCTCTAGTCGGACCACTGAGGTCAACATGATTACGTTTATCTTCCTTTGTCGTTTTGTTGTAATCATGTATTCATTTTGACAAACTCTGATGTATTCTGGTGCACCGCTATTTGTTTATGAGAAGTAACAATCCCGCCTTTGATTATTGTGCTCTTTGTCTTGATTATGAATTTTTAAATTTTCCGCTGTATCGGGATGTTACACATATGATGCTTGTTGTTGGATGGTGGTGTTGATTTTTTTGATTTGATAATAAAATGATAGTGTTTGTTTTAGGATTAGTATTGATTGATAATGATGGTGGCGCTGATTGAGAGATGATTGCTACCACCAGTGTGCATGTGTTTTCCTTATTTGTTAATACGATTTAGTGATTCCTGGGAATGTTGCTTGGGATATCCAATAACAATTTTACAAATGAATGTCGGATAACTTTCGATAAGAAGTTTGTAGTTACATCCTACGAGATAACATGAAGACCTTACTTGAGATTGAGAGGGTAAAAGTAGGATTGTGATTGCAAGTAATCATGAACAAAAGATTAGTATCCACACTTGATCTGATTGTAAGTTACATACTAAAATCTTTGTTTTGTAGTTTGTGTTGGAATTGTTGGAAGTTGTAGTGTGTGGTGGGTCATGCCATTGCTGAATTTCAATCACTCCCCGACAATCAAGCCTGATGATACTAGTTTAATGATCTTAGGGATAATTTTTTGGGATAATGTTTTGCACACTAGACAAAAGATATAAGGACATTCCTTATCACGAATCTGAAGGTAAAGAATATACCAAACAAGGGACAATTTTTCAGGAACCTGATAGAATGATGTAAGGGTATGTTTGAAATGAAGAAACCGTTGAATATTGGCTTATATTTGTTAAGGAAGCAAATCCAGGAAGAGTCGGTCGACCGGATGTGATCCGGTCTACCAATCCACAACCCAGGAATTTTGGCGAAGAAGGGTTCGGTCTACCAAATTAGATTCGATCCACCGAACCGGGATTCCAGGCACTTCGGGTGCAGCTGGGATCGGATGACCGAATTGGATTCAGTCTACCGTCAGAGGGTAACAGACACTTCAGAACAAGGGGTTCAGTAAACCGTTGGAGGTGATTTTTGGTGTTCCGAGAATCTAAAAGTGTCTGAACAATTTGGCACAGTCCACCGAGGGGTTCTCGGTCGACCGAAGGGTTGTTGGAGAATTAGTTAGTTCGTGGAAAAATTGTTCTCACAGTCTACCAAGTCGCGCGAGAAGCATTCCCGCGGTCAACCGGGAAGGATTCGGTTAATCGAATCGCAACAGGAATCGCTCCTGTCGAGTCAAGGACGGTCGACCGAATGAGCATCGGTCGACCGTTTCCCACGAATTGTTCAGTTCGGTTTTGCTTAATTGTAGCTCGGTTTTGCTTAATTGTAGCTCGGTTTTTGAGTCTATAAAAGTGTTTGTTTGCTCTTAGTTTTAACATAACGTACAAGTGTAATATTTCATTCATTGTGAGTTGAGAAATTAAGGTTAGAGATATATCTAGAGTGATTTGGAGGACCTATTGTCTCCATATACTTGTAATCTCGGTTGCTTCTCTTGTTGGAGAAGCAGAAGAAGGAAAGGAAACCCGCAGGAGACCCCCAAGGACGTAGGCACGTTGCCGAACCTTGTAAATCGCGTGTGTCGTGGTTGTTTCAGGTATGCGTTTGTGTTTGCTTGTTTATTTCATCTTATTAGTGTTCTTGTTGCATTAAGATTGGGAGAGTGTCCGAAGTTATTTCTGCAAGTTAATATTCGGTATTACGTGGTGCGTTTAATCTATGTCGTGTTAGTGCATTGTTAGATCCCCTCCCAACAGAAACAACGGTAGTAAATTGAGATTTTATTCATTTGCAAAAAAAAGAAGAAGATATTTTATTGTTTGTGCAGAGAAACTTAAAAGGATGGAAAAAAAGTTAAACAGGGAAAAAATCCTTTGAAATGTGGATCCCATTTTTGTTTAACCAATAAATGATTCAAAATATTCACATGATGAATCACCTTTTGTTTGAAACGACAACATACATGTTTGGTTGTCTCAAAATAAGGGCAGTTGAGGAATTTTAGTCATGAGAAAAGACCTCTATTTATTTAGAACTTATAATCTTTAATGTATGCTTTATAAATTACTTATATGTCTTACTTAAGAATCTCAAAGCGTCATTCAATGTCCTGTTTAAACCCACCTAGAACATGCTAAGAAATTCCTTACGTATAAAAACAACATAACTTATTAGTCAACAACTTGTTTATTTCGAGCATTCTAACTCCAATGATGCAAATTCATCTAATCTTACAATTTAATCATAAAACATCGAGATAATACCTTTGTATGTTTTGACCGCATAGAGTTTCTCACTAGTGAAAATTGTGTTTACACGACGTTGATGTTCCTATATATGAAAATAATGTTGGGTTACTTTCAATTTGAAACGACAATACATACACCACATCTTTCAAAATAAGTGCAATCTAGTGGGTGTCGAAGAATTCTAATCGTAAGAAAAAAAAATCCTTTATCTATCTATTTAGAAAAGAACAACAAATATGACTGTCAACGTTGATTCAATTTGATAGTTCGACTCGAACTCGAAAAACGTTCGACTCCAGTTTAACTTGAAAACGAAGAATCTTAATGGAATTTTTTTTTTAAACTTGATTTGGTAAACGAACCGCTTGAACTCGAAATTTTTTGATGCTCAACTCGATAGTTTGTTTAATTTTTTTATCACTCTATTTTTTATATATTTAGTAATAAAATAAGATAATACTTGTTCTTGAAAGTATTGTGGACAAATGGACTTGTTTAACCCCCTAACTACGAAAGTATTGTTTTGGTAAATTGAATACGAGAGTTATTGACTTTTGTCCTCCGAACTCCTAAGTTGGTGCTTTTTACACACTCCAAAGCAGGGCAGCATTGTGTTCGTGTCATGTTCTCTCCTCTCCCTTTTCACTTCAGCAGACAAACAAGGAGCAAGTTTAGTTTGTGCTCATAAAAAGAAGGAAAATGTTTAGTAGACGCGTGCGTCACTGACGCTACTTACGTGGTGGAGAAATTTTGTCCATTCAGCATCCAGTCAGCATGTACACTAAGCTTCTCAGAGCAGGATTATTTCATCAGGATGTACCTCAAAATGGGACCAGGAGATGCGCAAGCTATCCAAGATTATTTCATCAGGATGCAGAATAATGATTCCCGCTTCTTTTACGTAATGGATATGGACGACGAAGGTAGACTACGAAATGTGTTCTGGGCCGACAGTCGTTCTCGAGCTGCTTACTCTTACTTTGGAGATGCAATATGTTTCGACACAACATACATAACAAACAAGTATGACATGCCTTTTGCCCCATTTGTGGGGGTAAATCACCACTACCAGTCTGTCCTACTCGGTTGCGCACTCCTCTCTTCCGAGACGACACAAAATTACATTTGGTTGTTCCAAACATGGTTGACGTGCATGAACGGTACGTGTTTTATTTTGTCCGGCTTTGTTCGTTTTACGTTATGTGCCTGTCCGGTTACCCTTTACGTCTGTCCGGTTTACGTCTTTTGCTCGTCCGGTTTATCCCTTACGTCTGTCCGGTTTACGTTTTTTGCTCGTCCGGTTTATCCCTTACGTCTGTCCGGTTTACGTTTTTTGCTCGTCCGGTTTACCCTTGACGTCTGTCCGGTTTACGTTATTTTTGTCCCGATTAACATATGTTTTTATCTTGATCGCGTTGTGTGCAGATACAAGCCCCCCGACGATCATAACAGACCAATGTGGCGCCATAGCTGCGGCTGTGAGGACTGTGTTCCCTAAAGCGCGGCACAGATTTTGTATATGGCACATAATGAATAAGGCCCCTGTGAAGCTGCCCACGAAGTACCGGGAGCATACGTTGTTTGACCTCAACAACTGTGTATTCGATTCCAAGACTCCGGCAGAATTCGAGCGGAATTGGCAGGGTTTTCTAGATGATTTCGAGTTCCACGACAATAATTGGCTCCGATCCATTTATGCAATTCGAGAGCGCTGGGTACCTGCATTTTGGCGGGATTGTTTTTCCGCAGGAATGACATCAACCCAGAGAAGTGAGGGTATGAACGCCTTCTTCGATAAGTACCTCACATCAAGGACGACACTTAAGCAGTTCGTTCGACAATACGAACTCGCAATACGCCACAAGTATGAGAAGGAAGCTCTGTCTGATTTCGATTGTCAGCATAAGGCTCCGCAATTGATTTCGAAATATCCATTCGAGAGGCAATTGGGCGAGTTGTATACGGTGGGTGTCTTCAAGAAGGTGCAGTTAGAAATTGGGAAGATGATGTACTGCGACATCAAGGATGAGTTCAACGAGGACGACACATTGCACTTCAACGTGACCGAACATGTATTGACACATATCCTCCCATTGTCGAAACGGTTCACAGTGCAAATTAGAGATGAGAAGTGGGTATGCGATTGCAGAATGTTTGATCACGCGGTATCCTATGTTGTCACGTTTATGTTGTTATTGCCCGAATACGTCCAAACGCGTTGCTCCCCGAGTCTTACATCGTCCACCGATGGAGGAAGGATATCCGAAGGAGCTATGGAGTCAAGTTTCCCCTTCAAAGTGGCATAACGGGGAACGATGCGCTTCGTCGCCACGACGACATAATGGGTCATGCGGTTTGGATCGCCGAGGCCGCTTTCGACTCAAACGACAGATATCTTCAGGCGGTAGAGGCACTTGAGTTGCTTAAGGAACGTATGCAACGACCTGATCCTGTGTTCGATGGTACATCCGTTCTCAATCCGGATAAGGCAAGACGGAAAGGCAGACCGCCGAGCAAACGACGGATTTCTTTGTCTGAGAAAATAATTAAAAGTAACGTTAAGAAAATCATCTGGAATAAGGTTCTACCCCCGTTACACCCTGCAGCACCCAAACCGGGGGATCACGATTTCGATGACTGTGACATGAATTTGCATTACGAGGGAGTTCCTCCTTGATTATTGTATTTGTCCTTGGTTGGAATTATTCCTATTTAATTTTGTTGAAAGTCATTGTATGTCTGTCCGTATTATTGCATAAGATTCAACTCTTTCTTTGCTTGTTCGTTTGTGAATTAATTTCTGATGGCGACAAATATATTTAAGTAATTTTGGTTTGTTGTATGCCTGTCCGGAATAAGTTATATTTATGTCCGGATTAAGTTACAAGTATGTCCGGATTACGTTATATGTCCGTCCGGATTACGATTCTTCCATGTCCGTCCGGATTACGATTCATCCATGTCCGGATTAAGTGTATTTGTTGTTCAGAATAAGTGTATTTGTTGTCCGGTTTAAGAATAAAGTTTGTCCAGAAACATAACATAAAGTTTTTCCGGAAGAAGTGTATTTGTTGTCCGGAATAAGCGTATTTGTTGTCCGGAATAAGTGTATTTGTTGTCCGGTTTAAGAATAAAGTGTGTCCGGAATAAGTGTATTTGCTGTCCAGAATAAGTGTATTTGCTGTCCGGAATAAGTGTACTTGCTGTCCGGAATAAGTGTATTTGTTGTCTGGAATAAGTGTATTTGTTGTCCGGTTTAAGAATAAAGTGTGTCCCGAAACGGAACAAAAAGTTTGTCCGGAATAAGTGTATTTGCTGTCCGGAATAAGTGTATTTGTTGTCCGGAATAAGTGTATTTGTTATCCGGTTTAAGAATAAAGTGTGTCCCGAAAGGGAACAAAAAGTTTGTCCGGAATAAGTGTATTTGTTGTCCGGAATATGTGTATTTGTTGTCCGGTTTAAGAATAAAGTGTGTCCGGAATAAGTGTATTTGTTGTCCGGAATATGTGTATTTGTTGTCCGGTTTAAGAATTAAGTGTGTCCGGAATAAGTGTAGTTGCTGTCCGGAATAAGTGTATTTGCTGTCCGGAATAAGTGTATTTGCTGTCCGGAATTAGTGTACTTGCTGGCCGGAATAAGTGTATTTGTTGTCCGGAATAAGTGTATTTGTTGTCCCGAAACGGAACAAAAAGTTTGTCCGGAATAAGTGTATTTGCTGTCTGGCATAAGTGTATTTGTTGTCCGGAATAAGTGTATTTGTTGTCCGGTTTAAGAATAAAGTGTGTCCCGAAAGGGAACAAAACGTTTGTCCGGAATAAGTGTATTTGCTGTCCGGAATAAGTGTATTTGTTGTCCGGAATATGTGTATTTGTTGTCCGGTTTAAGAATAAAGTGTGTCCGGAATAAGTGTATTTGTTGTCCGGAATAAGTGTATTTGTTGTCCGGAATATGTGTATTTGTTGTCCGGTTTAAGAATAAAGTGTGTCCGGAATAAGTGTATTTGCTGTCCGGAATAAGTGTATTTGCTGTCCGGAATTAGTGTAATTGCTGTCCGGAATAAGTGTATTTGTTGTCCCGAAACGGAACAAAAAGTTTTGTCCGGAATAAGTGTATTTGCTGTCCGGAATAAGTGTATTTGTTGTCCGGAATAAGTGTATTTGTTGTCCGGTTTAAGAATAAAGTGTGTCCCGAAACGGAACAAAAAGTTTGTCCGGAATAAGTGTATTTGCTGTCCGGAATAAGTGTATTTGTTGTCCGGAATAAGTGTATTTGTTGTCCGGAATATGTGTATTTGTTGTCCGGTTTAAGAATAAAGTGTGTCCGGAATAAGTGTATTTGCTGTCCGGAATAATTGTATTTGCTGTCCGGAATAAGTATATTTGTTGTCCGGAATATGTGTATTTGTTGTTCGGAATAAGTGTATTTGCTGTCCGGAATAAGTGTATTTGTTGTTCGGAGTAAGTGTATTTGTTGTCCGGTTTAAGAATAAAGTTTGTCCAGAAACGGAACATAAAGTTTTTCCGGAATAAGTGTATTTGCTGTCCGGAATAAGTGTATTTGTTGTCCGGAATTAGTGTATTTGTTGTCCGGAATATGTGTATTTGTTGTCCGGTTTAAGAGTATTGATAATTTATACATGTCCTTGTATTGATAATTTAACCCAACACCAAATGTCCTTGTATTGATAAATCATTCAAATAGTCTATGTAATTTTAACATGTATACATGTATAACTTTGTAAAAAAAATTAAAACATCCAGAGTCGTTTATTGTTGATCGCACATCCCAGAGTCTTCGAGTAAGAAATTGGCCAAATCGCCTCTAAAACGGTGAATAACCTTGCTCTGCTTCGGCTGAGTCGGATCAGCATTCTCCATCAAACGCTTCATCCAGTACAAAACGTATGGCCCGCAGTCGTTACTCCCCGACTGCTGTCGTTGGCTACCCTTCCTCTCAACTCTCAGCGGTCAGTCGACCTTTAACAAACCTCGCCAGAATCCCGCTATCTTAGACGCGGTGCATTCATGAGTTCCGACTAAACGGTTAGGATTGTCACCTCTTTTAAGTGTGCGGGAGAGGCTGTTGTACTGAATGAACTCTGATCGAGGTCCGTGGGCAACGAACAGAGTCCAGTGGCCGGCCAAACAGCATGGCTGTGCGATGATGACTTCCTCCACATTTATTCCTTCAATTTTTGGGAGTAAATAATCTTTCCTTATATCTTCTCCCTGTCCCTCCACAATCATTTCCGATTCGAAGGATGATAAGCAGACCACCTTTTGTTGCCCTCCTCTTCTGAGGAGTACCTCAATTAGGTCATCAATAGTTTCGTTGGTGAATTCTGTTTTTGCTGAAATCATTTCCTTCAGATCACCCCTGCGGATATTGCTCAGACCCCCCCTCCAGATAATATCTTTGGCTTCTCGTTCGGGAGCCGTTGCATTCAATAAACGACGTACCTCATCA
The DNA here is from genome assembly GCA_963682175.1 of Triglochin maritima. Classification (NCBI taxonomy): domain Eukaryota; kingdom Viridiplantae; phylum Streptophyta; class Magnoliopsida; order Alismatales; family Juncaginaceae; genus Triglochin; species Triglochin maritima. The sequence continues at coordinate 63,868,667 of OY821771.1, forward strand.
TTGGTCAGCGTTCTCAAGGCGGTCGCATCCACATCGGGCATCGTGGACGAAACATGGGCGACCAGTTCACCTTTCGCTGTTTCGTCGGCCTCGTATATTTCTTCACTGGCTTCTTCGGCCCCCTTTGTTTTTGTGGTGGCTTCTTCGGCCTCTTTTATTTCTTCTTGTTTTTCTGCGGCATTCTTCTGTGCCTCATCTTGGCCAGATTTGCTTTGCGCTTCGTCTATATGTTCTGTGCGCAAGCGTGGTTTAATGGTCCGCATTTTTTGAGGGTGCAAAAGCGGTAGCGATACCACAGCCTTCCTCTTTCTTTCCTGCTGTCTCCTCTTCTCTTCCTCCTCCCTCTTCTTCCTCTCCTCCTCCTCCGCCCTCCTCTTCTTCTCTTCCTCCTCCCTCGTATTCCTCTCTTCCTCCTCCTCCCTCCTCTTCTTCTCATCCTCCTCCCTCCTCTTCTTCTCTTCCTCCTCCCTCTTATTCCTCTCATCCTCCTCCCTCTTCTTCCTCTCTTCCTCCTCCCTCTTCTTCCTCTCTTCCTCCCTCCGCTTTTCTCTCTCTTCCTCCTCCCTCCTCATCCTCCTCTTCTTCTCTTCCTCCTCCCTCTTATTCCTCTCATCCTCCTCCCTCTTCTTCTTCTCTTGCTCCTCCCTCTTCTTCCTCTCTTCCTCCTCCCTCTTCTTCCTCTCTTCCTCCCTCCGTTTTTTCTCTCTTCCTCCTCCCTCCTCATCTTCCTCTTCTTCTCATCCTCCTCCCTCTTATTCCTCTCATCCTCCTCCCTCCTCTTCTTCTCATCATCCTCCCTCTTCTTCTTCTCTTGCTCCTCCCTCTTCTTCCTTTCTTCCTCCTCTCTCATCTGTCTTCTTCCTCTCCTCCGCCTCCCTCTTATTTCTCTCTTCCTCCCTCTTTTCCCTTTCCTCCGCCTCCCTCTTATTTCTCTCTTCCTCCTCCCTCTTTTCCCTCTCTTCCTCCTCCCCACGGACTCTCAGCCTACGACACTCTTCTTGAGAGATCCGGAGTTCTTCCTCCAGGTTGTTAATTTTAACGGTCGCCTCCCTAAGTGCTGCTTCGGCTCGCAGCCAATTCGTCTTCACCTCACTAAGTTCCAACTCTTGTAGCAGTGGGTCACATGGAATGCTGCATTCACTGAGTTGTACCCTTGGTAGAGTGGATGTTGAAGGTGTTTCCTTCGAGACAACCTTTGCTGTGGGAGTTGCTTCTTCAGTAGGAAATTGATCCTCTGACAACAGTGAATGCTCCCGTGCACTGAGTTTTGGGGTGCCCTTCAACTCAAATTGACCCGAGTAAATCCGGGACAAGTTGATGCCTCGATCTTCCCATTTTCTAAGGATTTGGCGTCTGCTAAACATTTCCGTCCAAACTTGAACCGTGGAAATGCTGACCGGGGATCCCCCAATTTGAACTTCTCGCAAAGCCACACCTGAAAACAGGAATGAGTTAAAAACCAGAAACATAACTTCCCAGGACAGACACAACTCTTATTCCGGACAGACGCAACTCTTATTCCGGACAGACGCAACACTATTCCGGACAGACAAAATACTTATTCCGGACAGACGCAACTCTTATTCCGGACAGACGCAACACTATTCCGGACAGACAATATACTTATTCCGGACAGACGCAACTCTTATTCCGGACAGACAATCTCAATACGTTTTCCGAAAAGACGCAACATTATTCCGGACAGACAAACTCTTATTCCGGACAGACAAAATTCTTATTCCGGACAGACAAAATACTTAATCCGGACAGACACAATACGTATTCCGGACAAACAAGATACTATTCCGGACAGACAAAACACTTATTCCGGACAGACACAAGACCTATCCCGGACAGACAAAACACTTATTCCGGACATAAACCAACACTACTCCGGACTGACACAACACTCATTCCGGACCAAGATGCTTACTTGTAATACGGCAACGCAACCATACACGTAGCCCTGCTTCATAGAGAAGTTCCCTGACAATCTCCTCCTCGAGAGGTCCCGTTGGGCTTCCTCCAGGCCTTCAACCAAGAAAGTGTGAACCGCATTTGCCCACGCATATCTCTTGAGGCGCTTGAGGTTCTTAAGGTGCTTCGTGTACCACGCTTTACTTCGCAGTGATCCATCGAAGAACAAAAAATGATTGAAAATCATAGAAATAAGGAGTCGGACGTGCTCCTCCTCCTCGCCCATCTTGCTCGTGGCGGTAAGATGACCCAGTAGTTGGGTGTTGTCGAGGTTCACCCCGTCACGTTTCTCTACGTACATTGCTTCCATATCCACTCTCTGCCCATGTGCTCTTAGTCCAAGTAGAAGGGCGACGTCTTCTACCGTAAATGGGACCACCCCAGTGGCTATTCTCAGACCGACTTCAGTGGCGTCGAAGTGTTCGACGAACCAACCCAGTATCTCGTTGTCAGTTGTGACGTGAGGAAAGGAGAGGAAGTGACCGAAAGGCGTCCGTTGGAAGACATTTTTCTCCTCCTCCTTCATCCGGTCGAACTGCTTGTGAAGGGCCGTGAAACCGCACTTCGTTTCGCGGAAGTAGTACGTGCTTCCCTTAAACCACCAAAAAAAATTGTTAGAGGCCAATAATGAACCTTAAAATGAACCAGAAAGAACGTGGTTGACACAACACCTGTGCGGCTACAATTTCAGGAGCGATGGAGGTTTCAGGTAGAGAAGGATCCATTTTCGCCTTGTTATAATTTTCGTTCGACTAAAACAGGAATGAAGGTTTTGGATGAGCGTATGAAAAGGAACTCCGGCTGAAATGGGGAATGGAAAAGGAGAAGACTTGGGAGGAAAGTTACTCGAATGTTGTCCCGCCGCTAATGATGTACGTGAAGTTTAACCGTCTAATCGTGATTTCGGGAAATGAACCGTCTAATCGTGATTTCGGGAAATGAACCGTCGCACCCAATAATTCGTAATTTACTTTTCCCCGCGTAGAAGTTTTGGCTGACTGGACGCTGAACTGGCAGCTGACTTGTCCGTCCACGTAGGTAGCTAAAAAGAAACCCAAAATCAGATTCCAGTAGTGGACATGGATTCTGATGGGAAGCTTCTCAGGGTTTCCTCTGCCTACAGTGCAAGCGAGGAACGCAACATGGTGGTGGTCGAAGAAGAAGAAAAAGAGAGTTGTTTTGGTGATTCTTCTTCTGGGATTGCTTTGGGACCTTTGATTCCACTCAAGGAACAGCTGGACAAGGACAAGGTCTTGTTGCTTCCTCTTTTGAGTGCTCGAGTTTTTTTTTAATAATATAAAAAGATTGTTTCTTTTGTGTGTTTTTGAGTTGGTTGGTGACTTTCCTCAAATGGGTTTATGTGATTTTGGGTGGAGAAGGGTAGGATCTTGTTGGTTCCTCTCCACTTATGTTTTTTTAATTTCTTCTCTACGTGTGTATGTTTTTTTCCTTTTTTTTGGGTAAAAAGATTGTTTCTTTTGCATGTTCTTGAGTTGATCAGTGAATTTCCTCAAATGAGTCTTGTAATTTTGGGAGTTTTTTCTTCTTCTTTTCATCTTGCATTTGAGGTTTTTGTTCTGTTTGACATGGTGACATGTTTATTCTGTTCCAAAAAAGTTAGCTTCTTTTGTTCTTTGAATCTGTAGTTGTGGACTTGTGGTTGACTGATTTTTTTGTAGGATTTCTGATTTTGCGATTGGTGATCTAATTTTAGGATAATCATTATTATTTCACGATCGTAATCGTGCGATGTTCACAATAATGATTTATGTATTTGTTGTCAGTTCAATTAGCATTGAGATCCATTTTACATCTAAAAGCATTTTTTCCACTTGTTGGATTGCCATCTTAAAGAAGGAACTGCTCAATAAACTCAGGACAAGAAGTGCATTAGGCCCTAGATTGCAAAATGATATATGTGAAAAGGAAAATAATAGCATTTGTAGTGAAAGCTAAATGATATCATTCCGGAAAAGGGCACATCGGTTTGGATCTTTTCTAATTTAGTCCCCATTAGGAGTTAGCGATGCTAATGCTAAGTTAAGGTTTTGCATGTGTATCTCGTCATAGACTAGTGGTTAGGCAATACGTTTCCAATACATTTTCCGACTTTCCATGTTGAGAAATCTAGCTTGTGCATTACAATGTTCATTCCATAAAATGGGTCCACAGGAAGGCATATACTTGGAATGCTAACCAATGTTAATTTTTCCTCATAATTGTGTTATTGATAATCACGAGCTTTCCAATTTATACATTTGGATTGGATGTTTGTAGTTCAAAAAAAGTACATATAAGTGAGTACTCGTAAAGTTTTTTGCGAGCACGAGGTTTTGTTTACTATGAATTTGTCATAATTTGAATATAATCTCAGGCCATTTCATAGTATTCAAGGATCAAATTCAAGTGGACTCATACTTAACCTAAAATGACTATTGATCCTAACTGAACAGAAATCATGAGTATATACAATTACATAGCTGTCTTCATTTTTTTCCTAATATTGCTGAAGTTACTTCTGCAAATGGAGTTGCTGATGGGAGTTCACTAGACTGCAAAAAAAAGGAAGATCAGATTCCTATTTATTTCATTCTTTTGTATATATGTTTGTACGTATAACCTGGTTTTAACATGGTGTGTTGCGGTTGTTTTATTGTTGTACTTATCGCAGATTTATTCAATTCTGACCATCTATGACCGACTCATCGTTTTTAGATTTTTCGTCACTCTTAATGATAAAGACTATATGTTAGGCATGTAGTAATTGCTTGTGCTTTTGTCTCCATGTAGGAAGATGAGAGCTTGAGGAGGTGGAAGCAGAAGCTTCTCGGCAGCATAGATGGAGATCTAAACGGTTGGTCAACATTCAAAAATCGATCTTTTTATTCCTTTTATTTTTTCATTTTTCATTTGTTTGTCGTAGATCTTTGTATATCTGAAGGACAAGTGGAGCCGAAAGTTACATTTCAGTCTCTAGGCATTGTTTCGGACGGTCACAACGACTATATCAGCTTACCTATCAGGGAGAATCACACTGGTGTCCTATTCAGCCTAAAAGAAGGATCCAACTACCGTCTTAAGTTGGTATTTAGTGTCAAATGCAACATTGTCTCTGGTTTAACCTACACAAACGCTGTGTGGAAGGGAAGATCTGAAGGTAAAATTCAGAACTGATTTCTCAGATGACATGATTGCAGTAAAATTTAATTGCATGTTTGATATGATTGACCATGAAAAATCAGTTTTGTTTCGCCAATGTCATTGAAAGTCGTTGGATTGATATGCCAGCTAAAAAGATATGATCAAAATACATTCATATGGTTGAAACATTATAAGTTGTTCAGAACTCACTGATAAATATATATATATATATATATATATATATATATATATATATTGCAAGTAAAATTGGGTTTTCCCCCCTTTCTCGTCTGGAATGGCAGTTGATCAAACTCGGGGCATGCTGGGTACTTTCGCTCCTCAGAGGGAACCTTATGTTGAATTGCTCGACGAAGAGGTTACTCCATCAGGAATCATGGCTCGAGGAATATATTCTGCTCTTCTGAAGGTTACACTTCATTAATTCAGTTTTCCCTTTACATGTCACATCGACAATGCATCTAACTCTTCAATTTTTCTTATATCTGTTGCAGTTTGTTGACGACGATAAGAGATGTCATCTGGAGCTCCGTTATTCTTTCGAAATCAAGAAGTGCTGAAACTTGTTTTTTTTTGTCTTGCCTTGGGAATGTAAAATTAACATCTTGTTTGACATGCTATATGCTACATTATTCTTCTCTTGCATGGTGCATGCTATTTTACAGTGATATTTGCATCCATTCAAAGGGTTCTTGTCCTGTTATTTTGTTACATTTACATGGAAGAATTTGTTAATGGCATCAGTTTTTAGAGGATTCAATTGTGCTCATATACACGAGTATTTGGTAGATCTATCACCATTTTCGAAACTCAACCACTCCGTCAAAATGTGGCTGCTTCTCATAGGATATGCTCACGAGTCATGTCTACATATTAGCCCTAGTAATTCTAGTAAGACAATTCAAAACATATACTTGTAGTAAGACAGATACTTGTAGATCCTGTAGGCTTTAGCATATGTACATCATATGCTAATACGTACCCATAAATAATTCTCAATAATAGATGCAATATTCATTTGACTTATTTTAGTCCATTGTAATTTCTAGTCCATAAAACCGATTTGAAGATAATTCAGATGGTTCTTCCTGCACCTTGGAGGTATTGGGTTTGAATCTTTAGGTATAATACTTGATATCTTGAGGTATTAGGAATAGAAGTATTAGTAAATAATCTAATTAGTATAGTAGTATACTTCTTATTTGTGTTTCTCTTTATAAATTAAAATTCACGAAGACGAGCACCATCAACGGATAACAGATTCACTATTTCCCTTTAACATGGAAAAAAACAGATTTTGATAGAGCAGTACCGAATATTTTACTTAAAATTTCCTACTATGTGAATGAAAAAATGGAACAATTCTCCAGAGAAACTCCCATGACAGTGCCAAACCACTTAGCAAGATAATTCTAGGAATACAACACCTATAACAATTTTACTAATTCTAAAATTTCCATTTCTTCATGCATAACAGTGACTGGAAGTTCTGAGTGTAGTTGGATTGATGCAGATGTGGTTAACCTTCTGAAAGAATAGATCTCAGGCCTTGAGATTAGTAGCGAGTAGAACAGTCAGAATCGACCTAAGTACAGTGCCTACATAACATTTTTACATGCTTCATGCTGCAAAAAATGGCAGTTGTGTCCTTCCTAATCAATTCGACAAAATTGAATTTCTCTTACAGTCAAGAGATCGATAGATTGTAGACCAACCTGAAAGTAAGGAATTTACAGGATAAGATAAACAATGGAAATGATAAAAGATGACAAAAAGGAAAACAGAACACTAACACTACAGATAGTTTAACAGAAGATCAGCAGAGGAAGTCTTTAGCCTGCAGCTCTGTCCAAGGTGAACATCCCCAAATAAATACCTGAAATAACACAACTCAAGTGATAATGGTATTTAAGAAGCTATAAACATCAAACATGAACTCAAAAAAAAATAAAAAATCAATACCTATATTCACAATGTTCGGGCCATGCACATCGAGCCTTTCCATAATCCCAGAAGCAGTCGACGTCCCTCAAAGGCCCACGTCGAGCTGCAAATATAAATTTTAGAACAATTAAGTATTAGAAAATTACAAGTCATGTGATATACTCAGCAGGACTTTACCCTTGGTTACAAACTTTGATGTTGCATCAGGATGAATATCATGCCACATCTGGAGCCACAACTCTCGCATCAAAACTGGCGTTCTGACAATGTTCCTGTGATTTGCTACAGAAGGCAATGCAAATCCTTTTAAGACCGAGGACAAACAGACCAATTAAAAACTCAACCTGTTGTGAACAGGTATTGCTGACATTTTCTTTTGATATAGCGGTTCATGTTTAATATATGCTATTTTTCGCTAGATCATCAACATAGCTGGACTGCAGCTTAGTTACAGGAGAGCTAACAGTAAATCGGCTCAATGAGTTTTGATTGAGAAACAAAAATGCCGAAACATCCCTTCTCAAGGCGACAAGGACAAACTGAGCGGAGGACTAAGGTGCAACCATGAGAAGCAAGAGAGAAGCATCAAGTATTCCAGAAACTTTCTTTTCAAAGCAAAACATTCCATTGCATCCCGATAAGAAGGAACTTCCATACAGCCATCAAGCTCCCATACAATAATTGTATTTGAGATTAGCATAGAAATAAGTATTGCTTGGAAAGCAAGTCCTTCTAGGAATCACATAAAAGACGCGATTTCCGGATCCATTAACCAAACAATAATTGTATTTGAGGGTGAAGGTCATAAAGAGAAAGCTAGTCAAAGCAAGTAGGATAAGATAGCCTGATAGGGACAATTGAGCACGAATAGATGAATCAGTTGATACATGCCTATATAAAATACATTTTTTTACAAGAAACAACCTCAATTGATTATAAAACATGGAAAGAAACCCAGTTATCAGGAAAAGATTAGCATAGAAATAAGCCGATAAAGACCACAAAGAAAACAAGTACCTTTATCAAGCTCCCATACAGCCATCTTCCTTCCTGGAATACTCTCCGCATCTTCATAATAGGTTATATACTTTGCACGGGAAGGCCTTGTCATGTTAGGGACAATATCCTTGTCTTTATGATGCTCTACATTAAGCTCAATCTGTACATCAGATCCATCATGCTCTGACTGCATTATGGTTGAATTTTTCAGTTGAACATCAATAAGCAAAAGGAAAAATAGATTATGCCATCACCCTCAAAATAAAGTACAACTAATTTAATAAGTGCTTCTTTCCGATAAATGTTTATTCCCCAAATTGAAGAGAACTTCTCCAATTCAAAGAACCAGTTGTTTGTCATGAGTTGCAATCCTTGATATGTAATATGATGGTGTGATGCAGTAAACAAGATTCACAATAGCCAACAACCAAATTCATGACTTTAAGAAAGTAAATAAACTAACAATCCAAACTTTATATATCCTGAGGACTCGATAATTTACAATTTTGTTCCGATATAAGTTACGTGTTAACAACTAGGTAACAAGCATGCTAGGACTCAATGAAAAATTACATAGGTCACTTCCAATGATCAATGGTCTTATCAAATCATCTGCAAAATATGTTAGCTAACTTGGCTCTATTGCTTATAATAAATTCATCTATCTTAAGGTTGATGATGCTCTTGCTGGGCGAAGTGGCTCAAGTCATTGTGGTGTTTTCCATTGACACAATGTCATAATGGTGATAAAGATTAGAAATAAAATAGAAATCATGTTTTTTTGGTAACTCATGGGCCATTGAGACAAAGGAAATGATTAATGCTTCCCTATGAAATGTCACGCTAGGTGAAACACAACTTGATAGGCATTACAACTCAAATTTTGAGTGGTGGTGACCATAATTGCCGCCTTTTCTCCGTAAAATCATTGTTTGATAGTTCTTTCTTTGCCAAGCATTGATCAATTTGTAAAGCAACGTGTCATTAGCATCTACTCAAAAGTTACTAAGGAATGTCTCATGTTGATCATATATAACATCATCACGGTTCCAGGTTACAAGCAGATAATCTACACTACAGAATACAGAAAGTAATACCTGAGGAGCTCTTGTTATGTTCACTCTTGATCCAAGCCAGGTTTTGCACCATGAGAGGGAATTGTAAGGTACCTGCCACAGGGGTTGTCCCATTCAAGCAGCCAATATAATATTTCTTTTTATTGTACATGCAACAAAAAATCTGAAACCAAATATAAAATATCAACAGCACAGAGTGATTTCGCAATATATGTTTCAAGAACCTACTGTATCGTCACCACTTGAAGCTCCAGGATTCCCAGTCATTGAATTTCCTGATCTGAAATTGCAAATGAGAAAAGTTCACAAGTTTCAGGCAAAAGCCCATGTAAAAATACAGAGGATGATTTCACGTATTATGGAATATGCTCATTTTAGTAACTTTTTTTCATAGAGAAACAGTCAATCTATATTACCATCTTCATGATGTTTAAAAGCCATCCACCTTTGGACAGAATCATTTTATGCAGCATTGTTGATGCTCAGGTAAACCAAAGAGAGAGAGAAAAAACTAGTCTTCTTTACCTTGAAAATAGTGTCCCTTCATATTCATAAATGATATCAGTTATGATCCAATTATCAGGATATGGTTTACCGCTTGGGGCAAAATAATAACCAACCTGCAAATTGTTACAATTTCATTCATTATGTGCCGGCCACATGGAATTTATCCAGATAAATAATATGGAAACTAAAAAAATCAAGGACCAAAACATGCCTTTCCTAAGACAAGTAGATCACATTATGCATGACAATACACTGAAAATGAAAATATCAAGGACACTGACCAACCATTTAAGTTAGTTGTCATGAAACTTTGAAGCAACACAATTGTTTCATTTCAAAAACCAAACCAGGTAAGGATATGTTCATTTTAGCAGAAAGTATACAAAGGAGAGGTAAAAGCATGAAACAAGAAAACTTGAATACAGTAAAAAAAGATTTTACTATCAGATCATTAAATGCAAAAGCATCCATTTCCATGTCCTAAAAAACACAAAAAAGGGGACATTCAATTTCGTTGGACACACGCTTCTGCAATGTGAAACTAGCTTTCAACGCTACAAAGAAAAATATAATATAAATTTGCAATTTTAATAGAAAACACCTGCTGGTTTTGAAAAATGAGCAAAACACATTTTAACTAATAGGAATAGATAAGTCATACTTCAGCAATTCTATAGTGACCTTTATTCCTGAAATTACTGGTTTTTTCTTACCTCAGTCTTTAAATCAATCCCGTATATACAAAAAATGTTCTTTATGGGTGGCCTATCCCAAGGAGAAAGAGGATTAAGCACTGGGTCCTCTTGATAATACCTGATAACAAAACATGAAAATTACAAGAAAAAAAGGGGTCATCAATCAAACTTAAAGTGGTCCCTCTTGTATGCAAAATTGCAAACAAAGCCTTATCCCTAATATGCAAAAGAATCCTGCAAGATTAACCAAGAAATAACATGAATATATGAGAATATAACTTATAAGCAAAATAGAAACAAACTTTTTTTTTGAAAAAGAATATCATGTTATTGCAGTGAGGATGGCAATGACAAACCACAAACCTATGATAAGCAAGCAAGTTTGTACATGCATATTCCATAAGTACAATATGTGAAACCTTCTTACTTTTGAAGTTGATATATAAGTCTTTTGCTTTCTGGATCGTATTCTTCTATTGCTTTGAAAAAGGTACCATCTGCAATTTCTCTAGCAGAGAAGCTTAATTGGACAGGACGTCCACACTCCATGTTTGGATTCATGTCTTCTACTAATTCAGACATAGATGGGTAGGCACCTGAGGATGAAAAAGGAACAACGTTACAACAAGGATAAGATCCCTTTATTACTTTCTTAGCAGATTAAATTCCAGAGGAATACCACGAACAGTAGGAATTTCGATGTTAATTATATCAGTGGCCCAACCAGAATAGTTGGACCTGAACTCTATGTCATCGCATTGGGTGATGTGGCGGTGATCTCCCTTTCCTCCGCCAAAGTGTTTAGAGAATGTATCATCTGCCCTACAGTGCTTGGAGAATGGCATTAACCATATAGAAGAACTAAATGAGTTGTGCATCAGCCGAGCGCTCCCCTGATGATCAATACAGCAGATGTTAGAAAAAAATATTGTCCTATAAGCATAAAATTCGAGGAAAAATAAATCATGATTCCAGCATGCATTTACAACCAAGATACATATATCAGTAAATCAAGTACAATTAAGTTGTGGCATATCTCAATATTCCACCGGAGTAGTTTGAACAACTTGTCAGACAAAGAATCACTTTTTGGACTAACATTTCAAGAAGTTTACTCTGGTTCTGACTAAAATTTGAAGTGTAGCAAGGTAAAGGATCTTCAAACACTGTCTTGAGGAATAATAAATGATCAAATTTAAACTCAAAGATGAAGCCACTGTAAAGAAAAAGGTTATAATTTGGAATTCCATTTAGCATGAATAGACACATGGAAGGCACAAACAAAACCATTAGTAAAAGGGAAGAACCTCTGCAATTGGAAGACCAAATGTAACTCCAGAAAGTGACGCTCGGACTGATTCAGTGGCACCAAGAAGCGGGGCTCCTAATATCAGAAAAAATAGAAGAAAACTAAGAAGGGCAAATATCAATATTAAGAACATATTGTGAATTTTAAATATACCAACATGATGAAACGGAAGCAAGTGTACCAACTGCAAAATAAGCATGTATGTGTTCATCAAGCCACTTCACATAATATTTTGGAGCGATCTCCAGCTTTAGCCACTCCAGGAAATAGCGAAAGACATTGTTTCCTAATGAATGTGCAAATACTAAACATGGTCCTCCACGAAGTTTAAGTGCAGTTTCAAAGGTTAACCTGTATTTATTACAACAAGAATTTTCCACTTCAAATTAACATAAGAATATTCAGATAAAAGTAGCCAAGTTCAGTTTTGCACTTCAAATTAATATAAGAAAAAGAAAAAAAACATCTGAAGTCGGAACAGGAAGTTAGAGCGCAATCATGTGATATGTAAAAGTTTGCAAGCATACTTTAGTTTGTAAAAGTAAAGGTCGCGCTCCTCAAGAACAGAAGGCGACAACCTCCAATCATAGGGCACAGCAATAATTGCATTGGCCTCAATACCGAATTCAATACACCATTTGAGCCATTCTTTCCAGACAGAAGAAAGAGGACCTGCATATATGCTAAACTTCAAAGATTTAATTTAGTTGAAATATATATGGAAGAGATAATGTTATCTCCAACAATAGAACAGAAAATTTTAAGTACAAGTGTTGATGTGACACGCATTTTGAGAAAAAAGGAGAGAGTGTTACCTTACCTGTTATGTAGCCTGGATCGAGCTCAGTGATTGCAGAAAGCCCACTATCAGGTCTTGATTTGCACTCAGGGTGGTCAGTTTGATTGTAAGGGTCCAAAACCATACACTTCAGCCAACAATTCACTGCAGAAAGAAGCTGCAGACAGAAGTTCGAAGTTAGTTAGTTAGTTAGTTAGTTATTATGGAAAAAAAAGGGATTGGATTATTAAGGAAGGAAGGAAGGAAGGTTACCCTACCCTAGTGGTGTCGAGCCAGACGGGGTCAAGAGGGTTGAAGTCGAGGGGAGAGTAAGGGCAGTCGAGGACCGACCAAGCCCGGAGCTGTGTCGAAGCGAACCCTGGGATTATGATCCCCGACAGCTTCCCGGAGACTCCATCTGAATCACCACCACCTCTTGTTGTTCTCATCATCATCATCATCACCATCATCATCGTCATCAAACTCCATCTTACACCACCACCCATCGCCACCATCCGGAGTTCCAAAAGAATCGATCCGAGATTGGGGGTTTTTCGTTTGTGGCTGTCAAAAGCATTTGGTTCTGGGGTTTTGATTCTGATCTATTTGAGTACTGTTCATTTTTGTAAAAAATGATGTTCATTTTTGTAAAAAATGATGTTCTTTTTTGTTGTAAATAATTCTGCCCTCTTACTTGATGGTTGTTTTTTTTACGAGGTAAATCTGTAAATTATCACACTTGTTTCGTTTATTATAAATTCAATTTTTCCACAATCTTGATGTATTATTGTGGTTTGTCAAGTTCTGCTCAGAATCAATGTTCGCTCGATTTTGCTCAGATCAGTTAGTAACGAGCCGAGCACGAGCATGAGCAGAACTCGCTCGCTCGTTACTCGCTCGATTATTGCTCCAAATCCGATTACTATATCAAATATTTGATTAACCCAGATATTTTATTCGTAAACTCATTTAATAAACTCATTTGCCAAACTCATTATCCATTACTAAACCCAACAATCTATTTAACAAACCAATCCCAAATACCCATAGGAATCAAAACCTTATTAGTTCTGAACTTTTCATTTTCTATTATTGTTATTTTTCTCTCTCAATTTTTCTAAAGCAAAAGCTCAAATAAATTAAGGTTTGGGTCAGGTGAGTTGTCGTATAGTTTATGAGATTATGTTTGATATTAGGTGTTTATTTTAAAATTTTGTTGATTTTGTTTGATTTAAGTATATAATCTTATTTATAAGATAATATTGTGAGTTGTCATAATTTATGAAATTGTGTTTAATTTTGATGTTGATTTTAAGATTGTGTTGATTTTATTTGATCTAAGTATATGATCTTATTTATAAGATGATGATGTCGTATAACTTATAAGATTGTGTTTGATTTTATATGTTAATTTTAAGATTGTGTTAGTAATTGCTATTATATCTGTCTTAAGCGATCTTTAGCAATACAATACCAAAAAATCAAGTTCAAGTTAACAAACCACTCGTGAGCAGAGCCAATCGAGCACGAGCAAAATTTTCCGCTCGAAACCCTTATCAAGTCAATCTTGAGTAAGTTTGGATTGCTCGTTTACGGATCGATTACATCCCTAGAGTAAATGAACACCATATTTCATTTGTGCAAAAAAATTGGAACATTGTGGCATGTAATTCTAATCTATTTTAACGTGGAGGGAGGATCCGAGGGTAAGATGGGGATTTCGATTGACAAATGGAGACATCCAAACGGAATCCCCAAATCCTGAATGAACCGCTCCTACGAGAGTGGAAACATACCCTAAATTTAGAGGTTACAATACAAAGTTGACAAATTGAGAGCAAATGCAAAACAACAGGCCAGCAACTCCCTTCATGGTGTGAACTGGGCAATAAAAATAAATCTATGTAACTACTATCACAATGACAATGTTTGGGATTGACGGTTTTGTTGTTCTTGTTACTATTGTCGCAACTCTGCCACAAAGAAGTAATTCAAAAGCCTGTCCCTGGTAAAGATTTCCTGACTGCTTTCCTGATTTAGCCCGGTTCTGAAATCTCTCCACACCATACATGCCATTGGTGGCGGTCCAACTCTGCATGCAAAATAATAATAATAATTCTCAGTATTACACCTAAATCAGTACAAAGGTACAGTCGTCGAACTAAAAATTACCAGGGAAATGTCAATTTTTTAGAAACCAATAGTTGTTGACTAACAGTATAGAGTGCTGAACTTGCATTAATCATTACACAAATGACACTTTCATTTTTATCCTGAAGCTGCTGCCTTCACCACTATGTGATTTCCTGGCTTCCCAAAGGCTTTTTTTGGATAATTTGGTTTTAATAACAAAAAGTCAAAAAACAAAACCCACTTATGTTAACCAAGAAGCAGGAAAAGGTTAAATACTTCTCAACAGAATCATACAATAATTCAAGAAAACAGTAAATTACACATAAAATGCTCCATGAAATGTAATCATCTGTATTTTCTCAACGACAAACTTCAAAAGTTAGAGCATGGTTCAATTGCAATTTCATCTATAGGAGGGAATGAAATGTTACCTTTATTGGCTTGGTTTGTGGAAAAAAAATGAAATACACCTCCATCACCTCCTACCCTTCTTCCCAGAGCCTACACCTCTTGTATCATGATTCTTCTTCAACACAGTCTTGTATCCACCCTTTGTAGGCTTACCCCAAGGACTCACTGATGGTCTCCCACCACTGGTTCTCCCCTCTCCTCCTCCATGAGGATGATCAACTGGATTCATGGCAACACCACGGACCACAGGCCTCCTACCCAACCACCGATTCTGCCCTGCTTTCCTCAGCTTCTGGTGCTTCCTCTCGGGGTTTGAAACCCTTCCGATGGTGGCACGACAGCGAGAATCAAAGGTTTTTTCCCTTCCAGAAGGCATTTTGAGAACACATTGTCCATCACCAACCTTCATGTAAAAGTGGTCATATCGTATGCTAGTTAGTTACATCGCTAAAATCATGACTCTAGTTATAAGATTAAGAATTGTGGTTGGTTTCCACACCGAACAGCCTCTGAATATTCTCAATTGTGAATAATTACAAACTAGCACATGGATTAAGACTTTCATAAGACACTAGGTGAGATTGAGAATAACCACCACTAACATGTGGTATGCATTAAGGTGTTAAAGTATAGAAGGTTGGTAGGATGGATACATCTGGTTCTCACACCAAAGTTCAATTGATATGTAAAAACTAAACTTTCGTACTAGAACTAGGTCATGTTTGGGAACCACGGGTCCTTTTTGCAATCACATTTCGATAAATCTAACAAAATCTCAGAATTGGTTCTTTATCGTACCCTTGGTTTTCAAATATGATTATCAAATAAAAGGCAGATGATTAAACCTTCATGATCTTGGCGGAGGTGCCGGCGGATCGGACGAACTTGGCGCCCTCGCCGGGGCGGTGCTCGACGCAGTGGACGAAGGTGCCGAGACGCATGGATCCGAGGGGGAGGCAGTTGCCGAGCTGGGAGAGGGGGTCGAACATGCCGTGCTTCCACCCGTCGGAGGGGGCTCCGGCGTCGAGGTTCATCAGCTTCATCCCCGGGTGGACGTCATCCGGGGCCACAATGTAGCTGTAACGGAACCTACGCGCCGCGGAATCCGCCGATGCCGATGCGTCGTCCTTCGAGACCGTGGAGAGGAGGCGCCGGAGGAGGGAGAAGGAGGAGGACGGGGATCGGGTGCGGATGGCGAAGGCGGCCATCGGGAGGAGGGTTTTAGGGTTGAGGACTGGTCGGGTTTCTGCTTTTGGATTAGCGGTAGGATCGGAAGTAGGGTTTTTGGGTCTAAAAAAACAACTCCGAATAGGGGTGTAATCGATCTCTAAACGAGCGATCCGAGCCTGCTCAAGATTGGCTCGTTAAGGGTTTCGAGCGGAAAATTGTGCTCGTGCTCGGTTCGACCTGCTCGCGAGCGGCTCACGAGCGGCTTGTTAACCTGAATCTTTTTTTTTGTATTGAATTACTAATAATGTTGTCCTAACAATTAAATTATAAGATTACTTAAGACAAATATAATAATAGTTACTAACATAATTTTAAAATTAACACCTAAAATAAACACAATCTTATAAATCATACGACAATATCAACATCTTATAAATAAGATTATACACTTAGATCATACAAAATCAACAAAATCTTAAAATCAAACACAATCTCTTCAATTATAGGACAACTCACAACATCAACATCTTATAAATAAGATGATCCACCTGACTCAAACTTTAATTTATTTGAACTTTTGGTGTAGAAAAGAATGAGAAAAAGAAAAGAAATAATAATAATATTGGAAAACGAAAAAGTTTAAAACTAATAAGGTTTTGATTCTTATGAGTATTTTGGTTTGGTTTGTTAAATGGATTGTTGTGTTTGGTAATTAGTTTATTAAATGAGTTTAATACTTAACCGATTGGGTAATTGGATAGAATATTCATGTTGATCAAATAATTAGATATAGTAATCAGGTTTCGAGCGATAAATGAGCGAGCACCGAGCGAGCATCGAGCGAGCGGGGTCTGCTCGTGCTCGGCTCGTTATTTATCGATCCGAGCAACTTCGAGCAAAATCGGAGCAAAATCGAGCGAACATCGAGCGATCTATCGATCCCGAGCAGAACTTGACAGCCCTAACTCCGAATTAGTTTGAAAAAACTAAAATAAAATCTGATTCAGTAAATAAGTTGGTTCGTAAGTTTTTTCGAATTCGAAAAAATTGATACTTATATTTGGTGATAATAGATATTAATCCTTGAGGTTTGAAATGTTAACTCGTTTCGACTCGTTTATACCCTTCCTTGTAAAGTCATCGAACTGGTGGATTCAAATTTTCTTATAAGATATATTCTTACATAGACCTTACACAGATATATTGTTTGTGTTGAGTTGTATTGGGTTTGTGTGACCTTAGGGTTAAGTACATAAATCCAACTATTCCTCTTATCTATATAAAACCTTATGGTTGTAGTCTCACTAAGATCATCTGTAACCATATCATAACAACTCGGTTATGAGTTCTCTCTCTTACACATTAACTCTTTATTATCCACATCAATTTTCTCTATTCTCAACTCACTTTCTTCTCTTTCCAACACTATTCACATCTTAACCACAACTCATCTCTCCCCTCCAAATTATATACCCAACCAAAAAAATAATACAAAAAAAAATTAACCAACCCGAACGCACCACGTGGTGCGTCCAAGTGACCAACCAGAACGACCTGGCTCGTCCGGCATCGTGAACAGGTTCACGACCTTGTTATTTTATCTCTAAGTTGAGGTCACTTACGAAACTCCAACAGATTTCAACTACTTTCTTCAACCTTTACTCCTAATCCCTCAACCAATTTCTCTAAATATGCACCCTCTCCAGATTAGTTGTGGTATGCAGACAGAGACAGTGGAGCCACATAGGGATGTAAGCGGGACGGGGTAGGACAAGTTTCGCCCCACTACTACCCGCCCTGCCTAAATTAAGCAGGTAGGCGGGGCGGGGTCAAAAAAAAATCCGCTACTCACCCCGCGTAAAGGTGGACTATGCTATGCAGGACGGGTTGGCGGGTTTTTCTTTTATTAAAGCTAAATACAAAAATCAATTCATTTTCTTTAATATTAACTATTTTAATCAAAACTAAGTACAAAAGATCAAGAAAAAAATCAGTCAATGTATGTTTTTAAAGCTATATACAACAAAATCAAAACTAAATACAAAAAAATCAAACAAAATACAAAAAAAATCAAACAAAATATAACTTATGCGGGTTGCAGGATACGCGGGGCGGATTGCGAGAAAACCGCAACCCGTTATGCGGGTTGACGAGTAACATTTTTTTGTCTGCAACCCACGTTAGACAGGACAGGATGGGGCGGGTTGTGGGTAAAATCCTACCCATCTATAACCCTAAGCCACACACCACATGACCAACAATGCTCAGCAACTTGAGAATGCTACTACTATTCAGGACCTCACGAAGATCGTGTGGGAAATGAAGCAGGTTTGTCAATTTCTCATTTAGGCCAAGCTTCCTTTATTCATAATGGATCAAAATTTCATCTTAAGGAAGTACTTCATGTTCCAGAAAATAGCAAAGAACCTGTTATCTGTTGATCGCTATGCTGCGGATAATCTTGTATTTTTTGAACTATATCCTGACAATTTTTGTATAAAGGATCTTCAAACCAGGAAGATAGATGCCCTTGGAAAGCAAAGCTAATCAAGGATATTATGAAATTCCTCTTACCGGTTCACCATTCATATTGAAGAAGCCTCCTATTGCTTGGTTTGCTGGAGTAGTACCTGTGGAGACTTGGCATAGACATCTGGGTCATGCCAATTATAGCATCACTAGACAAGTAATTTCTCAGTTTCAGCTCCATTGTAAAAATAATAAGGTGATTGGTCCTTGTGAACCATGTCTGCAGGCCAAGAGTCATCGTTTGCATTTACCTATTACCGAGTCTATCAGTACTAGTAGCTTTGAAATAATCTTTAGTGATACATGGCAATTCAATCTCCTGTTATGTCTACTGAAGGGTATAAATACTTTGTGTCCTTTATAGATGATTGCTCCAAAATTGTATGGCTTTTCCCATTCATCACCATTCTTTAGGACAAAGAGAGAAGTGGATCTGTGGATGGGAACCTGACCTTGAAAAGTTTGGAGGCGAGCGGTTGAAACCATGCACATGGAGCTTACTTGAGTCCATCAAATGTTTTTAACAATGAAAGGATGGCGAAGAAAAAAATTCGGAGACCCTGCCTCAGAAGCAAATATCATTTTGGGAAAAGTACAGACATGTCAAATACATATTTCGTTACATTCTACATAGAGAAACTTACCTTGAAACAAGTTATAATATACACATATAACAGTAGCATAAACCAAGAAGTTTTTGGGATGGCAACTGATAGCAACCCAACTTAAGTGTTTGAGAACAACACTTATTACATCCAAATAACCAGCGTGACAGAATGTTGAGGTATTACATGTTTTGGAATCTTTCAGAGACTCATTTACAGCTTCAAATTGGTTGACATGTTCGCAGATAGCTGCAGACAGTAGAGGAACATTCAGCAAATATGCATCAAAGCAGATAAAAAGGATTACAGAAACTACCAAGTCACCATGACAGAAATTATACGAGATTCCATGTCAGAACATAATAGAGAATCATCTTTCTACAAACTACTTTCTTCTTCACAGGTTTAATTACAATTTAGATGGAATAACTTTTTCTTGATCGGTAAGGAATAACTTTGGTATTGAGAGGAGCCATGCAAATATTATTTTGAAACTTCTAAGGAAAAATGATTGGTGAAAGATAAATCCAGTGATTGAAAAGGCAGCCGCCTAGGCGCCCAGTGACCCATGGGTGCCTGTTGATTTGTGGCCGACTAGTAGACCAAAGGATTGAAAAGTCGGTCACTAGGCGGCCAAGTGCCCTTCCCAAGCCTAGTATCTGCCTAGCCGCCTTTCAATCCATTTGGTTTTTGTAGATAAAGTTTGACTTCTGACACTTTATTATAAGATAATGCACAAGGCAAAGCTAAGCTGACCTGCTCAGTGAAAGGCAAGTATTTGCCATCCAATGTAATGACTACGCGATCCTTCCCGTCAGCACTTTTAACTTTATCAACAGAGCAAAAAAAGTCTATGGCTGACATGCTGAAAATGGAGGAAGAATGTGGACATCATCGATTTTAAGCAACTGGCAATTCAAATTCAGTTGAACGAGGCTACAAAGATAAGTTAGTTTTTCATTTCTAATGGCAGGACAAAGAACATAGATAAAATCAATAGTGTGCAAAAGGAACCGGACATAGTAAAATAACAAAAATACAACAGAAAAGATCACAGCTAATTCTCACCTGCAAATTCATATGATGAACATGGAAAACTAACATTAACTTAATTTTATCGATCAATTTTTCATGTTAATTGGTTCGAAAATACAAGATGCAATTGATCCATGGTGAGGAAATCATTATAGAAGAGTTGTAGTTATTCTTTTCAGAAAAGGAGCAACAAAATTCAAAGCAGTCTTAATTCCATTAACAAAAGAACCATCCAAGTACTCCATCATCTAGGGGGGATTGGAATGTGGATAAAAATTAAAGGGAGACTTTTAGCTGGGGGGGGGGGGGGGGGGGGGGGGGGGATAATTACTTTTCCCCATGTTTGGTATGTCTAAGGGATAATTTCATGGAGTAATTGTGATGACCCTAACCTTGATTAGGGTTTAATGGGTGTTTAGGTGGAGTGATGATGGTGGTTGCATGGGAATGGAGGAAAGAGGAGGAGACGTGATGGGGAGGCATGGGTGAACATTGGGCTGGAGTGTAGGGTGCGGCTGAGGTGATTGGATGGGTGGCTTGGTTGGTTTAAGAAGAAACCAATTCTTCTTCTTCTTCTTCAAACATTTCTCCTCTCCACCCATCTTTTCCTCTCCTTCAAGATCCTTGAGCTCCGGTGGTGAGGGTTGTAGAGCAAGGCACGCGAAGCAAGGACGTGGTGGGAAGAAGGCGCGAGGAGGAGGTGAGTGTTGTGCGGACCGGAGTTGGTCGTTGCAGCTCCGGTGTTCTTCGTCGTTTTTCGCGACGTTGGTCATTGGAGCTCCGGTCGTTAGAGGCTTTTGTTGCTCACTCACGTTGGGGTGGAGTTGTGGTCGGTCGTGGGAGGTCGGAGAACTCACCGACGACGAGAAACGACGTAAAATCCTTGGCTAGCGCAAGGTTGTTGTCGACCAACGGTCAACCGGTTTCCTTCGGGCGGTCGACCGGTTTAGTGTATTTTGCCCGACTTTAACCAACATCGGTCGAACGACGCCTTACGGCGGTCGACTGGTCGTGCGTGTGCTGGTGAGTCGAGGTTTGTCTGGATGTTTTCGGTCGAACGGGATCCTTGGATCGTCCGACCGTTGCTTCATGTTTCGCGTGGACTGGGTGTTGACCATTCAAACGGTCAACCGTCCTAGACCTTTTGTTCGACCGGAACTTAAGTGAACTTAAGTTTATAGTATGTTGTTCGACCGATAGTTGTGTCTTGTTCGACCAGTAGATGACCTAGAATGTTAGGTTGACCATGGTAGTTTTCGGTCGACCGGGACCCCTAAATCAGTCGACCGAATAGACTTGTATGATTTTGACCAGACTCCGGATTTGGACCACGTGCGGTCGACCGGTTTTAGACTTTTGTTCGACCGTTGGGAATCAAGTTTTGAGCACAGAGTTCGACCGTTGTAGGCGTTCGGTCGACCGATTCCTTTACGGAAGCGGTCGACCGGTATACCTTTTTCGGTCGACCGTTTGAGCCCAAAACTGAATCCTGGTCCTAGTAAAGTGTCAACTATGTCCACGGAAACCTATGTCTTCGCTTGGAACGTGAGCCAGGAGGTGAGGGTGGGTGCGTTATGCGTGTCTGCTTAGGGACCGTCTTGTGGAAGAGTGTGGATACTTAGGACGGGTCGCCTCTGTGTTATAGAGCGTGACGTAGTTTATGTTTTGACTCGTGTTAGAGTGGCAGCCTGAGGAATTGCGGATCTCATTGCTTCAGCGGGCACGCAACTGTCGTTGGGTGAAGTGACTACCGACCTGGATGACTACGGAGGTCGCTGCCCTGCTTTTATAGCGGCGGAGTTGGTGTTTGCACGTAGAGCTCGATGACCTCGCGGACTTCGGTTCAGATATGTCGATTGTCTGACCCTTTGTGTGGCAGATATGTTCGACTGATCTTGATAGACAACGATTGCACGAGCCCGTGCGGCCTGTGTGGTTGCGGCGATGGACTGCCGATGATGATTTCCGGCAGGTAGCTCGATTGGGCACCTATTGAGTGAGATACCGTGCGGTCTGTGTGGCGCCAGTGATGGACCGACCTGAGTGACGGCTCCGTTGGTGTGGTGATGGACCACGATGTTTTCAGATTTGATTCTAGCTGCGCGGAAGTGCGAACGCCTCCTCACCGATCCCTTGGCTTGTGTAGTCGCGTGTGAGGATGTGTTGCGTACTGTCCGCTAAACTTTATGTGCCTACGGTAGGTCTCTACGGAGACCCGATGTTTGGACCGTACGGCCTGTGTGGCGACGGCGATGTTGTGGACCGTGTGGCTTGTGTGGTACCGGTGGTTGTGGACCGTGCAGCCTGTGGCGACGGTGATGTTGCGGACCGTAGGGCCTGTGTGGCAACGACAACGATTGTAGACCGCGCGGCCTGTGTGGGAGCGTGAACGATTGTAGGACGGATGTCCGATTTTGCCATTTGTGGAATGTTGTTTTATTGCTTGTATTCATGTCATGTTATACTAGTATGATATGACATATAGGTGAGCTTGTCATACGGGGTTTCCTTATAAAAACTCAGGCATTGTTGTTATGTTTATTTTGAAGACCGCGTTAGGTTCCGACGGGTGGTGACCGAGGGAGATTGTACTTTGGGACTGAATCCTGTTGTCTGTCTATTTTAGGTTGTCGTGATTACATGTATTATGTGTTTCGTATTCTGATGTAATCACTTTTTTGACAAACTTGTATGTAATATGGTGCACCAGATATATTTGAGTATTTATTTGAGTAATGTCACGACTCTTGATGGTCTTTATCATTGTGTTTCCTTTGATTTTAAAAGTTTAAATTTTCCGTTGTTCGGGGATGTTACAGTAATAATATCAAAACTTAAGAGAAAACCCGACTCGAAAAAATCAGTACAAATTGAGTGAGATTTCGTTTTTTGTCATTCTACAATACATTTTTACCAAATAAATGTGTTAGAAGTGGAAAAAGGAAAAGAGAATAAAAATTCCATAATTTTTACCCCATGGGAGAGGAGGGTAATGGATTATCTTTCCACTAATTCGAAGCATGCCTGAGAGGGTGAAAAATTATCCCCTTAATTTTTCACTCATTGTTACCCCCGTACCAAACGCACCCTCCCTAAGAATAAATCTTGTCAATTTAAGTTAATACCAATCGCAAAGAATCTAAGTTATGCATTTGAACTATTGTGATTTTTTATAATCATAGATAATAAAAGGATGATAATATCACTGGGTCGATGATATTCATTTGGTAGCCAAATTGAGTAATAGAGTCAGTGTAGGAAATACATACATGCCATCACCGAAATCTTCATTTATGATATCTTTTATACTTTCTCCAAAATGCATGACTGCTTCATTCAACCTAACACACACAATTGACGGGAAAACAAGAACTCAATCTTAAAAATAAAAATAAAAATAAAAATAAAGAGTTGAGGTTTGGTAATAATATGAACCTGTAGATGGCGGGGTCTTTGATGAGATCGGAGTGGTAGGACCTGAGAGGGGGAGGAGTGGTCATCTGGTGGATCATGGCATCGGTGAGGGAGGGGAGGGAGGCACGGAGGGCCGGGGTGGAGGCGGGACTGAGAGGGGCCTGGCGGCGGAGCAACTGAGCCACGTAGACGTTGGTAAGGCCCGTCTCCTTCCCGATCTCCGTGTACGTCTTCCCCGACGCCTTCTTCGCCGCCATAAGTTCCCCAACCAACGCCTCCGACGACATGCTTCTTTCTTTGCTTTTGATTTTTCATTCTTTTCTTATTTATACTTTCCTTTTTTCCATTCTTCAATTTTAATTATTAAAAAATTAATTACATTAATAATTAGAAGTAGGGAGTTAGATTTTAGGTTGTGTGGTGGAGGAGAGGAGTGGAATGGAGAGGAATGAAGCTTTTACTAAACTATAAAGATAAGGTCCACAGAGAAGTCTCCTTCGGCTTTTACCAAACCCAATTATTGGCATACATTTCCATAATGGAAGCCACAAAAGTAAAAAGTGCAAAATACAAACACCTATAAATTTATTCCTAACTTATACCATAAATGGATATAAAATATAATCTTTTTTCCTCCTCAAAAAGAAAATTAGATTGTTCCTTTGTACTTCTCATTTTACCTATAATTTTGTTGGAAATTATATATATATATATAACCGGGAAAGATTCGTTTAACCGAATCGGAACAGGAATCACTCATGTTCGGGTTTGCTTAATTGTAGCTCGGTTTTTAAGTCTATAAAATGGTTTGTTTGCTCTTAGTTTTATATCACATTGCATACAACATAGTTCCCTTTATTGTGAGTTGAGAGATTAAGACTAGAGATAAATCTAGAGTGATATGAAGGACAAATTGCCTCCATATACTTGTAATCTCGGTTGCTTCTCTTGTTGGAGAAGCCGAAGAAGGAAAGGAAACCCGCAGGAGACCCCAAGGACGTAGGCACGTTGCCGAACCTTGTAAATCGCGTGTGTCGTGGTTGTTTTAGGTGTGCATTTGTGTTTTGCTTGTTTATTTTCATTTTTCTTGTGTTCTTGTTGCAATTGAGATTAGGAGAGGGCCTGAAGTTAATTCCGCATTCAATATTTGGTATTATGTGGTGCGTTTAATCCGTGTTGAGTTAGTGTATTATTAGATCCCTTCCCAACACAAACCCCAAACTCACTAGATAATTATTGTATTATTATAAATATTAGTTGCATTAAGTATAACATAAAATTAAATGTTGATCATCAATTATAGCAATCATAAAATTTCTTTACGAAAACAACTTAATTTTCTAAACACATGCTTTAACCACATTCTAGTATACAAAGAGATGTGTTAAGTGAACGAGATCTCGGAAATTTAAGTACGGAGATTGGACTTTTTTTCTTAATTTCGTGGAACGATTATTATATAATGCCCTTACATAAGAAAAGAAAAGAAAATGCTAATTTTTGGATAATCTGATAGCCTTCATCCAATGAATGTAAGATAAGGAGGAATCCCATTTCCAAGTCTAAGAAGCTGACTCAAATTAAAACAACATACGAGACTCAAATGTCCCTCTCAGATTACTACCTATGGCTATGAGAGCCATCGTCATGGAAAGGGGAAAACAACACTAATTCATTGTTTGCCCAAATTTGAATTAGAATGTAACACAAAAAATTAACTTGAAAGAGCAATCATAATAATTGACTAAAAAATGGAATGAAACCAAGATTTTCTTGTACAGAGGCGAATGAATGATCCTCCACCGTTAGAAGAATTTTTTTATTAGTTAGGCCAACGGAAAGCTTTCATACGGTTCACTAAATGCTTTGAGATTCCCAGAACGTTAAAATACCATCTACATCAAAAATCAAAGAATTAGTTCAGAAACATCTTGAGTTTGATTCCAATCTATGCAAACAATTAAAGATGCATGCTTATCAGCGAAAATCTAAACTCCAAACATGACTTTTAACAATTACATGATCTATCTAAAAAAATATCACGTTGGAGATGGTTTTCATAATAACCTGATAGTTCCCAAGAGTACGAGTCTTGAAACCTGCTGCACAACAGATGAAGTAATATTCCCATGTCCTTATGAACTTGTCATCAAACCCTAGAGCCATAATTTCCCTGTATAACAAGTAAGGATCACTAATATTAAGAAAAGTAAAAGGCATGAATCATGACCATGCATTGATATCCTGCTTTGCAAATAGCCTAAATACATGCCAAGAAAAACCTGAGACTCCTGCCTACATATTTTTACTTAAAAAAGGTACAAACAAGTTAGACAGATGGGGGTTTGATCCTGCCTTTATTTGGTAGAGAAAAGAAAAACATCAATGCCTTGACCCGTTTGGGAATTGCAGTTGAATCATTTAAATTTAAAAAAAAACATTTTCTCCATTATTGATTTCAGAATGTATCGGTTTTTTTATAATCAAATAACGTAATATATAGGTATAAAGACGATGAAAGTCCAAATACTCGACACTGAATTCTTACCTTTTCTTGGCAGTGAAATTATCCCTCCAGTATAGAAGTGTCCTGTAATAGTGGAAACCTATGTTCTCTAGATGCTCCACACTACATTTAGAGGAATTGTTCTATTAGATCACTAAAAATAAAGACAAATGGTGCACTAGAGCAAAGTGATGGTCGATGTATTAGAGCTAACCAGAATCTTGATGAAGCAGCCATAGCCGAAGTTAGTCTACTAAGAGAAGGAAGAGATCCACCAGGAAAAACGTACTCTTTTATAAAATCAGAGCTTCTCCTGTATTCATCGTTCATCTGGTATTGAGATAAACTGCAGAAAGCAATTGCATTGAAAACCAGAATTAGAAGATAATTGCCTCAATGGATATCCTAAATGACCCCAAACAGTTTTTTATTTGCAGCTGCATCATGAACCACTTCATTGATTCTGAAACACTATTAGTAATCAGATCACTGATAAAGTGATACTTCTTTCGATTTGATATGATTATGTTATCTTTGAATTTTTCTCTTCTTATGGTTGGAGATGCAACAATCCTTAGATTGGTAAAAAAAACTCTCTTTCTTTGATCTCTTTGACTTTAAAATGGTATAGGCATTCTTATTAGATTTTGCACCAAAGATCAATCAATCAATCAATCAAGAATTTCATCAGGACTAAAGATTCTTTGGTGAACAAACCAATTGCTAAAGAAAAACAACAACAGAGATTCTCTATTATTGACCTGTGTCACAAACAGACCATTCTCGGCCAGAAGTGAATCACAACAGAGAAAGAACTCTTCAAAATATTCATGACCGACGGCTTCAATCATCTCACTGTAAAAGAAAGGTCAGAATAATCAGAAGTATGAGTCAAGAATGTGGATGCCTAACAAAACAAAAAAACAGTTACCAAGAAATTATTCTGTCATATTTCTGAAAGCTTGGTAATTGACGGTAGTCACACAGAAGAAAAGTAATGCGGTCCTAAAACAAACAAGCAGAATAGAGAAAAATGAGTAGACGTGGTAAATCTTCTCAAGCAGCTTGCCCATAACCATTCTTATATACAGTATAATGAAAAAAAAATTAAGAACAATTAAAGAGTGTAAAGCAAACCAACCTGAAGACCGGCTTCTTTGACTTTCTTTTGTGCAAATTTCAGTTGCTCCTCTGACAAAGTAATGCCAGTGTACCTGCAACCAGTTCTTTTCACAGCTTCAATAGCAAAGCTTCCCCAGCCACACCCAATCTCAAGAATCTCATGTTTGGGATCAATTTTGGCCTGTATGAAGTATAATGAGATTATAACATGCAAAAGAAATCAAAGGGCATCATCAGTGTCTTGAGAAGTTCCTACCTTTTCGATCAGTAGAGAAAGTTTTCGTAGTTGTGCAATTTTTAGATCTTCGTCATCAGTCTGTGTAATAATAAAAAGTTGAAGTCCAACTAAAATATATATCAAGAATCATGCAAGTTTCGTCTCTTTAAATTGGATCACCTTGAATACTGCACAAGAGTATGTCATTGTTTCATCCAGAAACAGAGAGAAGAATTCGTTGCTCTGAAGGCAGACAGAGAGAAATGTTACTCTGAAGGCAAGTAAATCATCAGTGAAAATTATGATGATAAGAAACTTCCATTGATTCAAATAATCAGTAGCATTGATGTTGGTATACGCAACAAAATTATTAATAATGATCGTCAACTAATGGACATGAATAATACGAAGATACTTCAAAGAATCATATCAAAATGACTCATTTGGCTTGAACCCTTTGAGGAACAACATAAGTAGCATAGATGCTTTATGAAAAAGAAAAGTGACATTTATCAATGACAAGCAATCGACTGGTTTCATCAAGTCACCAAGCTATGTCCGAGTGTGTGATAATTTGCATGTTTGATCAATGCTTAACAATTAGGGAATATTTTTTCTGCTTATCTAAATATTTTTTGAACATTTTATCATATATTCTCGGCAATCAGGTTTGTCTGATTGCTGCTGTTTCAAAGATGTGTAGTCATGCCCCATATCCTGGCCCCTGACAATTATAAGCAATACCATGGTATTCTACTCTTAGAAGTTAGAACAAATGGTGAATTAATAATGAACTGTAACTCGACGAATTAGGAAACAAAGAGGTACCAGTTCACAGATCCAAAACTGTTAGAACCCAAAACCCAGATTAGGGTTAATTTGGTTTAGAAGAAGGGTTTGCATAGGGATGGAGGAAGGAGTGGTGGATGTGATGGGAAGTATGGGTTGGGGTGTAGGGTGATGGTGTAGGGTAAGGGTGAGGTGATGGGGTGTAGGGTTATTTAAATGGATCTCTCTCTCTCTCTTTCCCTTACTTGCACTCTCTCACTCTCTCTCTCCATTTTTTGTCCGGCGACCAGAGGAGGAAGAAGGCTCGGAGGTTCCGGCATGAGAAGGTCGTCGCGGGGAGGAGGACGCGCGTGAGGAGGACGGAGGCGTGAGCGTTGCTCCGGCGTTTCGTCGTCTACATTTGAGGTATGCCGTCTCATTAATGTGGTTTTCTTGCTCCCCAAGCGTGGGGGAGGTGTTGGTCGGTCGGGGAGGGGTCGGAGACCTCTCCGGCGGCGGGTTTCTTCGTAAAACCTCGGCTGGCGCGATGTTGAAGACGACCAACGGTCGACCGGTCCCTTCGGGCGGTCGACCGAGTGTACTGTTTTACCCGACTTTAACCTTCATCGGTCGGACGATGCCTTGTGGCGGTCGACCGGTAGTACGTATTTGCTGGTGAGTTGGGACTGCCTGTTGTGTTTCGGTCGACCAAGGTCTTGTGTTCGGTCGACCAGAACTTAAGTGTACTGGATTTTATTGCATGCTTGTTCGACCGATTGTTGGTTGTGTTCGACCGTTTTATGACGTAGAATGCTAGGTTGACCCTGTAGGATTTCGGTCGACCGGGACCCCTGAGTCGGTCGACCGATAGATCCGATTTTTGATGTTGACCAGACTCCGGATTTTGATCTCGTTCGGTCGACCGGTTTTAGACCTTTGTTCGACCGTTGGGGGTTCTGTTTTGAGTGCAGCGGTAGACCGTTTTAGGAGTACGGTCGACCGATTCCTTTCTGGAACCGGTCGACCGAATCACCTCTTCCGGTCGGCCGTTTGGGCCCATGACAGAATTCCTGGTTCCCTTTTTGAACGCCAACTTTGTCCACGGAAATCGTGTCCTCGCCTTGTGCGTGAGCCGGGAGGTGACGGTGGGCGCGTGATGCGTGCCTGCCCAGGGACCGCCGTTGGGAAGAGTGTGGGTGTTCGGGACGCGTCACCTCCCGGTATGGACCGTGACTTGAGATGGATTGATTGGGCACTTTGTAGTATAGCAGGCCTGAGGGATCGCGGATCCCGGTGTTGATGTTTGTGCGGGCACGCAACTGGCGTTGGGTGAGGTGGCTACCGGCCCACGGGCTACGGAGGTCGCTGCCCTGCTTTTATAGCGGCGCGGTTGGTGTTTGCGGCTCGAGGAGCCTGATGACCTGGCAGACTTCGGTCTGGATACGTCTGATGTTGTGCCGGACGTTTGTGTTGGACCCGTCTGATGCTGTGCCGGACATTGTGATAGACCACCGAGGTTGTGCCGGTGATGCCGCCGAGGTTGTGCCGGCGATGATGATTGTTGGGCCGAGGCTGTTCCAGTTATGTTGTTTTCCTCGGCTGGGCACCTACCGAGATGTTGTTGTTATACCTTCCGGGCGACGACCCCGTTGGTACCTGTGGCTCCGACCACTGAGATTTGCAGATCTGTATTTTATCGGTGTGCAGGCGTGACAGAGGCTCTCTGCCGAACCCTTGAGTAGTGTAGCTGCGTGTGGAGGGTGCGATGTCGCGTGCTGTAAGGCTGCATGTGCCTGCAGTAGGTCTCCTCGGGAGACTCGTTGTTGACTGTCGGACTGATGTCCTGTTTTACCCTTCGGGGGAACTGTTTTCCATTTCTGTCGATGTCATGACATGCTACTAGTATGATAGGTTAATTGTGTAATGCATGCATATATAGGTGAGTTGGAATAGGGGATTTCCTTCTGGAAACTCAGGCATTGTTGTTGCATCTTTTTCAGGACCGCAGTAGGTCCAGTGGGGTGGTGATCGGCGGGCGCGCGCATTTGGAGTCGGATCCTCTAGTCGGACCACTGAGGTCAACATGATTACGTTTATCTTCCCTTGTCGTTTTGTTGTAATCATGTATTCATTTGGCAAACTCTGATGTATTCTGGTACACCGCTATTTGTTTATGAGAAGTAACAGTCCTGCCTTTGATTATTGTGTTCTTTGTCTTAATTATGAATTTTTAAATTTTCCGTTGTATCGGAATGTTACAAAAACACTTATCCTGCACAATTGAGTGATTGACACTAAAACCAATCAAACTTTTGCAAATTTACCAGATCATAATGGCGAGAGATATTCTGTCGAGCTTGTGTGAGGGTGTTTTGCCTCGAAATGTGCCGGAAGAAATATCTAGCGGAGTTTACACCTGCAGTCAGAAGTAATGGCGTCCACCACCCCCTGAAGAATGATTTGGGAGTAACATGACCTTTAGTCAATGAGAATCCTTAAAATATGACATTGTTTCATATCATTTTGATGAGAACTGTCGTAGTTTCTATTATTCACATAAATGATGAAAACATCACTACTAGTGGGACACACCTTTTGATTGTATGTTCGATCAGAGACTTATCACGGTCCCGATTGGCAATAAATATCTGTTGAAACATTGAAGGATATATAAGAACTAATCCTGTTACATGAAAAGTTGAAGAAGGCTTAAAAATAATAAACTACTCATTCCACCATGAAAATATGTAGAAGCTCTTCTCTTCCATCAACAAAAGAAAAATCTCCATTTATGTAAGCATCTGCAAAGCCCAGATCTGCCTGAGTAGCAATCTGTGACAAATGAACACTAAACACAAGTTAGTAGCAAGTAAAGAGAAAAAGAAACAACACAAGAATTAAAATGCTAGAATAAGTAACCAACACCTTCCAGTAGAACACAGGATCATGGACTCTGATAACAGATTTCAAACAACTTTTCCCATTGCTTCCTCCAAATGAAAACACTGTGCCCCCGTCTTCCAACAAACTGAAATAGTATTAAAAATTAAAAATATATCACAAATCAGATTCAACATTTTTTGCGGATTTATTACTGATGTGCTGGCATATATCAAGTAAAGTAAGAGTTTTACGAAAAATATAAGGTGATATACCAGAAAAATTACTGATAACACATGGAAGAAAACACCAGTCCTAATGACAGGATGTACTAGTGTAAGATTTGTAGTTCCTCTTGAAGAAGCAGCAAATTAAGTGAACTGTAACTTTTAAGAAGATTCAAACTTCTAACGAGACATCACATGCTCCACACAGGTCGATTCACAAATATGAAGAATATTAATGGTTACCTGGGTTCATAAACACTAATATCTATGAAAATTACATAAATTATAGTTTCTCCTAGCAATAAGCTTTGTGGAAGTTCAATAACTAATTGGTGATAAAAGAACTTAATCTTTCTTGTGTGAAGGTCATATAACTTTCGAAAGTAAAGAATTGGTGTCATGAACTTACTTTAAACAACCCACGGAGATAAAACGCTCGAGAAACCTAGACACTATTACTATTTACTCGGGCTCCAGTTTCCATTAAAGAAGGCACCATATGAATTTTGTTCCTCAAAATTACATGCTTGTTTCCAAGCAATCCATGTGCAGCAGTCGTGCCAGACTGAAATATGTCAAACACACACTTTTAGTAATTTTATAAGCTATGAGCAATCGGTTGAATGACGCTCTCTGTCGGCAAATGCTGAAAAAATATACTTGTAGTTATTTATCCTTACTTTAAACCCATCCTCGTGAAAGCCATAACCTGCACACAAGAAAACCACCCAAATGAGCCAAAAGTTCATATTACATTTGTGTAATATCCTGATTTTTTTAGTTGAGGTAATAATCAAATATCTTAATGGACTAATTAAGATTGTTGGATGATTGTGTGGTTTTAGGAGAAGATGGAATTTTGAGAAGAATATTGAGAAGAAAAAGATGGAGATTTTGAGGCAAGTACTGATTCGTTATTCTTCAGTTTCATATCATGTCTGTCTCTCTTAATATTCGTAGTTGCATGCATGTTGAGCATTAATATTGATTTTATGGATATGCATATGATTGCATGGTAGTGTTTCGGTCGACATGTCCTGTGGCTGTGTGTATGTTTCTGGCAGAGCAACTTAGGAAAGAGCTGCCTAACGGACAACGTGGAGCCACCCGAGAGAGGAAAGGGCTGCCTGTCGTTAGTGTGGAGCTACCAGGTGTGCGTCTGACAGATTGATAGATTTCAGAAGCACAGGATGTGGTCGAATCTGAATTGGGGTTTCAGATTGTTATGCATGCATTTTATTTGTGATGCATGTCTCTTGATTGTGCTTATTGACTGAATGTCATATTCTGTATTATTTTCCACATGATTATGATTCTGATTGATTGATGGTTGGTAAATGCGGGCTGTCGAGCTCACAAATTGTTGATTTTATTTTTCAGATTAATTATGGGCCTATCAGATGGATTTAAATATCAGAGTGCGCAGCGGTCAGGATCGTGGATCGTATCTTAACGCACCGGGTTCGGGCGGGTGATCAGTTGTCCGGGCTCGGGGCGTTACAATTTGTACAAGAAACAAATAGCAATGTGTGGACATGTACTCCTAAGGCAAGTTTTAGAATCATGAGGTACATTTCTGATTCCTTGCATAACAAATTTCCAACCTAATCAGCTTTATTATTAAGTTCCATTCAGCATTCATGGCAAGTTTAAATACAACAATATAGTCTATATAATATATAATAAGAGGCTTAGTTTGTTCAGTGAGATTGCAATATGGAAACACCATCAGCATCAGAAGTTAGTCTACTACAGTAATGCAAAGCTACTAGAGAATTAAAATGAAAATGGATAATTGATAATATCCTAGTAGTTGTGTAACATCTCGAAACAGCGGAAAATTTAAAAATTGTAATCAAGACACAGGAACTCAACAATCAAAGACGGGACTGTTACTTCTCATAAACAAATCTCAGGGTAGTAACGCTCCAAAGCGTTGAACCTGCTGATGTAGCTCGCCAGAGTCATCTCCCTCTGCTCCAGCGACATAAACTCCTCCATCTTCTGATCCCTGACATGCTGGGGGAAGTACTGCTCGTGGAACACCTCCAAGAACTCCTCCCAGCTGACATCTGCACGGTCATCAAATAGAACTGTGGACGTGGACCTCCACCAGTTGGCGGCCTCGCCATCGAACACATAGGTGGCCAGCTCCACCATCCTCTCAGGTGCTACTCCAATAGCACGGAAGATCTTCTCCATCCTGAAGACCCAGTCCTCTGCAACCTCTGGGGCCCTCCTGCCATCAAAAGTCGGCGGGTGCTGACGCATGAACCGATCTTGCTCAGCTCCCACTCCGCCCTGGGCGCTCTAAGCTGCCTGACGCTCCAGAAACTCGCCCAACCTGTCCCAATGAGCACCAGATGTGTCGTCACTGGGGTCACGATCGCGTGGAGAACTCCTCACGTGCCTAGGTGTCATCTGACAGAAGAAACAATCACAACTTCAGCCATGTATGCATGCCAAAAATATAAAATGCATGAGTCCTATTACTACAAGGGTGATTTCATTGGGAACCGCATAGGAATCGACCGCTCTGATACCAAATTGTAACATCCCGAAACAGCGGAAAATTTAAAAATTGTAATCAAGACACATGAACTCAATAATCAAAGACGGGACTGTTACTTCTCATAAACAAATAGCGGTGCACCAAAATTACATCAGAGTTTGTCAAATAATACATGATTACAACAAAACGACAACAGAAGATAAAACGTAATCATGCCGACCTCAGCGGTCCGAGAAGAGGATCCGACTCCAAAATGCGCGTGCCCGCCGATCACCACCCAACTAGACCTACTGCGGTCCTGAAAATATAAACAACAATGCCTGAGTTTCCAGAAGGAAACCCCGTATGCCAACTCACCTACATGCATGCATTACATAATGAACCTATCATACTAGTATCATGTCATGACATCGACAGAAAGGAAAACAGTTCCCCCGAAGGGTAAAACAGGACATCAGTCCGACAATAAACAACGAGTCTCCCGAGGAGACCTACTACAGGCACATGCAGCCTTACAGCACGCGACATCGCACCCCCCACACGCAGCTACACTACACAAGGGTTCGGCAGGGAGCCTCTGTCACGCCGGCGCGCCGATAGAATACAGATCTGCAAATCTCAGTGGTCGGAGCCACAGGGATCAACGGGGCCGTCGCCCGGAAGGTATAACAACAACATCTCGGTAGGTGCCCAGCCGAGGAAAACAACATAGTCGGAACAGCCTCGGCCCAACAATCATCATCGCCGGCACAACCTCGACGGCATCACCGGCACAACACCGGCACAACATTTGTTGGCTTTTTGGCCTTAATCCGTATTTTGATGATGTAATTAAACCTAATCTTAATAAGGACATGTAGATTAGCACATGTAGTATAATAATATACATGTTGTATTGTGCTAACATCTACAGGTGATCAAGACTCAAGAAAGAAGAAAAATCAAGTCAAGACATGTAATCAAGCTAGGATTGAAGACATGTAATTTTACCTTTCTTTGAGAATTAGGAACTTATGTAAATTGAGCATAACTTAAGATAATATGCATGCATTCACACACTAGGTTCCTTTTAGGAGTCACACACAAAATATATCATATAATTTGGACTCCATTAGATCACCTAAACACCTAAAACATTGGTCACCAGTCTGCCTGAGTTCGGTCGACCGTTCACCTTTCGGTCGACCGGTTATACACAATTTTTGTTATACCAGACCAATCCGTTCAACCGATCACACATCTATTTAACCGATTACCCAGACCTGTCCGGTCGACCGGTAGACCTTCGGTCGACCGTTTCGTTTGCTATTTCTGGTAATAATACGACCGTTTTATTTGTCGTATTATACAACGGTCGTATACACATTTTTCTCAATATACACCCCCATATACATTAGAACCGGTCGAACCATTTGCCTAGTTCGGTCGACCGTTCAAATAGGTAAAATCTACCTGCTATCGGTCGACACAAGTTTGTCCAACCGATCAAGCTTTCTCTCTACCGAACCCAGTAGTTCGGTCGACCGGTACCTGTTCGGTCGACCGTTGACCTATAGAACTTAAGTGATTCGGTCGACCAGTACCTATGTTCGGTCAACCGATCCATCAACAGACTCAAGGGTTCGGTCGACCGATACACCTTTCGGTTGACCGTTTCTGGACAGATTTCTGAACCCGATTTTCTGTTTTGTGTATCTTGCACAAAATCCAATCAAATCTTGTCCAAACGGCTAGAAATCTTTAGGAGCTTATAAATAGAGGTTCACACTTAGTTTTCCACAAGATTTCACAACTCCAAAGTGTCAAACCTATAGTGAGATTTTCCACAACCTCCAAGCTCCAAATTAGTCATCCAAAGCCTAATTTCCACATCCTTCATCAATCATCATACTAGCAATTGTTGTGCTCAATTAGAGAGTGAGTTCCACTCAGTCACCATTGTTGTCAAGTGAGCAAGGGTCTTGGTGAAAGCCCAAGACAAAGAAGCAAGGATTTCGGTGAAAGCCCGAAGTGTTCCTCTCGGATTGTGAGAGGTGGTGCCAAGCTCGGCGAGGGTTGTTCGCGAGCTTGAAGACTTGTAAAAGGCGTTGCTCCCGGCCCGGAACGGGGAGGCATAGTGAAGACACAAGAGGAGCTCGAACGGGGATTCGAGAGGGGCTTGCAAGAGAGGACGTAGGCGCGGCCGAACCTCTGTAAATCCGACACGTCTTTGTGTGGTTTGCATTGTCTTTCTTTCTCTACTTGTTTGTTTATTCCGCTGCGTATTTGATTGCTTAATCAAGTAGAGAATTGTGGATTAGCTTAAAAAGTGATTAGTGGACCCATAACCCACACGATCCTACACATCGGTGGTCCATCACAACGTCCGGCACAGCATCGGACGGGTCCAGACCGAAGTATGCCAGGTCATCGGGCTCCTCGAGCCGCGAACACCAACCGCGCCGCTATAAAAGCACGGCAGCGACCTCCGTAGCCCGTGGGCCAGTAGTCACCTCACCCAACGCCAGTTGCGTGCCCGCACAACATCAACACTGGGATCTGCGATCCTTCCGGCCTGCTATACTACAAAGTGCCAACAAACATCTCAAAAGTCACGGTCCATACATGGAGGTGACCCGTCCCGAACACCCACACTCTTCCCAACGGCGGTCCCTGGGTAGGCACGCATCACGCGCCCACCGTCACCTCCCGGCTCACGCACAAGGCGAGGACACGGGTTTCCGTGGACAAAGTTGGCGTTCAAAATGGGAACCAGGAATTCTGTCCTGTGCCCAAACGGTCGACCGGAAAAGGTGATTCGGTCGACCGCTTCCAGGAAGGAATCAGTCGACCGTTCTCCTGACACGGTCTACCGCTGCGCTCAAAACATAATCCCCAACGGTCGAACAAGGGTATAAAACCGGTCGACCGAACGAGGTCAAAATCCGGAGTCTGGTCAACATTAAATTCAATCTACCGGTCGACCGACTCAGGGGTCTCGGTCGACCGAAAACAAACAGGGTCAACCTAGTATTCTAAGTGATATAATCGGTCGAACGCAACCCTCCAACGGTCGAACAACAAACAATCGGTCAAACGTTACATGAAATCGGTTGAACAAATCATGCAAAACTAACAGGTACACTTAAGTTCCGGTCAAACAAAACAAGGATCGGTCGACCGACAACAGGCAGAAAAATCCCAACTCACCAGCAATAATGCACTACCGGTCGACCGCCACAAGGCATTGTTCGACCGGTGAAGGTTAAAGTCGGGCAAACAGTGCTAAAACGGTCGACCGCCCGAAGGATCCGGTCGACCGTTGGTCGTCTTCAACCTCGCGCCAGCCGAGGTTTTACGAAGAAACGCGTCGCCGGAGAGGTCTCCGACCTCCCCCGACTCGACCAACGCATCCCTCACATGAGGGTTAACAAACAAACCACACTAAGGAGCGGCATACCTCCACCAAGACGACGAACCGCCGAAGCTCCGCTCACGCACGTCGCCTCCTCCGGTCTCCCTCGCGCTAAGCCTCCGCACGAATGTCTTCCTCGTCTGCCTCCTCCGCGACAGCTGCTCCCACCGCGCACCAGCAAGGAAAGGAAGAAGAAATGAGGAAGGAGAAGAAAAGGAGAAGAAAAGGAAGAAAACATGATTTATACACCCGTCTGCTACAATGCCCGCCACCCTCACCATCACCCTACTCTCCTCAGGCCACTATAGCCCGCCTCTTCCCCATGCAAACCCAACTTCCCATGCAAAGCAAGCCCTAATCCTCCTCTAATCTCCATTAGCCCCTCTAACCTAGGTTTGGGTTCTTACAATCCACCCAACTTAAAAGGATTTCGTCCCGAAATCAAAGCAACCTACTCACCGAAAAGCTCTGGATACTGCCTTCTGACATCCTCCTCGATCTCCCAAGTGGCCTCGCGCTCGCTGTGATGCTGCCACCTGACCTTCACCATCGGAATGGTCCTCCTCCTGAGCTGATGATCCATGTGATCGACAATCTCAACTGGTCTCTCCTCGAGCGACAAGTCCTGCTGAATCTCTGGCACTGCTATCTCAATAACGTGCGACGGATCTGCCACATACTTCCTCAGCATCGACACATGGAAGACATTATGCAGACCTGAAAACTGCGGCGGCAATGCAATCCTGTAGGCAACCTCTCCAACTCGGTCGAGGATCTCAAACGGCCCAACATACCTCGGACTGAGCTTCCCCTTCTTCCCAAACCTCATCACACCTTGGGCTGGGGAAATCTTCAGAAACACATGGTCGCCCACCTCGAAACTCAACGCCCGTCTGTGGCGATCAGCATAACTCTTCTGTCTGCTCTGAGCTGTGGCCAATCTCCTCCGGATCACATCAACCTTCTCTGCATACATCTGCACAATCTCTGGCCCCACTAACTGCCTCTCGCTTACATCACTCCAGCATACTGGTGATCTGCAAGGCCTCCCGTACAACGCCTCGTACGGTGCCATCCCAATACTCGAGTGGTAGCTGTTGTTGTAGGCGAACTCTATCAGCGGCAGGTGCTCATCCCAGTGCCCTGCCCAGTCCAGTGTGCATGCTCTCAGCATATCCTCCAAGGTCTGAATCGTCCTCTCTGACTGACCATCGGTCTGCGGATGAAACGTTGTACTGAACCTCAGACGCGTCCCCAAAGCCTGCTGCAGACTCCCCCAAAATCTGGAAGTGAATCGAGGATCTCGATCGGAGATGATGCTCACTGGCACTCCATGCAACCTGACTATCTCCTCCACGTACAACTTAGCTAGACCCTCCAAAGGCAACGTGGTCCTGATTGCTAAGAAATGCGCCGACTTGGTCAGTCGATCGACTATCACCCAAATCGCATCGTGGAATCTCCTCGTCTTCGGCAATCCCGTGACAAAATCCATCGTCACGTACTCCCACTTCCACTCAGGAAGCTCAATACACTGCATCGGTCCTGCTGGCCTGTGATGCTCAATCTTCACCTGCTGACAGACTAAGCATCTCTCCACAAACTCTGCGATGTCCCTCTTCATGCCCTTCCGCCAGAAGTTCCGCTGCAGGTCCTTATACATCTTCGTGCTCCCCGGATGAATGGTGTATCTAGCTCTGTGTGCCTCCTCCATGATGTCATCTCTCAGCCCATCAACCTTCGGCACCCAGATCCGACTCCTGAACCTGAGACCACCATCAACCCCCACACTGAAATCTGATCCATCTCTGGAAGCCAACTGTAGCAGAACAGCTAACTCATCATCCCCCTGCTGAGCCTGAACCAACTGTGAGACAGTCTGCGGCTCCACCCGAAGCCCAGCAATCACTGCTCCCTCTGTACCCTCTGTGAACGGTCTCCACTCTGACAAAGCCTCGAGTAGCCTCCACTCCTGGATGCACAGACTCACAACAGAAACCTCCACCTTCCTGCTCAGCGCGTCTGCAACCGAATTCGCCTTCCCTGGATGATAGGAAATGGTGAAGTCGTAGTCCTTAATGAACTCAAGCCATCTGCGCTGCCTCATATTCAGCTCCTTCTGCGAGAACAAGTACTTCAGACTCTGATGATCGGTGAAGACCTCGAACTGCTCGCCAGACAGATAGTGCCGCCAGGTCTTCAACGCATGAACTACCGCTGCCAACTCCAGATCATGAGTAGGATAGTTCTTCTCGTGCACCTTCAGCTGCCTCGAAACGTACGCGACCACCTTCCCATGCTGCATCAGAACACAACCCAAGCCTATCCCTGATGCATCGCTGTAGATCACGTAGCCTCCACTGCCACTCGGTAGAGTCAGAATAGGTGCTGTCGTCAATCGCCTCTTCAGCTCATGTATATATATATATGTATATATATGTATATGTAGATATGTATATATATGTACATATACATATGTACATGTATATATAAATATATATATAGATATATATACATATATATATACATATATATATATACATATATATATATATACATATGTACATGTATATATAAATATATATATATATACATATATATATATATATACATATATATATATATACATATCTACATATACACATACATATATATATATATATATATATATATATATATATATATATATATATATATCAGCTTGTAATTTTTCAAAGTCAAGCCAAACCATTTCATTTCTCACCACTTTAGTTTAGCTAGCTAGCTGCTAAAGATGATGGATTGATGAATCACACATGTGGCGGATCGCATCCTAAGGCTTACTTATAACATTAGAATTTGTGATTTGGTTAGGACTTTAATATCAAAATATAGGGATGAACCAAACCAAGCAAATACTACAATCTTTTTATACAATTAATTTCGACATCCCTAAGAAGAATTAACTAAATTCACTAGTGGAAAAAGTATCATATACGTGGGATATACAGTGGTATATACGACGGATTTTTGTCATCCAAGTGTCCGACGTATATTCCACCGACGTCTATACCATTGTCTATAGACGTCGGTCTTATATAGCCGACGTTTATTATACCTTTAATTTACAAACAAAAATATTACGCTTGTTATACGGCCTATAACAGGCACCCAACCTCTACAGTAATCAAGCCCAAGTCACCCAAGTGCCCCAAGTTCCCATCTTTTGACCAATAACAACGTAGAGCAAACCCAAGTCGCCCAAGTGACCAATCTCGTTCGTATTCACCTGTGTAGGAGTGGTGGAGTACTTCAACCACTGCAGCAAAAAAAATTGGTCGATGTGGGACTAAACTTTTACGACCTATAGACGTCGGCCACGTCATACATCCGACGTCTATACATTTATATAACAATAATAATAAAAATACGTCCTATAGACGTCGGTTATTCGATACATCCGACGTCTATACACGAGCAAATAGTAAAAAATATAATTACAATTATCTTAGGCCCATGTTGCCCAAGTGCCCCGAGTGTCAATCTTTTGACCATTAAATATATATATGTGTCTCACTTGTATTTTGTAGTGTGATACCAAACTCCCATTTAAAAGTAAAGGAGTGGTGAAGTATTTCAACTCCACCAACAAAAATCTTTCTCCAATGTGGGACTAAACTTCAAGACATATGCCTATATTGTATACATGTGATAGTTACATTGATGTAATTATTTTTAAAACAATCCAAATAATTCACATTATTCATATACAAAATAAATTCACATAAATTCTTACACAAAATAAATCCCAAAAAATAAATCCACATAAATTCTTATACGAAGTAAATCCAAAAAAACAAAAAATATTTTGCGTCTTTCCGGAGGCATAGACGTCGGTTATACTAAAAAAACCGACTTTTATACAAACCTATAGACGTCGGATGACCAAATATATGACGTCTATACCTATAGAAGTCGGATGTTTTTATATCCGACGTCTATTCAGTTACGTCTATTGTGCATTCTGCACTAATATTAGAAAGCCTTGACTGCATTTAAAAGGTGCAATTATTGGTAAAAAAGAAGAAGTTGGATAGCCTTACCTTAGAAGGCATTAAATTAAACTAACTTCTAAGGTGTACCCATGCATTGAATCATTTTGTTAGATATGATGGCCAAATTAATTAATTAATTAATTAAAAATTGCACACAAACAACTTACCCGGTTAAAGACCATAAAGCCTAGGTCAACGTCGAGGCCATCGACGGTCACCGTCTTGGCATGGCCACTTAAGTAGTCCTCTTTCTCATACAACACCACCTGATCAATACCACCAGCCTTGGCCAACACGTACGCCGCCGCCAAACCGCTAATTCCGGCGCCTATCACAGCCACCCTCATTCTAGCTAAGCTAGCTATATATCTTGTAAGTGATATTTGTGTATCAATTTCGACAATTAAATCAATTACAAGACCTGCATTGCCAAATGAAAGAAGGCTAGAGTAGACACAACCAAAACCAAATGGGAATGGAATGGAATGAAATGGAATGGAATGGAAGGATAAGAGTTGTGATGAACGAGAAATGTATTATATGCATGTGACATATATGGGAAATGACAACACAGATTACACAGGCTGTGCGCAGACTGCAGTGATTTTACCACTTCGGTAATAAAAAAATATTTGGTTACATTTGTTTATTCGAAAGAAAAAAATTGTTAAGACAACTAACTATACATGGATCTGATGAATTTTACAAAGTTTTCCAACACGATCGAGATGCCTCAATCTCAGAATATTGTGTCTCACTCACGTACCAATTTGACCAATTTTTTTTATTTTAAAATGTACCAGATTGATCGGCCAAATTTGACAATTATTATCACTGTGCAATAAATCCATACTTTTCACAGGATATGAAATAAATTACTGTTTTCACGTGGGTAGATGTGGCATTGGAAAGAAGAAAGATCATTAAAAGAAAAGAATATGGCATGAAGGAAAAGTAAAAGTCGACTTCATTAAACAAGATTATCATATAATAGTCTTTGTTTGATGTATATTATTCCACAAGCACGGATTTAGGTTGCATGGCGGAAAAATAGGACACCGTTCCAGAATTGGTGGTTTGACGTTTGGCTATGTGGTGCATCCTTGTTCATATGAAAGTCAAGTCCAAGTCCTTGTAGATCGTTTATTGGGTAGGAATTACAATTTATATGTTTAAATAAGCTTTGACTTTTAGAGGTCCATGAAATTAGTCGTCGGTGGTTTCTAATTGATATAAAATTTACTAACCAACCAAAGCTTTTGGGTGGTCTTTTAAAGCTTCCAGAAGTCAGTATGGCTAATTTATTAGCCAAAATATCTTTGGACTGAGTCAACAAAGTTGAATGCATCTTCTGCTTTAGGTAGTGTAGAGAATAAATAAATAAAATACACAAAGAAGTCAAAAGTATTGCTGTTTTTCACTGTTTCTGTTATTTTTCAGTCAATGATTTTCTTATTTTTCTTTTTAGAAGACACAAAAGAAAAAAAACTCAAAAAGTTGTAAACATATGCATCTCATGTTTTGAAACCACTCAACTAGGCATGGCTTGTGACTAAGTTGGTGCAACTAATTCAAATATCTTCACCTCAACATTACAAACCAACCAGGCATGTAAGTAAAGAATAAAAAAATAAGCAGACCACAGTAGTTATCATCTATTACACACAAGTTCTAACTTCTAATAAGTGATCTATAATTCTCAGCTAATTCCAATCTGAAATTCTTGTGGTCTTGTGACCAGAATGATTCAAGTAACTCCCAACAGTGCCCCAAACCGGCATCTCATCGGTTAATTTTGACATCAAATTGTTTTCATCTTCAGTAGCACCTGTCTTGTGATTCCTGTCTAGAATTGCCAAAGAGCTCAATCCGCACGCGTTCAAATCTTGAGATGCATTGATGTTGGTGGTGATTGGGGACTCCAACCAGCTCGACAGGCTCGCTTCAACCGGAAAAATTTGTTTTGCGATGTTCTGACATGTTGTAGAATCAAATAGAGGCTTGGTTGATATGATGTTTTGGTCTGAACTAAGGAGGAGTATGCTTGGATCTTCCATTGGCTTGTTGTTTTCCTTCTCTGTGGGTATCAAAGGCATTCGCTTCGCCTTCACTTCTTTCCACTGCGAAATGTTCCCCACTGGGTTCAGCACGGAATTGATGTGTTCATTCCTATTCCGAGTGTTTCGGTTCGCTGGGATGACCAGTTCTGCATCTGCAGAAGTAGCACTGCTGGTCTTAGCGCTACAGACCTCTTTCGACTCCTGCCATTTATCCATTTGCAATGAAAAGTAAGAGTCAAATGACTCCTCTTCCTGATCACTTCTTCCACCAACACTGTCATCCTCGAAATCACTATCACCAAATTCAAATTCATCCTCTTCGCTACATTCGTCGTCGTTGATTGTGCAATTTTGATACCTGTGGTGTAGAGGGTAGGCTTCCTTTAGTGGCTTTCTTTCTTCTTTCACTTCTTCTTCAAACGATTGGTGTTCGCCCTCATGAGTTGAGCCCAGCTCATGCACCGTAACGTTTAAATCAAATCTTACTTTCTTCTTGGTCTTAACGGGAGCCAACAAAGCAACTTCATTCCTAAGAATCATACAATGTAATGTAGATAAGAA
Source organism: Triglochin maritima (assembly GCA_963682175.1). NCBI lineage: Eukaryota > Viridiplantae > Streptophyta > Magnoliopsida > Alismatales > Juncaginaceae > Triglochin > Triglochin maritima. The sequence goes on from OY821771.1 coordinate 63,912,689, forward strand.
ATTAACGCCAACAGGAAGAGGCCAAGTAGGAAAACAACACATTTAAAGGCCCAACTTTAGACACTTGCTTACTATAGATAAATTCCAATAACAAAGTAGACTTTCAATTCAAACTTCAAACTTAGCATGGATAACTAACGTGAATGAATGTTGACGAAAGGGGGATAAAGCCACTAGAGCATACACATTTATGCAAAAATAAAAATATTAATTTTTTTTGAGCCACAGCCAAGAAACAAACCGAAAACTCCTTCAGGCAAAACATCAAACAGTTGGTGTGCAAACCTGATAGTGATAGGCGCAGGGGAGTTTCCATCGGCAACCGGTGTTTCTATGAGCTTCCTCAACACCGGGCTCGAAAGAAGAGGCTGGCGACCTTCGCAGACCTGAAACAACAAAAACCATCAAAATCCAAGACACCACACTAAACTAAACCCCTAAAAAAAATCAAATATAAAACTCACAGCGTCCTGGAGGAGAGAGCTCGCGGCCTTCCGGCGCTTCTTCCCCTCCTTCTTGGGGGTCCCGAAGCAGCCTAAGAAGCAACCCATGGACGAGATCTAACTAACTAACTAACTAAAGTAGGTAAAAGATTTAGGTGGTGGAAGGGTTGGTTCTAACTTCTAACTTCTAACTAAACTTGTTGTCGTTGATGGATGGAAGCGAGTAGACCTTCAAACGACCGTTGGGGAGTTTGAATTTGAACCCAACATGTGACCGTTGAGTACAGCTGGCAAACCTATATTATGGCTTCTTCTTGCAATTACCACCCCGCAATAAGCCAATTTGCATTCCATGTCCCCTGAGTTTTTTTGTCGGATTTTTGCTATTCTGTCACTCGAAAACCTATATTATGGCTTCTTCTTGCAATTACCACCCCGCAATAAGCCAATTTGCATTCCATGTCCCTTGAGTTTTTTTGCCGGATTTTTGCTATTCTGTCACTCGAAAACTGTCAATTTCTCAAAATACCGTCAACTTACAACTATTGTCTTATATGTCACTCAAAAAGAGTTTTAACATCCAGAATGCCATTACATTTTTGCATTGGTGTAGATTTACCACTACGTTAACTTTTCCGTTAACGGTGTTACTATTCCGTTAACGGTGTTTAAAATATTAATATTTAATTATAAATTTTACAATTTCACCATAAAAAACTTAATTAATTTTTTCTCGCATCTCTTTCTTTTTTTTCCCCACCTCTCTCCTCTTTTTCTCTCCTTTTTGTCATCTCTCTCCTATTTCTCCCTCATCTCTCTTCTCTTGTCCAGATTTTTCAATGTATCCTCTGTGTCCGTAATTTTTTTATATAATAAAAAAAAATTAAAATTTCGAAATTTAGGAAAAAAATATTTTTTTTCGAAAACTAGGTGGATCGCGGGTGTGACCCGCGATCCGTGTTCCAGCCAAATTTTTTTTTTTTTGATTTTCTGTTTTTGTTTTTTTCTTTTCTGTTTTTATTTTTTATTGTAATTATTTGTAATCTTTTTTTAAATCTTTTTTTTTCAAAATAAGTTTTCTAATTTATATTATTTTTCTAAATTTTTTAAAATTATTTTTAATTTTTCCAATAATCGACCTCTAAATCACGTCGATAACCCGACGTATTGAAATGTTAGGGTATTTTATACAATAAAAAAACAAATTTTTTTAGTCAGATTAATAAATTATTTACAACTGAATATTAAACAAACACTAAAACTAATTAAAACAAAAAATTGGAAACGTTATCAAAAATTAGTAGGGTGTACACACATTGTAAATATTTTTGGAGGTCGATACAGCAAAAAATTAAAAACACAATTAAAAAATTTTAAAAAATAATAACAATTACAAAACATATTTTGAAAATAAATATAATAAAAAACATAGTTAAAACGATTTTAAAAAAATCAAAACATAAAACACTACGACTAAAATCCGTGACTTTTTTATTTTCTTTTATTGTTTTTGATTTTATGTTTTGTTGTAAGTGACTAAAATTAGTAGGGTTTTTGATTTTTGGAGGTCGATACAGCCAAATTATTTTATGTCCCGTGACTTTGAAAATTTGTTTTTATATTGTATAAAATACCCTAACAATTCAATACACGCCGAGTTATCGACGTGATTTGGAGGTTGTTTCTTGAAAAAATTAAAAACAAAATTAAAATTTTTAAGTAAATAATATCAATTAGAAAACATATTTTGAAAAAAAAAGATTTTAAAAAAGATTATAAATAATTAAAATAAAAAAGAAAACAGAAGAAAAAAAAAACTAATACAGAAAACCGAAAAAATCAAAAGCAATAAAAGAAAATAAATAAAATCACGGATTTTAGTCGTAGTGTTTTATGTTTTGAATTTTTTTTAAATTATTTTAACTAAGTTTTTTTATTATATTTCCTTCTAAAATATGTTTTGTAATTGTTATTATTTTTAAAAAAATAATAATTGTGTTTTTAATTTTTTACTGTATCGACCTCCAAAACTTTTTGTAATGTGTGTACACCCTACGAATTTTCGACAACGTTACCAATTTTTTGTTTTAATTAGTTTTAGTGTTTGTTTAATATTTAGTTGCAAATAATTTATTATTCTGGCAAATAAATTTTGTTTTTTTATTGTATAAAATAATTTTTTTATTGTATAAATTTAGTAACAACAATTCAATACGTCGGGTTATCGACGTGATTTGAAGGTCGATTTTTGAAAAAATTAAAAACAAATTTTTAAAAAATAATATAAATTAGAAAACATATTTTGAAAAAAAAAAGATTTTAAAAAAGATTAAAAATAATTATAATAAAAAAAAACAGAAATAAAGAAATTTAAAAAAAATTAATAAAAAATTTCATGGATCGCGGTTCAGAACCGCGATCCGTGAAATTTTCAAAAAAAAAAAAAAAAAAAAAAATTTTGGCGGGAGGGACGGATCGCGGGTGGGAACCGCGATCCGTGCCCCCACGGATCGCGGGTCACACCCGCGATCCACCTAGTTTTGGATTTTTTTTTTCTCCTAAATTTCGAATTTTTAATTTTTTTTTATTATATTAAAAAATTACGGCTCTGTGGGTTGTGTAATTTGTCATAAAATTCATTATTTTATAACATGTATAACACGTCAGTGGGCCGCACAGAGTTCGACTATCAGAAATGGGCGTTATGGGCCATAAGCCCATAAACAACATCTCTATAGTAGGAGTCAAATCAGATTGTTAGAGAAAGAAATATATTGGTGTCTCTTAACTGATTGATTATTGATGTTGTAATGAATATAGTGAAGAAGACTGAAGGTGTGAAGATCGACCACGAACTGCAATAATGCCCCAACAAGGGAACCTACTGCGAGCTTTCCATCTTCTTGCTTGCAAGATGCGCGCGGATTGTATATAGGAGAAAAATTAATGTTACTTCCCATCTTAATTATTTCCTTCTTCCTTTTCATATCCCTCTCCTCTCTTCTCCCATCCACTTCTTCCCTACCCTCGTCGTACCGAGAACTCATTTCAACACAAATCTCGAAACCTACTCTACTTACTTTTCATACCCGAACCTCTAGTCTCGTGCTTACTCATTTTATTTTGAAATATTTAGTTTTGATACCTGTCGTAAAAACTCATAACTCAAACTTGAAAACTTATGTTTGAGAATGGTAAATAAGAAAGTTGACCAGGGTAAATATGGAGAATCTTACGTTTTGAAAAACACTGGTCCTAGCTGGTGTTTGACAAAATGCATGTTACACGTTAAAGTGACAATCTAAAACTTCACTCCATCAAATTTTGTTTGGATTACAAATTATGAGTTTTGAGGTTTGTGCTCAAATGAGTTACCTGAGAGCCCTCGTCCTTAACGGATTGTACATAGGAGAGGTTTGTGCTCAAAACACTGGGCCTTAAGAGCATATTTAACAGCGCCCGGGCTATCCCCGGTGTCCTGCACTCTCTCTCTGTCACGTCAGCTTCTCTCTCTGCCACGTCAGCTCACCCAACCCACCCAAAAAATCCCCTTATCCATGCCCAGGCTACCCCACCCACCCTACACTCTCTTTCATCCACATCATTTCTTAATTAAACAAATTTAATTCTCACACAACATTTAACAAAATACATTATATATAAATCTAATTCTAATTACATTATAATTTTAATACACATGTCGTGCGTGTTGACTGGGAGTCCCCGGAGTTGCACGATGAAAATAGTCCCCAGTCAGGAAGCCTTGGGAAAAGAAAGAGCACGGACGGCTCGAGGACGCAATCACCCTCGGATGCAAAAGAGCCGATGCCGGAGTCGTCTACACGCCCAGAAGGTGTGAAGAAGGCTAAGAAAAAGGCTAAGAGTGCATTACACCCCGAACGAGACACCGATGTTAGAGAACTTGCACAACAGATGCGATACACCGCCCAAGTCAGAGAAGATGGTTTCTCCAAGCAAGAGGAGTTAGCGGAAATGAATTTCCAGAGACATTTAATAAAAAATAAGTTGGACATGCTTCACTCTCTGATGAGGAAGGACAACCCGACGGAGAAGGATCAAAAAGTAATCGATAAACTTCTCGCCTGACAGAAGAGAATGGGTACGTGTAGTTTGATGTAGTCTGTATTCCGTATGGTTTGTATTTCCCTTAGTTTGTATTTCGGGTTGTAGTAGTCCGTATGGTTTGTATTTCCCTTTAACAGATGTTTCATGTGGTTGGTTGTATTTCGTATTTTATTATTATTAATGTATTGTTGCTATGGTATTGTTGTATTAATTTTTTTTCTATTTAATCACTTACAAAAAATTATTACCCCATATTTATAACAAATACCCAATCCATTAATAACAAAACCAAAACTAAAAAAAATCAAAAAAAAACCAATGGGAGGGGGACACGTGTCCCCCTCCCATGGGCGCCCGGGCGTCTGCCCGGGACGCCCACCGCCCGGGCGGGCGCCCCGCCCGCTAACGGGGGTGTGCTCGGGCGCCCGACCAGGGCGCTCGGGCGGGGCACCCCCGTTAAGGGTGCCCTAACGGGTGCAATTGCCCTCTGGGCGCCCCGGCTGTGGGCCACGTGTCCTCTTCCCATTTGGTGTGATTTTATTTTGTTTTAAAAAATATTTTAAAAATAATTTAAATTCGTTTTTTCAAAATTTGTTTTATGAAAATAAGTTTTTTATTTGTTTATATTTTCTAGAATATTTTGATAATTTTTCGTGTTTTGCCTAGAATTGATCCTGAAATGACGTGTAGGGGAGAGAATGTAGGGCGCTTGAGGTATTTTTGGGTGTGGTTAAGAAAATTTTAGGAGAATTGGTTTGAGCTGACGTGACGGAGAGAGAAGCTGACGTGACGGAGAGAGAAACCAGGACGCCCGGGAACTGCCCGGGCACTGTTAATGAGTAGTAAATTTTATTAATAAATTCATACATAAAATAGATAAATGATGATATATATGTCTATTTGTAAAATGCAAGAATGAGTTGGAGGAAAGATGATTTGACATAATGAATATTTTTGTAGGATACTATGATTGAGATAATTAAAGAGAGACAAATTGCAGTAGAAAAGATGAAGCGACAGAAAGATAAAATTGTGATTATCTTTATTATAAATGGCCTCACTAATTATCTTTAACCTAAAAGAGCAGTGGATGATCAATATTAAACCACCTCACTGAGAAAACGAGTTGCAAAATGCCCGAAGTGAAATTTCATTAATCCAGAAGAATTCTATCAAAAGTAAGTAGGTTTTAAATCATATTTGTATCTAAGCAAAAATGTAAAACACCATTAATAGTAGCAAAATAATGAAATATATTTGGTTTATTTGCTAGGGTGCACTTCAAAAAGATTGATATTGCATCTTTGCACTTAAGTCTTTGGATTTTGCTTGAGTACACTTGATTTTTTCCAAAATTAGTTGGCACACTTGAAAAATCATGCCCACTTCGCTGACATAATTTATTTGTTTAACATTGATTTTTTGTTCTTTACAATTTTTGATGTTGCGAAGATCTTTCAAGAATTCTTGATAGAAATATGCACCTCACAACTTCATATAGAAATATCTCATCACGTCATACTTCATTCATTTGTACAGAAAATTAAACAAATTCAAATGACAAAAGAAAAATAAATAAGTGCAACATTTTCTTTCGTTGAATGAAATACAATAGTTGGACATATTTATTTGTTGCACAAATGAAAGATACATAAACATCCTTCTGAGAACTATAAACCAAAATTGTTGTTATATTAATAGTTTCAAATATATTTTATTAAACTCGCGTCTTAAGTAAAAAGGATTCTCATATCTTGATATAGGTAGAATGATGATTTATGGACTCGTGTTTTGGTTGGCTCAACGATTTTCTTTCTTTCACTACTAGAAAAATAGGCTTCACCAACGGATATATATATATATATATATATATATATATATATATATATATATATTCATCGGTGAAGCGTCTGTCAATGTCCATTTAAGTTCATCGACGGATATTGTTTTCCGTTGGTGGTCAAATACACCGACGGATATGCTCACAAACACCGACGACAAAAATCTACCGGTTAATATTTTCGTAGTATTTGTTGGACCGAAAACGTACATCTACGGATGCCTACCGTTGGTGTATGTTTTAGAAAAACAAATCCACAGTAAAATGAAATTTGTCGTGCGAAAATAAGCACTGATGTTTTTGTTACCCACCACCGATGGATAGCTTCGGTGTAGTAATTTTCTTCAAAGATGCACCAACGAATATTATCCCTCGGTGTATATTTCAAAAAATAGTTGTTATGAACTTAATATGTTTAGGGCTTTGGTCAACCATAGCTCGTTCGGTCGTTCAAATATTTTGGACAATGAAATCCAAACTCCACTCATCGACGTAGTCGTAAAGCAACACCGACAGATATATGTCATCAGTGAATCTTTTTATCAAGACCGATTCAGACTTTTCCTTCACTCTCCCTCAATTTCCTAACCCTAACCTCCTTCATTTGCCACTGCCTCTCCCACCTACTCGCCCCCACACCGTTGCTCCTGCAAACTGATTATCACCGCCCATTCGCCAAAAACGGTTGTTGATGTTTGTGAAAATTTAGCAGAATTTTTTTTTCAATCTCAACAAAATTCAAGTACTTTTATGATAGGTAGTAAATCTAAAATTTCACTTGAACATGAAATTTCAAAGTTTCACATTTGAAACTATCATGTTGGGTTGAGTTGTGTTAGAATTTTGAAATTCTTTGTGGCATTTTATGCCTAATAGTATTTGTTTTTTATAAGTTAGATACAATTCTAAATTAAGAAAGTAATAAAATATCATATAGATTTTTAGTTGTCATTTCAAAGTAATACTTATTCAAATTTAGTAAATGCAAATCGTAAATTTTGCGATTTGTGAATCCCAGCAATTGCATATTCCGTGGATTATATATATATACATATACATACATACACATACATACATACATATATACATACATACATACATACATACATACATATACACACACTAATTATCTAGTGAGCTTGAAGGTTAATTTTTTATTTTAAGCTCCTACCATATTCACCACACATCTGAAATTGTAAGGTAGATTATAAGAAAAATAGTTATGCTAATTAAAGATGAGATTAACAGTAATAGAGATCCAATGATGAGATGGTAGAAGCTTAAACTAAATTAGATGAGTCATGCACTCACTAAAACTTGATTATATATATACAGTAAGTGTTAGAGAACACATTAATGGAAATACTAGATAATTAGAATGCGGTAGAACTAGAAGCGTAGTGTTTGCTGAAATTAATCTCTAGGAGTTGGAGATGTTGAAGGCATTGAGTAGTTGATGAGGTTGATTGGGGAGCACCGACGATGGACAGCCAAGCCATGCATGCATTTGGCAGACTTTGCTTCCATCGTTCTTTCCTCCACCTCGATCGACTTACGTGGAAGAACCCCCAACTCCCTCCATTAACTACACTACTCATATATATATATATATTATGTCCTATCGATCGAGAGAACTAATAGATATACCTAATTATAACCACAATTAATTAGTGCGTACCGTGAAATGCAATCTTTGTTTCTAACACAACCACCAGTGGGCAATGTGTTGTTGCATGCGTAGGGTTTGCAAAATCTCACGCATGCACGTAATTAATTTAAAAAAATTGTAAGTCTAAGAATTTTTTAAGGACTCCTCTCATCCCGTGGCCATCTTTAATTCAAACAACATCGATCCCCTACCTCTTTAAATTCCACATTCAATATTCCCAACCATACCATCCACCTCTCCAATTCCCCTACCTTTTATATATACATGTGTTTTCACCCCATATATACTTGCATGCATACTATAACTTGTGTATACATACATCTGTAGTGAGAGAGTGAGAGTGAGAGTGAGAGTGAGAGTTTAGAAGTGATGGAGAGGTGTGGTTGTAGTGTTGTTGTTGTCTTTGCTCTTTGCTTGTTTGTTGTGAGTGCAACGGCGAGGATGGTACCGGAGAAACAACAAACAATGACAACCACGACCACTCCCATGGGTGGTGAGGTGGAGGACGAGAAGAATTTCATCAAGTACGGTGGTGTCGGTGGCTACGCCGGTGTCGCAGCCGGTGGTATCCCATTTGGCGGTGTTGGTGCTGGTGGTGGTCTTATCACTCCTCTTGGTGGCGTGGGTGTTGCCGGTGGTGTTGGTGGAGTTGGAGGACTTGCCGGTGTTGGTGGCGTTGGAGGAGTGGGTGGCATTGGCGGTGCAAGCGGGCTTGGTGGCGTCGGAGGAGTGGGTGGCATTGGCGGTGCAAGTGGGCTTGGTGGTGTCGGAGGAGCGAGTGGAGTTGGCGGTGCAAGTGGGCTTGGAGGTATCGGAGGAGCGAGTGGAGTTGGCGGTGGAAGCGGGCTTGGCGGTATCGGAGGAGCGAGTGGATTGGGTGGTGCAAGTGGTCTTGGTGGAATAGGAGGGCTTGGTGGTGCAAGTGGGATCGGAGGAGCGAGTGGACTAGGTGGTGCTAGTGGACTTGGTGGTGTCGGAGGGATCGGTGGTGGTGGTGGTGGTATCGGAGGGATCGGTGGTGGTGTTGGTGGCGTCGGTGGTGCTGCCGGTGCCGGTGGTGTAATCGGACACCACTTTCCATGAGAGATTAATTAACCATATAATTAATTAAAAGTTGGTAGATGATGGAAGCATACATATGTTCTTGTTCCTTTGCATGCATGCACTAGTTGATGGTGTTTAATTTGATTAAGTTGGGGTGCATGTGTTTGATTAGAGGTTTATTAGTTGGTAAGTGTTGTTGCATGTTGTTGTGTGTGGTTCATTGTTTAGTTGTTGATGGTGTAAGTTCCATCGTTGTGTTTGGGATGAGTTAGGTTATTGTTGTTGGAGTAATATATCCATGCTTGCATGGTTTTGTTGTTTGTGTTTTCACATTATCTCAATGCATGAGGGATGGTTTTCTTTGATTTTTTCTTTCTTCCTATCTCTTGCATGAAACACTTTTACCACTTTTTTCCTATTTAATAACCGCTGATCGAAGAGTGTGAGATAATAAGTATATAACTTTATAGTAATGCATATGCAAAGATATATATATATATTAATTTGACATTTTTTGGGAAACATCTTATGAAATTTTATCTCAATAAACATACAAAGAAGAATAGTTTTACTATTATATTTCAAATAAAATTATTCCGTTAATATTTTACCATATGTTTTCCTTTTCGTTCTAATGTGAGTTTGGAATTGATGAGTTCAGTAAGGAACTAAGGATTTACGTAAACCAAAGTCAAACTTTGTCGATTCTATAAATTTTATTCCATTCTGAAGGCGGTTCTTTAATCTAAAACTGAAATATGATTTTTTTTTTGCAAGTGAACCGAAAACATGAATTAATATTATTATTTTTACGATTATTATAGCAACTGCATGCTACTGGTCTACTCATGTGTCCCAAATATTGAAACCCTAATTAGTCAACCGCTCTAGGGTTTCTCTGGCTTAGTTGACAACTACATTCCCAATATATGCAGTTAGTGAAGATCAAACTTCTAAAACCATGCATTAACCTTTTGGATTTTGATCTGCATATTAAGTTGTAATTAACCATCTCTTTACTTTACCAGGTCAAAACTCAAAAGGAAGACATTATAATTGTTCAGCACATTTTGTTCAACGTGGCTTGCATGCATATATGCAACTCAACTAGCTGTAGCCCAACGAGTTCAGTCCGGCCGCCCTTGTTATTAATTTGTAAGCTCAAGCTGACTTATACTGTTCTACTGTTATACCAATATATGTAGGTACCAATACCATACATGTTAAATGATCAAGATATGCACGACAACCTCTTCAACACAACAAAATAAATGTTGGATTCCTTAATTTGTACTTCTCTTTGAAAGTACTCCTTGATTTAATTTGTAGGTAGTTTTGTAACATCCTTAAACAACGGAAGAATTTAAAATTTTATAACATACAACAATCAGAGGTCATTACGCAAAATACAAAGAAGTGGGTGCACCAACATATATAATATATATATCCGAATATTTTAAAAATGTGATTACATCAAAAGACTATACAACAATATACAAGTAATCACTTCGACCTAAAAATGAGAGAAAACAAGATCTTGTATCGGCGCTCCTCTACCTCGGTCACTAGCCCTAACACCGATTACGACCTGAAAGGTAAACATGCAACAATGCCCGAGTTTCCAAAAGGAAACTCTGTATGCCAAACTCTACAAATGCATGAAACTGAAATACTCTAGCATGCAATTCTATCCACAAAGAAAAACATAACACAAGGCTAGTCTTCATACTACTACAGAAAATGGAACAACAGTCGACGTTTATAGGCCGACGTCTATACTGTAGGATTGTGTGGGTCGGGTTAATCTAATCACTTTTACGCTAATCCCTAACTAATCAAACAATAAACGCAGTGGAAACAATTTAAAGACTACTAGGGAAAGGAACAAACAAACCACAAATCGACTCGGCGTTTTTACAGAGGTTCGGCACCCCATCCGGGTCCTAGTCCTCTCTTGCAAGCTCCGCCTATGACTTCACTATCCGCTCCCCGTTCCGGGCCGGGAGACAACGCCTTACAACCGTCAAACTTGCGAACAACCCTCGCCGAGCTTGGAATCCTCTTCTCACATCCGAGAAGGATCACTTCGGACTTTCACCGAAGTCTATACTCTTTTGACAAACTTTGTAACTGAGTGAGATTCACTCACTAATTGAGCACACTTTGAGTAGGATGAGTGATTGATCAAGTGTGTGTAGTTTAGGCTTATGGAGTGTAGAAATGGGAGCTTTGAGGATTGATGTTTCTCTCTAATGTATTGGGACAATTGGAGTTGGAGAGTTGTGTTAACAACAAGTCTTGATCCTCTATTTATAAGCTCCTACGGTATTCTAGCCGTTGGGGATAGATTTGGTTGGGTTTTGTGTAAGATACACAAAGCAGAAAATCGGGCTACAAATCTGTCCAGAACCAGTCGACCAAAACTGATATACCGGTCGACCGTTCACTTGATTTCAAGGAGAACGGTCGAACAAAAGAATATTCGGTCGGGCAAACGAGCTAGAACTTAACTCTACTTAAGTGAATCGGTCGAACCAAAGTATGGGACGGTCGACCGTTAAAGGGATTCAGTTGAGACAAAGTTGGACCGGTCGAACGAAGAGTTTGTCGACCGATAGCAGGGATATTATAAGTGTTCAACCGGTCGACCGAAACAGGTCGTCGTTCGACCGGTTACCGAATGTATTTTGGGGTTAAGTTTGTTTTATACGAATACGACCGTTATAGGAATACGACAAAGGTAACGGCCATATTAAAATCCGGGATCGGTCGACCGAAAAGGTAGAACCGATCGACCAGTAGAGTTCGGTAAAATCACTGTGGAGAGTCTGTTATAAACCGGTCGAACTGAGAACTGGTTCGGTCGACCATTTCACACAGGAATTCTGGGTTTAGGTTTTAAGTGATTTCCGACTAAGGTTTGGGTGATCTAATGAAGTCCAAATAATGTGAAATTTTGTGTGTGACTTCTCTAAGGAACCTAGTGTGTATGTGATATGTTTTTAGCTCTTGTATGCTCAATTTACACATGTTCCTAAGACTCAAAATAAAACCAAGATTACAAGTCTTCATATAGCTTTATTACAAATCGTGACTTGATTTCCTTCCTTCCATGAGTCTTGATCACCTGTAGAGGTTAGCACATGCAATATATATATGCAATGCAATATGTGTGCTACTCTACATTACTTATGATTAAGATTAGGTTGATTAAATCATCAAAACAAGGATTAAGGCCAAAAAGCCAACATATACCCTATAGACGTCAGATTCACAGGGATTCTAACACCCGACGTCTAGAAGTCGACGTCTATAGCGTATAGACGTCGGATGAAATCAATATTCCAATAGCCGACATCTATAGTATCATATAGACGTCGGTCATAGTGACGACCGACGTCTATGTTATCTTCGTCCAACTAGACGTCGACTGTTATAACAACCGACGTCTATTTGGCGACGAGTAAAGACTATTCTGCACTAGTGTCAGGACTCTTTCACCCAACCACAACAATACTCAACGTCGTCAAGCTGAGCTCCAGGGCTTTTTCACCCAACAACAACTACAACGACACGACCAGGGCTCCAGGGCTCTTTCACCCAACCCGAACGCTCTAATGGCTCCAGGGCTTTTTCACCCAACCCATATCACGCAGTCCTTGCTTAGGCTCTAGGGATCTTTCACCCAACCCCACACATACTAGCTGGGCTCCATGGTTTTTTTCACCCAACTGCAGCTCTCACAACAGTTACGGGGCTACAAGGCTCTTTCACCCAACCACGGCAACACTCGTGCTCACTAGCACACTTGCTGGAAGAACATCGGCACCACAACTCGTCTCACAAGGATGACCACAACCAACGCACCTCACATGTGCAAAACTAGACAACATCGGTCGACCGACTCACACCAAAACCAGGCAAATGCCTCGACCGACACTCCATCGGTCGAACATCTCCCACCAATAATTCACGTTCGGCCGAACCCAAGTCAAGGACCGGTCAACCGTATAGAATGTCATCTCCCAGTTTCAACGAACACAACGACCAATTGGTCGAACGACAAAGGGGCTCGTCCGACCGGAAACTACCTGTGTAAAAATCCTCCATCGCTCAACAAGTCAACCGGTCGAACCCCCGAGCACACTCGGTCGACCGCAAACCACTAGTAGAATCGTCAATCGCTTCCAAACAACATCGGTTGACCGAACCACCATCGGTCGAACCAAACAACAAGTTAATTTAAGTCGTCGGTCGGACGAGTCAACGAGCGGTCGACCATTTGGATGGTCAACGCCCCCAACCGACCTACAATAGTGCACACGGTTGAACGAGAAAGGGGCCCCGTCCGACCGAAAACATCTAGGGTGCCTCTAATGCACCACCGGTCGACCTCCCCAAGGCATCGTTCGACCGGTGCGAGGTAAAATCCCCAATTCTCACTAGGAACGGTCGACCGTTGCACCAATCGGTCGACCGATCTAGCTGTAAAACTACTGCACGTTTACCTGCGACGAGCTAATCAGCGTACTATCGACTTCCAAATACTCACACAACATAAGTGAGCTACAACTACAAGTTTAACATACCGTGAAGGTTTGAAGAAACCATCGAAGAACCTCGACGGCGCTTCCACAATCATTTTCCCCAAAACACAATCCACCGACGAACCTCTCACTCGATCAACGATCACAACTCTTCGTCTATTGATTGATCGTTTTATTTAAACCGCAAGTGCACGACCGCGTTAAAGCGGTGGCAAATACGGGTTGATCCACAGGGAGGTGTGTCGACTTTTGGTTTGTTCGAAGGCGAGTGGTAAAGAAAGGAGAGAATGGTTGGTTACACTAAACTACACTAAGATGCAAAAGGAAATGAAAATAAGCAATAAAACTAAACCCCATAGGGGGTAGAGAAATGATGTGAATATAAAGATGTGTGTGTGTGTGTGTTCAATTATGCTCCTCACAACATGTAGTGCATGAAGTCATAAAACTAAATCCAACTTTGTCTCAACATGAAATAAGATAAGACTATATCGTTAAAACATACAAGACAATAATTGGAATGAAGCTAAATGAACTCATGTATAAAGACTAGACCCTACTATGCCTCCACATGAAATAAGATAACCCAATATCATTAAAACATACAAGGCATTAACCAAGGTAAAGACAACAAGAGTACATACACTAAAAATTATGTTTCCAATATTAATTCCATACATATCCTCACCTTATCATTCCCCATAAAACATGTCCACTAATCTAAGCATAAGCTAAGCTTCATTCAAGAGAATTAGCATATCAAAGATAAGAGTGAAATCTCATTAGATGGTTATAGAAATCATATAAGGCTCAAGGGATTAAGATAACACATACCTAATACACTACATGATCATATCACATATTTCTCCACCCCCCAAATGGGGATGGAACTACTCACTAATCATTACACTACCTACATTAACAAAATGAAACATTACACTGAAAGGAAATTTAACTAAGCAAGAAAGGAGCATTAGAGAAGCTTAAAAGGAAAGAAAAGACTAAACAAGCATGCACAAATTAAAAGACAAGATTAAAAGAAACTAGAACAATTATTTTATTAACAATGACTCACATTGAAGGTAGCATTCTTCTCCACCTTGAGTTTTGCTTCAAGGTTTACTCCTTAGTAGAGAGAATGCCACCAAGCAATGGGTAGTTTACAATAGAAGGTGAAGAGTTCTATTTATAGCCAAAGAAAAAGGCAATCCGAGACAATCCCCCGATGTGGGACTAAACAAATACCAAAAATAGACTAAGCATACACTAATACACGTGCTCCCGAAATATTAGCGAATCCAGAGCTATCTGGACCGCCAATTAGCGGTTCCAGACCGCCAATTGGCGGTTTATAAGCTTCAAATTCATTTGGTTTTTGTGTTGGCTTTGCTTGAAGTATTTATTTGTCTTGGACGCATCTACTTTGTTTATTGGAGATCCGACCCGAATCGAATTGTCAAAATACTCCTCATGATGGTGTGAAGTTTTCTGTTTTGCTCTTAGGTCATTCGGTCTTACGTTCAAGTGATTCTCCCTTGCATCTTAGTCCTCAGGTCTCACAATTCAGTTTGTTTTCCCTGCTTTTGAGTCCTTTCATGACTCTTCTCTTCAAACCTCTTTATTTCTGAAATTCAAACATAAAACTCGTCACGTAGCATTACTTATGTGTAAGATAATGGATATAAGATACAAATATGAGCGTGAAATGATGTCAATCATCGATCCACAACCACTCCTTCGCTTCTGTCGATCACCACACCAACCACAACGACTAAGGTAGGGGCGCGTATATGAGAGAGGGGAAAGAATGCAAAAGAGAAGAGTTGACTTGAGAATCGACTCACATCGCCACTCAACCCACGCTTGTCGTTCAACACTTCCTCGCTGGAATCACTACCTCTCGTCGGAGCTCCACTGAGAGAGAGAGAGAGAGAGAGAGAGAGAGAAGAGAGTGAGAGAGGGTGAGTTCCACCTAATATACATTTCATCACCTCATCTCAACCATCCATCCAACTCCACTCCATCTTGGCCGTCCATTCCAATCACCTCCTAAACATCTCGTAATCAACAAACAAAACCCAATTAGAATTAGGATCTCACAAGTTTTATGTGAAAAACTTAGTTCTCTATATATATATCCCAGGGCGTTTGAGAGCCAGGGGATACTTTTGTAATAATTTGTGATAGGTAGGAAATGATTAGACAACTTACTTTAATAATTTAAAATTAATCATACAAATTTATTTAAAAAGTTGTTTTTTCTGTAATTGGAAAAAATATAATTCCAGAATGCAAAGAGTTAAAGATATTATAAATTCCCCCAAAAGAGACAGACATGTGCTCAAACCCTTTTAAATACTATTAGAAAATGATATTTTAAATTTATACCTCCAGCACTGCTATCGTTTTGAACTTTATATCGGTAAATAAAAGTCGTTTTGGATGCATGAGATAATGCCAACTACATAAAACTAAGTTACACGAGAGAAAGTGTTTGGTAACTTCACAACATGGCGATCGAACCGGTCCTTCTCACCAATCGGTCCTTAATTTACAAAGTTAGAAAAATAATTTTACATTGTGCAATATTACCTTTTGTATTACTTTTTAAGTTTTGTAAAAGTGGTAAATCATGAAATCTGGTTAACATATTGTTGGAAAACGAGCTCTGTCGATGCTCACCGACTTTCGTGGTTAATTGGTCGGGTAAATGTTTGAGCTTGAGTATCGATCTATAACATTGCTATAGTAATTAGAAATACTTTTAGTACGTTTCTTTTGTTATATATATACTGAATTGCTAAACATCGTCCCAAAATTACTTAAATCGTTCCTTGAAATTACAATTTTGTCATTCTCTCATTTCTACTACTATAACACGACAGTTTACCCTCCTATCACACATCTCTCTTCATCTTCCTCTTATAATCATAAAAAATAATGTTTTGGAGGTCAATAATGAGCCAACGGACGCCCTAATGTACTCGAATCTGGTAAAATATCTAACATCTTTTTAATAAAAAAGTAATAAAAATAATAAAAAATTACGGACATCCGACGAAACCGACCCACGTATGAGGC
Source organism: Triglochin maritima (assembly GCA_963682175.1). Classification (NCBI taxonomy): domain Eukaryota; kingdom Viridiplantae; phylum Streptophyta; class Magnoliopsida; order Alismatales; family Juncaginaceae; genus Triglochin; species Triglochin maritima. The sequence goes on from OY821771.1 coordinate 63,929,399, forward strand.
GGGCGTCTGGGTAAGACGCCTCCCCCATAGGGGAGGCGTTTTAACCAGACACCCCGTTCATGGGGCGGGCGTCTGTGTAAGACGCCTACCCCATGGGGAGGCGTCTTACCCAGACGCCCCCTCCTACGTGGGGCGGCTCCGTCGGACGCCCGTAATTTTTTATTATTTTTAAAAAAAAGATAATTGATTATAAATTTAGATAATTGTTAAATTAATTAATTAATAAGTTAATAATTACTATATTCGGATGACCGATACCCCTTCGGAGCGAGACCCCCGAACGACCTGTCGAGGTGGAATTTGTAAGTCAGGATGTTTTACCGTCGAGGGATTTTGGATCTTAAAAAATGTTGGATCTGAAATATTTTTGAATCTTAATCACTTGCAAAAAAGTCATTGTAATCCGACCGGTTACCACCGAAAACTTGCAAAGAAACGTCAAATAATTTGAGATAACACATCGTAAAATTTTAATTTGACAAAAAAATTAAAAAAAACGGGATGTCTGACTAAGACGTCTGTACCATCGTGGAGGCGTCTGGCTAAGACGCCTCCACCATGGTTGCGGCGTCTTAGCCATACGCCTAGACCATGGTATAGGTGTCTTGCTAAGACGCTTGTACCATCGTGGAGGCGTCTGGCTAAGACGCCTCAATCATGGTGGATGCGTCTTAGCCAGACGCCTCCACGATGGTACAGACGTCTTAGCCAGACGCCCGAGTCGGAAAAAAAATCCACATCTGTTACTTCGCCCGATCTAGGTGCTTCGCCAGACATTTTCGTGGTGTTGGTACTAGGAATGTTAGTAAAACTGAGTCAAAAACCTTGTTTAAAGACACAGGACGATATGGGCATTAAATATATTGTTAATGGCAATTTGGTAATTTCAAAGGACGATTTAAGTGGTTTTGGGGCGACGTTTAGTGGTCCCCTGTATATATGAAGCTAAAGATATGAGTTAATTATTATTATGTATATGTGTACCTTGTTGCGTACCTCGAGAATTCAAGATAAGTTTTTATCAGAATTAACTATCTGATTTATAGGGACATTTGCTTGGGTACACGTGGAAACGGATATAATTGGCTTTATACACTCGCATTTCAGGTATTTACTTGGGTGCACCTACATTTGCAGCTTAATTGCTTGCATGCACCTGATCCGTCTCAGGGTCCCACTTCGCTGAGTTTTATATTAAATTTTTTACAAAACACACATTTTAAAATTGAATTGTCCTTAATATTAAATACAAAAACACAAAATAAATATTTCTTTTACAAACACATCCTCTCTTCTCTCTCTCTCATCTCTCTCCTCTCTCATGTTCTCTCTCACTCTCTCCAGTTCTGTCTCTCCTCTTTCTTCTCTCTGCTCTCTCTCATGTTCTCTATCCTCTCTTATGTTCTCTTTCTCCTCTCTCTCCTATTCTCTCTCTCCCCTATTCTCTCTTCTCACACTCAAATTATCTCTCTCCTCTCTTGAATTATCTCTCTCTCTCTCTCACTCAAATTATCTCTCTTCTCACACTCGAATTATCTCTCCCCTCTCTCTCGAATTCTCTCTCTCTCTCTCTCTCATGTGTCTAATATAGTGATCATACTTGTGTCTAATATAAGTTCAGTTGATCATGTGCATAATATTGAAGATAATTTGTTATCTTGTTCGAGAGAGAGAGAGGAGAGAGAGAATTCGAGTGTGAGAAGAGAGAATAGGAGGGAGGGAGAACGAGAGAGAGAGAGAGACAGACAGACAGAGAGGAGAAAGAGAACATAAGAGAGGAGAGAGAACAAGAGAGAGAGTGGAGAAAGAGGAAAGAGAGAACATGAGAGAGGAGAGAGAGAACATGAGCGAGAGAGTGATGAGATAAAGAGAGAGAGAACATGAGAGAAAGATGAGAGTGAGAGAGAGGAGAGAGAGTGAGAGAGAAGAGATTGTGTGTTTGTAAAAGAAATATTTGTTTTGTATTTTATATTAAGGACAATTCAATTTTAGAGAGTGTGTTTTGTAAATTTTCTAATATAAAAATCAACGAAGTAGGATCCACAGACGGACCAGGTGCATGCAAGCAATTAAACTGCAAATATAGATGCACCCAAGAAAATATCTGAAACGCTGGTGTATAAAGTCAAATATAAAACCAATTATGCTCATTTTCAGGTACACCCAATCAAATGACATCTTATTTACAACACGATCACTTACATACGTATATTTAATTTGATGGAATAAAATACCTCCGCTGTCAATATCGGCACATTTGTTAATCATATCTATAGTAGATCTTGCAAGGCACAAAGTGTAACTTGACAAAAAGTGCTACTGTAGTGGAGGATGTACGTCTACATTAAATTTGAACATGCACTTACATAAATATATATATATAAAATATTCGATAGCAATCTCATAAGTATTTCATCATATACACGTGGCTCCAAGCATCTTTGACATTCGGGCAATCCATACCATATATGATATATATGTATGATTGCATGTTGGAATTTGGCAATTCATCCATTGTAATATCGGAATATAATGTCGACACAAGCGTGTGCTTCTTTCCAAAAGAAAAGATTCACTGAATAGTTATCAGTTTGCGTATATTGAATTTGTCTTAGTGTTTCTTCTTTTTTATGTGTAATTTAACTTCCATCGCATATATATTGTTATATATCGTTGAGAGAATGAAACAATCTAAGATCAACATGCAATGAAGTAGTATCCTAAGTAAATTACTTTACCCAATTCATATATATATGTTCAATTTTAAAGTTTTCTCAGTCTATAATTCTTCATATTCTCCATCAATCGAAAAGTTTTAAGTCTATAATTTTAACACTCTCCGGTCTCGATCCACACACTATGATCCATCATTATATGTAAATATCTTCATCACCTTTGGCTTGTTCTTTTGCATGCATGAACAGATAGATGCGTGCCATTGTTTTTTTCTCACTTTTGTTTTTTGATTTTGTTCACAATTTATTTTAAAACAGACAATTGTAGGATGTATTTGGCAATATATTTTCAAATTTTTATGTTAGGTAAAATTTAATTTATCTAAAATCTAAGAAACATTGGTTTTTAAATTATAAATATATAGAAAATTTTCAAAATAATAATAAAATGCAACTTGGAAGAATATAAGGTTGGAACACTTATTTGGCAAAATATGAGGCAAATAAACGATACCTCAACTATTGTTTCTATTACATTAAAAATGACATCACAGATGTCATTTTCAATTTATACCTTTAATGAAAACAGATTTGCGGATATTGTTTCCATTATACATAAAATGATATTCAAGACATCGTTTTTTTACCGAGGGTGAGAAATGGACCGCCAACCCCTTCCTACACTCCTCCCACCTCCAAATCCAAACCGTTTTCTCCCTCGTGAATATAGGATGACATATGATTCTTTTGTAATACTAACACTGAATGATTCGCATAACCGTGAGCCTTATGTGACCCAGAGTCATTTTGCAATTGTGCAAAAAAAAAGGCATTCCATATTACGATAATTTAATTCCAAAAACAGATTTAGGAGTCACTATTTCATTTACTAAGAAAAAAGAATGGCTAAATAACAGTACATTAATCTTAACACAGAAAAACCAACAACAACAACAACAATATTATTTTCTCAAAGATTCTTGGCAACAATTCTAAAGCAACAAAATGGAAAAATGTATCAGTTGCTTATGGTGAGGTTGCCACAATAAGAACGGCAAGAAGTTGGTTGTGTTTTTAACTAATGTAACATTTCTTAACTAATGTAACATTTCTTCTCCCAACACTTGCGGTTGTGGTACTTTTGGATATAATGGTACCTTTTTATTTTGTTTCACTACAAGATACATAATAAAATCTCAAAATTTGATGCAATCCTTCTCATCGGTTGATATACGATGTCGGAGTTTTTTTAAATTAATTATCTATAGCCACTAAATTGAATTAAACTCACAAAAAACATGATTTGTATATAAGTCACACTTCTATGTCCAAATAATTTTCAAACAACAAAACCAAATCGAAATAATTCTCAACAAATTCAAACCAATTAAAACTAATCCAAATTAATTACAAACCAAAACAGCAAATACAAATCATTCTTGATCAACCCAAATCAATTTCAAATAATTATCAACCAATCAAAACCAATTAAGCAAAATGTTAACAAAAAATAAGAAATATGTACCTAAGAATGACTCAAGCACGTGAATGCGGTATCGAGAGGTCAAAAATCTTCGGAGAGATGGATGAGCAAAGGGGACTGGCGGTTACGGGGAATATTGGGTGGGGAACATGTGTAGGATTTCGTGTACCCATGTATGTATATATTTAAAAAAAATTAATACAACATACAAGATCGTTTTCATATTTTCAACAATTTTATGTATATTGCTTTGTGTTTATTCTAATAACATGCAACCCTACATTTATTAAAATAAACTACAAATGTAGAATCATACCTAAAGGTTCTCTAAACCTTTTTGAAGATCCGAAGTCGTTGCCCGTTGAATCGTCCACGGATTTGCCTTCGAGTGTTCATCAAACTCTAAACAAGATTAGAGAGAAATGAGTTAGTCAATCAATCTCTAATAAGGTTTAGAATCTAGCTAATAACCCCTCTTTGAGCTCCTGAGATTTCTATCTCCTAAACTCAAAATTACTAAGAGAATTTTGTGGTGATTAGAGGGGAGATCAATGAGAGAAATAATTTTTGCATTAGTATTAAACAAGTAGGAGTAGGTGCCCTTTTATAGGCTACCAAAACATCCTTATCAAGAGCTATTCTTTAGCCATGATCCATTGTTTATTCTCTCCTAAAATTAATCTCTAATTTCCACATAAGCACCCAAAAAAACGTTTTAATTAAATCTGAAATTAATCCACCCATGATTTAATTAATCTCTTAATAATTTAGGAAGAATCGTTCTATTCGGTGGACCGAGAATTATTCAGTCAACCGATCAATTCGGTTATAACACGTGTTCAGTGCACCGTGAGCTAGACGGTCGACCGATTCCGCATGAGAAAAATTCCCTGGAAATATTCGGACGAACCATGTCTCTTACTCGGTCTACCGCTGACCTACCAAAATTTCTCCTGGGACATAGTCTACGGATGACCGTGTCACCTTCGGTCTACCGAAAATACTACTTCCCGATTGACCGTGCACACTCGGTTAACCGAACCCGATTGTCCAGACACTCTAGACAATTTCGGTCAATCAATTGTGCTTACCCGTTCCCCATTAGGTTAACCGATCCGAAGATACCCCGGTCGACCGAACCATGAACGGTTCACCGTGTTTGACCCTGATTTTGCCTTTGTCAAATTTTGGCAAATTTTGGATTTATTTCCAACAAAATTTGATCTTTTGAGATTTTTTAGCAAAATCACATCTTATATATATTATAATATGTAATATTAAATTATTACACCCCATAATATATAAACCTCATATGAATTTATTATGATTCTAATTATGTCAATTCTCATGACATATTGATTTTAATTAATTCACCACATGTGTCTCATTTTCACACGAAACTCGACACATCATATGAACTTAAAATCAACCCTCTTGTTTCTCAGTTTTGTGGTGTGATCTATATGAGGATCTAGGCCAAATTGGCAGCGATATTAAACACTTAATATCTCAAACTATAAGCGGTATCTAGCTACACATTATAGTTACCCAATTAGCATAGATATCTTTGTTCCACTCGAACCAAAACACGATCCATTTAGTGATGTAAGTGCACCACTTGTGTCCGTCCCTTGCCTCATGATATTAAGAATATATACAAAGTAGAAATGTGTCATCTTTGTATTATATTCATTTCTTGATCTCTCTAAGCTAATTATAACTATGTAACTTAATCCAAGTTATATTGTGCACATTATAATTTTGCTTTATCAAGGGGTCCACTAATATCATCACTCAATTAAGAGGGGCAATGATAATCATTTGACTAACTATTTTTTCCAGCACAAGTCATGTTCAACCAACTATTGTATTTATCACTACACTCATTGATAGCTTTTGACAATAATCAAATTAAGCGCTTCTTGAGTGAAAAGATATAAGTCTCATATCTTAGGATCCAAGACACAGTAAAAACATTAATGACACGAAACACAATTCCATAATGTTTTACTTGTTAGGTCTGTTCAATATATAAAAGTAATCTTTTCCTCTTTTATATACTCGTGACGTCAATTATTTGTAGAGCTATAATAATCGATGACCAACACGACAATCTTATCTCGTTAATTAATGTCTATGTTAATTACCATGATTGTGAACTATTTTTGATTTATGTAAACCATTATCTTTTAGAATTCTACGGTTAAGGACCAAACGCATATTCCTTAACACTTCCAAAAGACGAATACCATAATCAAGGAACAAAATGCTTACATTCAATTCATAATAATTGACATATAAAAATAAAACTTTTAGAACACATTCCTTTCAACATAGGGTCGACAACCCTCTTCTCGCCCTAGGTACCTGCAATGTGTAGGATCGTGAGGGTCTACAATTCTAATCATTTTTAAGTTTAATTACCTACTTGTTTAACGATCAAAGATATGCAGCGGAATTTAAACAAAAAACAAGCAAGTAAAGGAAAGACAAAAGCAAACCACAAGGAGTAGGGGGGTTTTTATAGAGGTTCGACACCACACCCGGGTCCTAGTCCTCTCTTGCAAGCTCCGCTCAGATCACCGATCTCCACTCTCGACTTCACTAACCACTCCCCGTTCCGGGCCGGGAGAGAACGCCTTTACAATCTTCAAACTCGTGAACAACCCTCACCGAGCTTGGCTCATCCTCTCACAATTCGAGATGGATCACTTCGGGCCCTCACTGAAGTCTATACTCTTGTCTTGGGCTTTCACCAAGACCCTTGCTTCTTTGCACAACAATGAGTGGAACAACACTCTCTAATCTTGAGCACACTTGAGTGAGAATAAGATTTAAAACTAAAGTTTGGAAGGTTTGAGGCTTGTAGTGTTTGAAGTTTTCTCTCTAATGTAGGGGACAAGTAGTAGTGAGAGAGTTGTGTTAAAATATATTTTACAATTCTATTTATAAGCTCCTAAAAGAGTTATAGCCATTGGGGATGAATTGGGTAAAGATTGTGTAAGATACAAGAAACAGAAACTGACAGGACCCAATTCTGAGTTATTTCGGTCGACCGGATCGGGTTGTTCGGTCGACTGTTTGACAATTTAGAACTCGGTTCAGTCGATCGGTAAAAGAACGGTGGACCTCCAAAGGCTATAATCTAAGTACACTTAAGTGATCGGTCGAACACCGAGATAGGTTCGGTCGACCGATTCACACCAAACACTTTGAGGTTGACAAACAAGATCATATTCGGTCGACCGAACCAAGGAATACAGTCGACCGAAAATCGACAAGCACTTCTGGTTTGTCGAGTCTTCTAAGTTCGGTTGACCGAACAAGGTCCTCGGTCGACCGATACACTAAATATATTTGTGGTATACGAAGATAATACGAATACGACCGTTGGGTATAATACGACAAAACAAACAGTCGGAAATATGTGGATACAGGGTCGACCAAAAAGGTCAGGACGGTCGACCGAACTTGGGTAGTAAAACACTAACAGGATATATGATCACTCGGTCGACCGAACGGTCTGTTTCAGTCGACCGAATGTGGGAAGATTGTTCAGGTTTTGGTTTTGTGTTTTCCGGTCTAAGTTTGGGTGATCTATTGAAGTCCAAATTATATGAAATTTCGTGTATGACTTTTATAGGGAACCTAGTGTATGTTTGAGTAGTTTTTAGCTCAAGTATGTTCAATTACACAAAGTTCCTAAGACTCAAAGAGATACAAATTACATGTCTTCAAATGAATTTGATTACATGTCTTGACTTGATTTTATTTCTTCCTTTAGTCTTGATCACATGTAGATGTTAGCACAAAACAATATACATGTAATTCAACATGTGTGTTACTCTACATGATCACAATTAAGATTAGGTTGATTAAATCATCAAAACATAGATTAATGCCAAAAAACCAACACAATGTTGTTTTCATTAAACGTGTAAAGTGAAAACCGCAACTGTGGCGTCGTTTTTAGTTTAATAGAAACGACACCACAATTGCGGTTTATTTGTCTTATATTTTGCCAAATAAGTCTTCCAACCTTAATTTTTCAAGTTTTTTACGATTATTTTGAAAAAAAACTATATATTAATGATGTTATTTTTCATGTTTTACCAAAATACTCTAAAGGAAAAATATTCTACGGTGCAACAAACTTTTTGTTAAACTTCATATTTTATATTTAAAGATTAATAAATCAAATGATGTTAATTAAAAATCGTATATGGTAAAAAAGGAAGTACGGTAAAAAATTCCTTAAATAGTTGTAGACATTAATTATAAGTTTGTAATAAAAATGTGAGAACAATATAATTTCAAGAAACAATTATTTAAAGCATCTATTGGGACATTATTAGATACTTCATAGTTCATTAAGCAAGATACCATATATGACCTCTTCGTCCGAATTTTTTTATTTTAATAAAAATTAATATAAAATTTAGGAAAAAACAAGGGGGATTTCGACATCTAGGTTCGTGGAGTGGGACTTTTTTGTTTTAATTAGTTTTATATTTAGTTGTGAATAATTTTAATCTTTAAAAAATAGAAATATGTTTTCTATTTGTTTGTATTTTTTAAATTATTTTCAGGATTCGACATCCAAAATGACGTGGAGGAGAGAGAGAGTATTGAAAAGTTATGTGATTTTATCCAATAAGAAAATAATTCTTTTTATCCAACATAATAAAAACCAATTCTTTTTGTCTAGCATAATAAAAAATTTACAACTAAATATAAAATAAAAACTAAAAAAACTATAAAAAAACTGTGACGGTTTAGGGTTGTAATTAGAGAAGGAAACGATATGCAGGTTACAAAGAGTTGATATCAAGCACCTTAAATGAATTATGACAAATAGTTTTCATGTACTTATTAATGCAACACACCACATTTGCATGTTAAAAATCTATTAGAAGAATCGGATGTTTAGGAGTATGTTTATGTCTTCGCCACCTAAAAATCAGGAGTAAATTAAACACATTGATATGGACACAATTTTATGGTAAAGAAAAATTGTCCTCTAACTTCCCTTTGAATTTCATATATATCACATATAATCTTTGCTCCACCATCTATTTTCCTAAATATTTAATTTTTATTAAAATAAAAAAATTCGACTCTCCGTTCACGTTATCTTGAAACTTATAATTACGTTATCAATTTAGGCCACCCTTAACGGGTCGGGCGCGCCCGACCCGAACGCCCTCCCCGTTAGGCGCCTGTCGGGTGGGCGCCCACCCGCCCACCCGGACGTCCATTCAGGTGCCGAAACTCCCGAATGGACGCCCGAGGCGCCATGGGGGGGGGGGGGGCACGTGTTGACCTCCATTGGTCCACTTATTTTTATTTTATTTTATTTTAGTGGAGGTTTTGTTATTAGGTATTGGGTATTTTTTTTAGTAATGTGGGGTGATAATTTTTGATGTTATTAATTTTAAAAATATTTTAAATTTATGCAGTACATCAAATTTCATGCTCAAATAAAAGATAAATTCATATTTAATGCTCAAATGAAAAAATATATTAATACTAAAACATCATAGGAACACCACATTGCGGTACGAAATACAAATCAGATGTGGATAAGTTGTACATTCATGCAGATATTGTGCATTCGGGCGGACTACTTTCGTTGCACGCGTGTATTGTGCATCACGCGTGGACTGTACATTTACGTGTTTACTGTGCATTTCTAATTTTAATTACTAAAATTTCTCGTGGTTTAATATTATTTATTAATGTTAATTACTAATTATTAATATTAAACATTTCGTAAATTGAAATTATAACGTAATTAGAATTATGGAAAATGTAATTTGTTAAATGTGGTGTAAGAATTAAAATTGTTTAATTAAGAAATGATATGGAAAAAAGAAAATATAAGGTGGGTGGTGCAGGTTGGGCATGATTAAGAGAAATTTTTAAGTGATTAAATATGATCTTAGTCGAACAAAAAAAATTCCCGGAAGGTTTCGCACATATGCACGTCTGAAAAGGAGGTCGTCACGTAATTAATTGTGGGAATAATTAAGTAGTAGAAGATTTGAAGGATAATTATTTTGAAATAGTGACGTGGCTAAACTCCAAATACTCCGAATAAAGACGGAAAAGCGTCCAGATTCATCGAAGTAGAATCCCCATATATATCCCACCCATTCTCCCTCCCGCACTCTTATGTTTCTCCGGAAAACCCCAAAAATCCGAAATGGAGGGCGAGATCTTGAAGACGAAGAAGAAGCAGAAGAATGGAGTCGGAGTCGAAAACGGGTCGGAGAAGAAACACCTTTTCCACGTCATCCACAAAGTTCCCGCCGGAGATAGCCCTTACGTTAGGGCCAAACATCTTCAGGTCAATTTCCGATTTCGATCTTTTTCGAGATTGGGTTTTGGGTTCTCTTAGTATGCACGGATTCAGTGTTGGGTAGGCGTCAAAATCTCATCTTGGGGTTAGGGATGGTTCCATCGAAATTCGAAAATTTGGTGGAAAAAAGTTTTTTTTTTAAATTTGGTTGACGGACGGCTTGGGAATTGTTGTTTGAGGAATTGGGTTTTGGTGGGTTGGGTGTATTAGGTGAATTGTGGACCTCAAAAATTTGATCTTGGTTTGGTTGGGATTTCATAATAATTAGATGTTTTGGTTTTGGTCGTGTTCATGTGGGTTTTTTGGATGACAATTTTGGTTTCCTTCTCTTTTACAATTATAATTGGTTTGCTGAACCGAATTTTGGTTGGTCATGGATTTGGGAGGAGACAATGGACACCACTTGGATTTTCGCTACTAAACAATTTCACTTTTGGAAATGGTAGCCTTCAAGAAATTACCAGAAATATGAATGCCACCGCTTCTCATCTTCTTACAATTTTGTTTGTTATATTCCGTTGCTTTTCAAAACCATAAACTCGTCACTTCGGTCTTTTTAATTTCTCGTTATTTTGTTGAGAAATAAAAATGCCTCTAAAGTTGACAAAAAATGGTTAAATATACGAGCTCGTGAATTCTTATGCTTGAATTTTTCGAAATCAGAGCTTCATTAAAAGGAGGCCAGTAATTAATTCAGAATGCATTCAAATGTTCTTAGTTCATTCAATGAGTTTCCTTGTCTGTAAGATTGGGTGTGAGACTTGGACTGGGATTCCCTCCATTAAATGTTGTTGCTTCATGAATTTAGAGTTGTTTTTGGTCAGTAATCTTGTATGTTCTAAGATGTATTTTACTAATTTTCAGCTGGTCGAGAAGGACCAGGAAGGAGCAATATTCTGGTTTTGGAAGGCTATACGCTCCCGCGACAGAATCGATAGTGCCCTCAAGGACATGGCAGTTGTAATGAAGCAACTAGATCGGGCTGAAGAGGCCATCGAGGCCGTAAGATCTCATCGGAAAGATTGTTCTAAGCAAGCACAGGAATCGCTCGACAACGTCCTTATCGACCTCTACAAGGTATACAACAATTTAATATATTACAACTCCACATTGTTCATAATTGACAAATGGAATTAAAAAAGCTTGTTACTTGTTGGCAACTTCTTATGGGGGTCTTATGCTGATGGCAGAAATGCGGGAGAATAGACGAACAAATAGAACTTCTACAGAAGAAGCTCTATACGATACAACGTGGTGAGGCCTTCAATGGGAAAGCCACGAAAACAGCTAGATCGCATGGCAAGAAATTCCAGGTCTCCATCAAGCAGGAGACCTCCCGCATTCTGGTAAGTAGACCGAGACGAACATTGACATTATACTTATCTGTTGCTTGAAAACGTGATTTTAAAGAGAGTTAAATTCACAAGCTAACTAGACTGTAGTTTGTGAGAAGATAAACTCTAAATTCCTGTGATTAAGGAATAAGCTTCTGCATTAGACGGTGCACTTTATCTTCTGTAAATTGGTGCAGGGGAACCTGGGGTGGGCTTATATGCAACAGGCAAACTACACTGCAGCAGAGAAGGTATACCGAACAGCGCAAAACATAGACGAGGACGCTAACAAGGCATGTAATCTTTGCTTGTGTCTGATAAGACAGGACCAACACTACCTAGCATGGTGTGTTCTCAAGGATGTTGCAGCCAAGAAGCTGCCTGGGTCCAATGACCCGAAAGTCAAAAGCCGGGTAATGGAATTGTTTCAGGAGATCGACAAGCAATCGATGAGCCTGGGCGAGGCGGTGTACGAAGAGGAGTACATAAATTTGAGATTGGAGTTGGCGATCATCGAATTAAAACTTTTGCAGAGACAGAGTAGGAGACTGCCCGTATTTGAGAACATTGCTACAATGAGAGACCAAATGGCTTGTTAGAATGTTAGATTGTTAGTTGCCAATAAGGTGGAAGCTTTTCCCTTTACACTAGGAAAGATTAACCTCTGGTTGAAATGCTTGTGTTAATAATATTACCTTTTTTCTCTTCAAATTTTGATGTAGAGCAGTTTATCGAATTAAAGGCGGAAATAGCTGAATAAATTCAATAAGCTTCATGAGAATTACTTGCATGAATTAAAGAATTGGAAGACAAGAATCACGAAGCAACTCGAATATTATCGGTCAACAAGCAATAGTAGATAAAACAAACACAACAAAATCTGAGTTGCCAACTAAAACCAACAATCTGTAACAATCCTATGGTATTAGTATAGTTCGACGTAGGGGTGTAATCGATCTCTAAACGAGCGATCCGAGTCTGCTCAAGATCGGCTCGTTAAGGCTTTCGAGCGGACAATTTTGCTCGTGCTCGGTTTGATCTGCTCGCGAGCGGTTCACGAGCGACTCATTAACATGAACATTTTTTGGTATTGAATTGCTAATAATGTTGTCCTAACAAGTAAATTATAAAATTACTTAAGACAAATATAATAATTACTAACATAATTTTAAAATTAACACCTAAAATAAAACACAATCTTATAAATTATACGACAACATCAACATCTTATAAATAAGATTATACACTTGGATCAAATAAAATCAACACAATCTCCTAAATTATAGGACAACTCACAACATCAACATCTTATAAATAAGATCATCCACTTGACCCAAACCTTAATTTATTTGAACTTTTGGTGTAGAAAATAATGACAAAAAGAAAAGAAATAATAATAATGAAAAACGAAAAGTTTAGGACTAATAATGTTTTTATTCTTATGGGTATTTTGGTTTGGTTTGTTAAATAGATTGTTGGGTTTGGTAAATTAGTTTATTAAATGAGTTTAACACATTATTGATTGGGTAATTGGATAAAATATTCAGGTTAATCAAATAATTGGATATAGTAATCAGGTTTCGAGCGATAATTGAGCGAGCACCGAGCGAGCATCGAACGAGCGGGGTCTGCTCATGCTCGGCTCGTTACTAACCGATCCGAACAACTTCGAGCAAAATCAGAGCAAAATCGAGCGAACATCGAGCGATCTATCGATCCCGAGCAGAACTTGATAGCCCTAGTTCGACGTGATTGGTACGATTTTTTTCTTTTTGGTATAGTCATTTCTTTATTTGAGAAACTCAATCCAGATGATCGTTGGAACACACACACAACAATCAATCAATCTAATTTCCTTAGCGACGAAGACATTTCTGGAGATCCTAACAATAATTGATGAAATGAAACCACCGACCCCTCCCTCCCCACGACAACTTCTTAAAGGCCACATCCACATGGCCACATGGAGCTCAAACGCCTTCGTCTCCCAACACGAATTACTGACTATATTTAAGTCACTGTCTAACGGCTAAGTCTAGGTGATTTTTTTATTTGCAAATTTGTTTGTTTTATATTTCAATTGTTTTGGTTATCTTACTTCGAATCTTGCACTGGTTTTATTTTCATATTCGTAGTGGATTCGAGTTTGCATTTATGTTTTTCACTATAAAATCTCTTTTTTTTAGTAAACAAATTGACATATTTATTTCATTGCAAGTTGGAATGTGTTTTTGGAATAAGCAAAAGTTCGGATTCCTTCGTTTTAGAATCCTGTAACGTCCCGAGCCCGGACAGGTGCTTACCCGCCCAAACCCGATGCGTTAAGATACGATCCACGATCCTGACCGCTGCGCACTCTGATATTTAAATCCATCTGATAGGTCCATAATAATCTGAAAAATATAATCAACAAATTGTGAGCTCGACAGCCCGCAAGTTCCAACCGTTAATCAATCAGAATCATAATCATGTGGAAACTAATACGGAATATGACATTCAGTCAATAAGCACAATCAAGATACATGCATCACAAATAAAATGCATGCATAACATTCTGGAACCCCGATTCGGATTCGACTACATCCTGTGCTTCTGAAATCTATCAATCAGTCAGACGCACACCTGGTAGCTCCACACTAACGACAGGTAGCCATTTCCTCTCTCGGGTGGCTCCACGCTGTCCGCTAGGCAGCTATTTCCTAAGTGGCTCAGCCAGAAACATACATACAGCCACATGACATATCGACCGAAACACCACCATGCAATCATATACATATCAATGAATTCAATATCGATACTCAGCATGCATGCAACTACGTACGAATATCAAGAGAGACAGACATGACATGAAACTGAAGAAAACGAATCAGTACTTGCATGTCTTGCAACCACAAGATTACCACAAATCACATCCAACTCCATCAATTTCTTTTATATCTCTTGCACCAGAAAAACCTCAAAGTCAACCCACCGCCATCACCTTCTCCTCTCTTTTCTTTTTCACGTCTGAAGCAACCTTCGTCCGATAAATACCAACACAACATTATATACTTACCTTTTAACTTTAACACCTCTTGAACAACCTATCACCTCATGACACCTTTCCTCACCTTTTATCATTCTTATCTCATCTCTCATCCAAGATAAATACAATTAATTCACTTAACTATTCTCTTAACTTAATTAATCCTTCAAACACTTTAGTTTATCTTAAGCAAGGATTATGATTCTCTCACGTCCACAGAAAAATTATTGATGAAGAAAAAATGTATTATGTGTTGTTTTTTTACTTCATTATCCGTATATTGATTTTCCGGTGAATATTATATATTTTCTTTTTCAAAAATTATACACTTGTTAGATATTTATTTGTAAGGTACATTAGTATCAAAATAAATGATTTTATTTTTTACTCTTTCAATTTTTCCTTGATTGATGTTTCAAGAAGTCTTGGGGTTGATGTCAGATTGAAGACATTCCATTTTAATTTGTGTTTGAAGATTTTCACTCTCACATTTCTATATAATTGGGTAGTTCAATTTTTTGTCTCATGCTGAGATTGAATCTTCCACTTCCATCTTTAAGGGGGGTGTTAGTGACGTGGAAAGCGACGGAAAGTGATTTTCGGAGTCAACCGGAAAGTAAAGGAAAATAGAATCCAGTGGAAAACAATTTCCTTTGACTGATTTTTGTTGTTTGTGCATGTGTCGGGAAGTAATTTGGGGAAGAGGGATTTCTGTTGTTTGCTCATACTTCTTATGTTCACTGCGACAGGTCGGTCGGAGGTCTCGCTCGACCGAAATTCCAACATTTTGGATAAGGAAAACGGACGACCGAACTAGTTTCGGTCGACCGAAATGAGACTTCTCAGAGTGAACGTAAACGGAAGACCGAACTACGTTCGGTCGTCCGAACGAGTCATTCCAGTTACGAATTCGGTGGACCGAAATATGTTCGGTCGTCCGTTACAATCATTTTGGTGGACCGAATGTTTGACGGTCAACAGAAAAAATTCGGTTTTCGTGGCTTTCCAACCTCAAAGTGACGGAAAACTCAAAGAAAATTTTATACATACCAAAGAATCCGAAGGAATCCTTGTCTCCGTGCACAAACAACCTCATTTTCGGAGTCAACCGGAATCCAAATTCCGTTTCCGTCGGATTCCCTCGGAATCCGACTGCACAAACCCCCCTAAATGTATATTCATTTGATCTCTAAATCTATATTATTATATTTATTAAGTCTTTTTAAGTTCATGACTATTATTAGTAACTCTCATTTTATGATTCTATAGTTGATTTGGTTTTTGTATCCCTTTGAAAGAACATATACAAAAAAAATATTTATTCCAACGACAAATCGCATCACTATAAGAGAGAGAGAACCTCAAAGCGCATGTTGTAGCATCTCCATCCTCTAGACATCTTAGATAGTCAGTATAAATCATGTATCAGAATTTGTTTGTAGTCGTCCTAATTTATTCCCACGAATTCGAACATAGTTAACCTATAAACCAAGTAAGACTTTAATTTATATTTCTATTTTTGATAACTAAATATCTTAGTTGATATCAATGCTTAGAACAGTTTCCATAATTTTTTAGTTTAGAGTTCGATAAATGTATACTTTTTTTCCAGCATACTTAATATTGCACCGTAAGTCTATGTATTTGATATTTAAGGTACTTAGCCTCATGAATTGTAATGAGCAAACATAGAAGAAATGACAATTTTCATTTAATTAATCAGTTGAGATTATTTAAACAATAGTTTATAACCACCCCCAAACTTATCATATGATGCTTTCACTTCTGTTGTTGAATTTTTCATATTTTATTTGAATAATCAATGTACAGAATAGTAAATATGCAGTTCAATACTGCATGTACTTCTAAAGAATAAAAGTTAAATATTACATGGTCATGACCAACATGATGGGTCCAATGAGGTTCTACATGAACTTGATGTTTTATTGATTAAGTTGGTATCTACTCAAGATAAACAAGTTCGATATCGAATACATGGTTGCTAAAGTGTATAGTTCACTTTAATTCTCTATTTTTTTCTTAAGGTGATGATGCTACGTTAGGTCATTTCATACCACTTGTCCATATGTATTTTAACATTTAATGATTTCAGAGAAATGGTTTGTGATATTTCTGAAAGTAACACTTATTTGTTTTTGTCTAATTTGCATTTTAAGGACACATTCGTTTGTCAAAAATTCAAAAAACTTAAATGGATATGCTCTCGCTCTTTTCATTGAATTAGTGATTTTGCTTGCCACTTTGTAATGTTTACCTTCAGCTAGAAATTTATCAAAACAGCGCGACTGCTCGGTACTAAAGAGTAAAAGATAGGACGCTGCAACATAACAGAATGAAGACAACAAACATAAAAAATAACATTCTACAGCTATAGCTCAAGAGATCATTCGTACACGAACTATACACATACAGCGGCATATGCAAAATACGGATGCATAATCAGAAGTTTTTTTGTTTTGAGGGACTGGATGGAGGAATATAAAAGAAGCAATTCATTCACATGACTATTATAAACCAGAGGACTTCGATGCGTAAAATCTATATTAGCCGCAACTGACGTCAGTAACATTAGAAAGAAAACTCTGAGAAACCAATGGGAAGCTAAGGGCTCATCTGAATCTCCTCCAGAACAGCTTAGCATTTGAACCCATGGCAAACAGACAGCACTATGATGAGGATCAAAGCAATGATGATGCCTAAGACGATGAGCTTTATCTTCATGTTTTGCAGCCACATCCTCCTTCTCATCTTGGTACCCTGCTGCCTGAAATCCTGTGCCTGAATATTTGCATCATCATTATTAGTACAGAATTCTTGGCTGTACCACTTCATGTCTTGGAGGATCGCGACAAATTTAGAATCATGTCTTAGCAAATGTTAGGCAAAAACTACACTACACTGAATAATCCCGGGACAAATTGGAGGTGGAATATAATACAAACCTGTGAACGGAGATTTTCGGTTTTGTCGACAAGGAGCTCGATTTTCTCTCCACGGTCCAGAACCTGCAAAATAAGATGTTAATGATCGAACAATATCAGAAGCTGCATGCATATTTACCAAGAAATTAGGATAAACAGAAACACCTTCTCAATATTTTCCATCATTACTCCTTTAACCTCAGAAACCTGAGCCTTCACTTTGGAAAGCTTACTTATTTCCTCTGAGTGATCCACACAGTACTGCATGTGCTCCTTCAGTTTTGGCCTGAAATCAAGTTTCATAATCAGCTTTGCTTTAGGAAAACTGGCATAAACCTTGATTGAATTCCAGTGCTTAGGTCTTGCTACATATAAAACTAAAGAAACTTACCCGAATTCATGATTGAGGCTGTTAGCAACAGCCGTGGCAGCTTTCCCACCTCCATATCTCTTATTGAAATCCTCCTTAACCCTCTCCAAAAAGGCAATTGGAATTTGTCTGCCAGCTGATTCAACTGCGACTACACAATATGCTGCAAGTTCCAAAAACATATCATTAGAACTGAAATTTGTGTTACAACATAAAACACCACAGAGCATTAACAAGAAAAGTTGGACACAAGAAGTCCCAAAAACGAAGGTCAATAACAGATTAATAGACATAGTAATAGAAAGAGAAACACGGAAAATCGATTCTGTGGTCTAGAGTACTAGAGAATGAAAAGTAACAAACTTTACTGGTATGTGCACAAAGAATTCCAAAATTGAGTTGAGATTTGAATATATTATGTAGATTAAAAATCAGATGATGAGATTAACAAAAAAAGAAGACAAAAAAGCAGAAGATCAGATTGAGATCCGATGACCGATCCATAAATTCACACAAATCAGATCAGATCGATGGATGGATGGATGGATGGATCTGTAAGGAAGGAAGGAAGGAAATCAGGAAATCAGGAGAAGAGAGAAAATACTGAATCCTTGGTCGACGAGGTAGTTGAAGGTATGGGCGTCGCAGTTGTATGTGAACTTGTTGTTGGTGGCCGGAAGCTTGTGGAGGCACTGGGAGGCGATGGTGGTGAAGTTTCCGGTGAACTCCGTGTAGTCCGCCAGAATGAGCGTCCCTCGAGCCACGAAGCTGTAGATCAGACTCTGCTGCTGCTTCTGTCCTTCCCCCGTCGTCATCGGAACTCCAAACAACAAACAACAACAACCCTCCTCTATTATTATATATAATATGGAGACGGGGTTCGATTTGGGAGTGAGTAAGATCGGAAGTAAATGCCATCCGGATTTGGATTATTTACGCAACTGACATTCTTTTATTTTTATTTATTTCATGGTTCTGTTTGTTTAGTGTTTATCATATTTCGATATTTCTGCATTTTTTTAAAGAGAAATACACATTATGCAATATCAAACTCCGAACAGAAAAGCGGGCCTAGAATGTGTGAAGTGTACAATGAATAATGACTCAAAAAGTACTCCTTAACTTGGTTATTTTAACCAACACTTGGTCGACCGGTGAAACCTGCCTCAATTTTTGTGTGTGTGTGTGTATAGCCACTATGGAGGGCGGCAGTCTCATCCTTACTGGTAATTATTGCATTCCATATTGTATAAATAATATACAATGATCATATGATTACCTACGCCGAAATTTTTATTTTATTTTAACAATAGCAATTAGCTTCGCCATATAATACTAATACTTTATACCCATACTAATAATACGGTTGACAAACATGTTGCTACCAAATTGCATACAGCTTAGAGAGCTGAGGAGCACGAGCACCATTCCGAGGAATTGGACATGCTCCAGGTTGGGGTATTAACAACGTTGGGCTGTGACTTGTAACGGTGGTACAAGATTTTGTAAAACTTTTCTCCAAAGAGGATAATTTTATAAGATTGTTGTGACTTATAACAAACCAACGTTTTATGTACGAATGAACCACCCAATTATCTCTCTCTCTCCCTATTTATATATATATATACACCACCTAATTATCTCTCTCTCTCCCTATATATATATATATATACAGAAATATTACAATGAGACCAGGTCTCATTCTAAAAAAATGAGACCCTATATTTTCCTTCCTTAGATCTAGATCCAACGGTGGGTTTATCCAACATACAATTTATACAATCAAAGGATAATATGGTAATCTTCATCTCAAGATGCCAACACATCTCGTCTCCTCACCTCTGATCCATTCCTACTCCCTCCACCAACACATCTCCTCCTTCTCAACCTTCCTCCTCCTTATCCTCCGCCGATGTCATCCCGCCTCCACAGCAGCCCAAGCGCTGTTCCACCTGCTGGAAGAAGGTGGGGCTCGTCGGCTTCCATTGCTGGGAGACCTTCTGCGGAACCCACTACTATCCCAAGCACCACCGTTACGGCTTCGACTTCAAGATGGAGGGGAAGGAGTCCAACAAACTTGATAAGATCTGATCGGAATATGGGAATGAGATTGCTGCTGCTGGTATGAATGGAAATGGATTGTGATGTTTGGTTTGGTTTGGTTGGTGGTTGTTTTCTGTATTAATTATTTTAAAACAAATTGTTGCTATTTTATTATATAAATTTGTGTCTTCCGTCTGGTGTTTGTATAACTCAATCCACTTGACTCATTTCCTTCGTCAAAGAGGGAGAAGATTTGGGATCCCTTTCTTTCTTTCTAATATTGTTTGCATTTCTTCTTCATCATTTATTTTCTTTGAGATGTAATATTTGGAAAATTGTTTTGATGATTTGGTTTTATTTTGTTTGGAATGTATTAATCTAGTGATGGTTCATAACATTCAAGGTACTGAGATATGATTTTTGCTTCGAGTCCTGTTATGCAGGATGAATCTACTTGGAGTGACCATTTTCCATGAAACCACAACTATTATCCGAGGATTATTACATCTCACACTTATTTCATTTCAATATCTTTTGATCCTAATCGGGATTTTTAAATGATAAGGTTACCTTATCCTCTTTGTAGTGCAAATCGAGTCAATTGCATTTTTGAAGATTTCTGAAGAGATTAAAGAAAAGAGTAAGGGATTAAAGAACATGGTCTCAGCATATATCAATGGATGCACTGTCTGCTTAATGGTTAGTATTGAACTCTTGTAGTTATGTATTGTAGTAATGTAGTTGTGTATTGTTATATCATTGTTGTGTATGAAACTTGTGTAGTTATGTATTTCACCGAACATGAAGTGAAAATCCCAAAGATTTCTACATTTGCATTAAATATTTTGTATTTCTGCTTTCTGGGCTTTTGAATGTTGCATCTCAACTTATTAAATATGCACATCTGCATCCCAGTTTCTGAACTTCTATATGATATTAGATTACATGTCTAGATCCTTAGTAGTTGTTATTTAATGTTGTCTTATTATAAAGTAATACTCAGTAGGTCTTCACTTCCAAAATTAAATTATTCACATCCAAGAATAAACTAATATTGTTTGGTGCCTAATTTAGAATGATATTTTGTCAGATCATCAACAAGGAGATCCATGCGTCCCAAGAGTTTGAACTGAGACTCATATTACATGTTGATTATTCTTGACAGTGTTCTGGAGTTTCTGCTTTGTTTGGATTGTTGGAGTTTCTCTTTGTTTGGACTGCTGGAGTTTCTACCTTATTTGGACATCTGGAGTTTTTGTCTTTGTTGTAAGGAGTTTTGCCTTTTGTGAAAGTAGTAATGGTGTCTACTAGAGTTCCTTGTTAGGACTACCATGGTGGTTGTTGAAGTATTGATGATATATACTGACTTAATTTGTGAAAGTTGTGGAAGTAGTGACCAAAAAGTAGTGATGCTATCTAAGTTAAGTAGGATTGTAGTAGATATCATCTTTTTTGTTGTTGTTATATACTTGCAACCAATGTGGCTACATTTTGTATATAGTACGAGTCACAACTATGTACTCACTTAACACATTTGATACGCCAATCCAACAGGTTACGATACATATTTTTGGTAGTTTTGATGTGGAGTGTCGACGATGTTTGTGTTAGTAACTTTTTTTCCAGGAAATGAGACCAAATATTTGGTTTGTTTCGTAGTTCCTCTAGTATAACATGTTCTACACCTACAGTTATTCTGTCGGATCGGTTAGATACAATTGTTTAGATTTATGTGGACCTGCCTAATGCATTTTAGTTTCGCTTAAATGGAGAAGTCGTGTGATTTTGATGTTTGCGTTAGGTGTCATTCCCTATAGGAAAGAGAGAGAGAGAGAGGAAAAAGAGAAGTTGGAGATAGAAATGAATGGAACACTCTACAAAACTGCATCACTTTCTTAAATAAAACTTCCATTGAATATACATCTATATGCGTTCAATACACAATAGTATATGTTTAATACACAAATATATCATTTCAATACACAACAATATCATTTTATTACACAAGTTCAAACCCTAGTGTGTATTCCTAACACATTTCTATATTCAGACACTAGTGTATATTCCCTATTGCTCCAAATTGTTTATTCCAAGTTTGTGACATATGTCAATTTTAATTCAACTCAAACTCCTATAATCATAAGAAAAGAAAACAAAAGAAAATCCATAATCCACAACAAACCTGTCAAGCAATTTGTCACATAGGACTAAATTAATATATTAGGGGATGACTAGGTGAGAGAAATGCGTAGAGAATGATACTTCTTAAAATGTGGTCTTTTGTTTTAGAGATATGATGAATAACATTATGTGAAGTGAATTCATATCATATAAATAAATTTCCCTTCCCATGTTATGGTACTTCTTAGTTATTATGTTAGGTTGTTTATTTATATTGGATTGTGTATGTTCAATACACAACATTATAAGTTTAATACATAACTATATCATTTTAATACATAATTGTATCATTTTATTACATAAGTTCAAGAATTCTTTAATTTATATAAATTATCATTAAAATACAGAATTGCATTATAAGTTGAATATAATGTTGTTTAATATGGTTTAGTTTGTCTATTGCATATTTTGGTTATAGAACATCTTGGAAAAATTATTATTAAAATACACAATTGCATTATGAGTTTAATATACACAACTCTAAAAGTTTAATATACAATTACATCATTACAATACACAACCGCATCACTTTCATAAATAAAGCTTCCAGTGAATACACATCTATATGTGTTCGATACACAACATTATGTATAATTCAGTTGGTTGTCGTCGGAGAGGAAGAAGTGAGCAACATATGATTCTAAAAGAGATACGTACATAAACATGAATTGTTGATCATTGTGAAGGAAATGTAGTAAATGGAGGGTTCATGTTGTTGTACATGGTATGAGAGTTAAGACATTGATTGGTGTTGGGGAGAGGGTGTTTGATTTTGTATATTTTTGTGATCAGACATATAGATGATTAATTGAAATCAATTAAAGAATCTTGTGGACATCCCTACTTAAGCCTACCATAAATGCTAACAGGCTCACATAAGACTAAATTACTATAATATGATATATTTTTATATTGGAAAGAGAGATGTTGGAGATAGAAATGACATGGAACACTCTACAAAACTACATCACTTTCTTAAATCTCTACAAAACTACATCACTTTCTTAAATAAAACTTATAGTGAATACACATCTATATGCGTTCAATACACAATAGTATATGTTTAATACACCAATATATCATTTCAATACACAATGGTATCATTTTATTACACAAGTTCAACAACTTCTTCACAAAAAACTCATTCACAAGATCTGTCAAACAACAAAAACATTTTAAAAAAAATTGTCGAACAATCTGTCATTATCAAACCATACAAGTCTACACATATAAGGAATTTCTAAGTAAAGAAGATATCATATGAGATCATATTACACATTCATTAATCAAAAACTCATGAATGAATAATGACAATCACTTTCAACACAATGACTTCCATAAATCGTCATCCAACAAATTAGATTCATATAAGAATCTAAAATACATAGGATTGTCGATCCTCCAAAACTCAACTTTCAAACACAACCACACACAAAATACCCATTGCTAGTCAATTCCCTAAGCCTTACAATGCATCTCGTATCAAAATTTGTAATTTTATTATCCTACATGTTACCAACTCAATGATCACATCACAATTTTGGTTATTGAGTCAATATTTAAAAAACAAGACTTTGAGCACTACAATCTCCTCCCAACTAAAACTAAAAATACATCCAACCAAAAGTATCCAACATGCTCATTTCTTCAACTAAAACTAAAAATTGTACCTTTAAACTCAAACTCGCACCTCAAGTCCTTTCCCATCAGCACCATACCATGTTGTTGTATATGGTAAGAGAGTTAAGGCATTGATTTGTGTTGGGGAGAGGGGAAATGTTTGATTTTGCATATTTTTGTGATCAGACATATAAATGATTAATTGAAGTCAACTTAGGAAACTTGTGGACATTCCCACTTAAGTCTACCATAGATGCTAACAGGCTCACATAAGACTAAATTATTATAATATGACATATTTTTCTATAGGAAAGAGAAAAAAATGAAAGAGAGATGTTCGAGATAGAAATAACACGGAGCACTCTACAAAACTGCATCACTTTCTTAAATAAAACTTCTAGTGAATACACATTTATATGTGTTCAATACACAACAGTATATGTTTAATACACCAATATTTCATTTCAATACACAACGGTATCATTTTATTACACAAGTTCTCCGGAACGTATAACTGGATCTGAACATTACACCTAACAGAAATAAGTAGTAGAAAAAAATGATATTTTGCAGAATCATGCAAGTTCAATCCAATCTCATTTTGAGCAGACAAAAGAGAAAATAAACAGAAACTCCATCAAATGCAACCAAAACCTCGAGAAATCTCGCGAAACTTACAATGAATACATGACTCGAAAAAACATTGTTTTGAAACACTAAACCGAAATTTCAGCAAAATTTTCCAATTTAACCTCATTTCCAGCAGACACAAGATCTAAGCACCCTCAACATCTCGTACGAATCTCCTACGAATCTCCAAATCCAAACTCGATTAACTCCCTCGTGGTTGTCGATGGTTTGGTAAGATGGGGAAGGAGGGGAGGAGAGTGGAGGTTGATCTTCCATCGTCTTTTGGAAGGTTACTGAAGGGGAGGAAGGAGGATGAGATGGGTGTGATTGGGAAGGAACGAAAGAGGGAGGAAGAAAGAAGACATGATGGGTGCGTATGGGAATGAGGGGAGGTAAAAAAAAGATGTGGTGATTACAAAACTACCCTTTTTCATTTTCATCGTTAGATTAGATCTTGATGGTGTATGTTTGGGGTCTCATTATATTAAATTGAGACATGGTCTCATTCTAATACCACCCTATATATATATATATACATATATATATACACACACAAACATGACAAAGAAAATCATAACTGGGGATTAAAAAGTCGTTGTTCCATGTTAACTAGCATAACAAACAGATGAAGTACATATAACAGAAACAGATGGAAGCAAACACAGAATAAAGCCCTCGAATCATAGATATTTTTAGCTGAATCAGGATGTGCACATTCTGCAAATTATGTGATATACAAATAAAGAAACAGGTAAAGGTGACATGCCAATGTTTACTTATTTTTGCATGATGATGATTATCAACCGATCACAACACGACCGCAACATTAATCAACGTAAAAAACAACACAAGTGGTAAAAGGGACCTTTTAAATATGCAAGCTGTTGACTTTTTTTAAAGAAACAATTGAAGTCACAAAAACTCGCTCATAAATTTGTCTTCGTTTTGCTTCCTGCAGTAACACGTCTTGTAATCGACCTCATCGTCACGAACTCCTCAGCGGCCGAAGGGTGGATCCCAACCTGCCAAAGACAACTCATCAGAACATAGATGCTAAACAAACGTTCACATCTTAACACATCTGTCAATGAAAGACAAAACCATCTAGATCTCAATCTAGCATCAATGATTAGATGATTCACGTGATTGGATTCATAACTCCTAAAGCTTAGCACAATGGTGTTTTATTAACTGATTATATTACAGAGAGAGATTTCCAGAATAAACATCTTCTTTGCAAATTCTAAAAATTGGGTTGAAGCTGTTCAACTTACAGTGCTGTCAAATTGTGCTTTAGTTGCCCCACATTTGAGCGCAACAGCAATACCCTGTGAAGTTAGAAAACAAGTTTTATTTTAAGATCAAATGCAAAAGTACAAAAAAAGTTCTGATTGGGAAATATAACAATATCACATGGAAGCGTTAATGGAGTTTTCCCAGGAATGCTTGTGATCAAATGGTGGAAACATGTGGGAGAAATACCTGCATGATTTCAGGAGCATCTGGGCCACACATAGATGCTCCTAGAACTATATCAGTCACCGCATCAACAACAAGCTTCATCATGGATTTCTCTTGCCTTCTGAAATATTGAGGAACGAGAAATAACTTGAGAAATATATTATAGCATCATACAAAAGGCAACCATTCAAATAGGAAATTAAAATTGATCAAACTTTGTGGACTGCAATAACAATAGGAAATTCTTTTGTGATTAAAATTAGTTGCTAGACATAATCGATGCACCAATTATGTTCACTGAAACAGATGGCTAGCTAGAATTATTGATGCATAAAACGTCAGAAAAAATGGATCGGAAAATACAATACCATACAAATTCGACAGGCTGAAATATCAATATGCACATACCCAGAGATGGTATTCCTCATCGGGGTGAATGTTGAAGTGAAAACCAAAATGTCGTTCTTTGATTGCTCAATAGCTTGCTGCTCATTGAGGCCCACAACTGAGAGAGGAGGAATGCTACGAAGAAGCACAAGAAGAAGATATTACTGGCATTTAACAAATGAAAGAGTAAGTAGGGGAATCATATCCAACATGTCTTTTTAATGGGATCATTTGAGGTAGGTCTTTCTTATTCAACAACAACATATTTATAGATCTT
Organism: Triglochin maritima; assembly: GCA_963682175.1. Lineage (NCBI taxonomy): Eukaryota > Viridiplantae > Streptophyta > Magnoliopsida > Alismatales > Juncaginaceae > Triglochin > Triglochin maritima. The sequence continues at coordinate 63,956,188 of OY821771.1, forward strand.
AATAAGGTATAAAATACTAATATAAATACTAAATACACTTTTACCAAGAAGCGGATCATGATTTGATTTCAAAATAGACACAAAATTTGAGATAAAAAAAATAAAATCCACGATCAGAGCTGCATACCAAAATACTGCACAAGGTATATCCCTATGGTCTGGTTTGCTAGGTTGGCCACCAAAAACAGTTTTCTGTAAACAAGAACAATAAAAACAGTATAAAAATCATGATTCAATAAAAGATGGAAATTTTCTAATCGAATTCATAAGAAACATACGGAGAAGTGTGTTCCTTCCATTAGGGCCACGGGTGTGAGATTCATCCTATTTGTAACATCTCCAACAGCCCAAATGCTTGGAACATTTGTACAGGAATACTCATCTACCTGGAAATTCAGAAAAATGCCTTGTCACTCATCAAACAGACAAAATGCTTACAGTTTGGGGTCTTAAGGATCATTCTACGATATCATATTCATTATCTTTAAGACTGGAATAACTGCATCCTGCAAATTTTCAAATACCGTCACTATTGACTAATCTAACATAAAGAGAACTTTTGGTATGGAGAGTATTTACCAATGTAAAAGCCTAAAAACTTTTCAAGCTAGATCATCCATAGAAAAATACGAAAAACAAAACCAGACACTAGAGTAAATAGAGACACAAATCGAGTAGATTGTTACCTTAATAGCTCCGGACCCATCAAGCTCAACACCAGCAGATTCTAAATTCAAACGCTTTGTGTTTGGAATTCTTCCTGTAAGCAGAAGAGATGAGGTCTTAAGAAATTTAATTAGGACATGAAATTTAGAAAATCTCATTGTAATCAATGCTAGAGATTTGAGCCAAACAGAATCAAGCCATCAACTTAGAACTAATACAAGACTGAAGAAAACCGAGGTGGTTCTTTGCTATTACATTCATTAGGGAATATGAAATTTCAACCTGGCCCTGAATGTTTATCGAAAGGTGACACTACAAATAGAAACCGGAAAATTAATTGCTCCCAGCAATCAAAAATAAATACTGCTGGAGTTCTTGGAAGGGCGAAGGCAAGTAAGCATATTGAAACTCATTGGATGATTCTGACACAAGTTCAAATGTTGACAAGGATATCTCGGCCTACAAATATATCTCGAACATAAAAGATGGACTTTATAGAGCTAACTGCCAAAGGTGTAGGATATATTCTGAAAAACCCAAGTTTTTCCATACAAAATGTTAATCTATTGTGTTTAAATATTCCTTTTCACTATTGTGCCCCAGTACTGCTTACTGCTACAAGCATAAACCTCCTTTTGTGAAGAATCTGTGATTCAGTGACCTCAGTGTTATCTATATTTATTCCACAGAACAGCTACGGCAGAGAAGGATGTCTCTTTGGTAATTTCCAAAGATGAAGTAAATACCTTTCATTACCAGTATTTACTAGTAAGAACTATAAATTGCATTACGGCTAATCATAAGATGCATACCTGTAGCAAATAATACTACATCTGCATGTAATTCTTCCCCCTTGTCTGTGATAACTCTTATTCCATCATCAGTCTTGCTCAACTAATAAGTAGTACATTGTAATAGGTCAGACACATTACATATGGGATGATAAGGTAATGAAAAGGTCATAAGATGGTTGACATGTCTTGTATACCTCAGACAAATTTGTTCCAGGATGCAAACTGATTCCCCTGCCCTCGAGATTCTTGGCAACCACTGTCCTCATTTCATCATCAAAACCTCTGTTTACAAAGCAATCAAAGATCAAAATATAGAATTATATATAAGATATAAAGTATGCATATTCTAAGAGGTGCATGCTCATCCTTTACATGCGAAAACTACGAACAACCAGAATGTGAAGAAGAATTAGTTCCAAATTCTTTTTAGTGCCTCCCTTCTAACCACGTGCAATGGAAGAATGCAACAAAAACAACACTTGGAGTTTATAATGTAAGAAAACAAGCAGCGCTGAAACATCAATGCCAACATCAGATGGTACGAGAAATTAAAATGGCATTGTAAGTTTGTAAAATGAATTTTTCTGGTAAATCTGCACATGAAGAAAGACAAAAGGCAAGACAATGGATTAGCTCTTAAAAGAAAACCAAAATTTAATCATGCAAAATAACCTTAGGGGAAGTTCCTTTCTGTAGAACAAGTCCACTTGAGCACCCAGTCCACGCCAGATCGAAGCAAATTCCACAGCAATGTATCTATGATGTTTATGAAAGGCGAAAAAGAGCATAAGAGAAATGAATTATTCAACTATTTCTGCTTGACACGAAAGAAAGATGTATCCAGACATACCCCCCACCAAGGACTACTGCTCGTTTTGGTAGTTCCTCCAAACTCAATGCTTCATCAGATGTGATAGCTAACTCCTGATTGAAAAAATTCCAACAGAAGTTTATATTGGAAATATAATGAACAGCTTTAGGGATAGATGCTGATTGAATAAAAACATATCATAGAATAAGCAGTGAACATTCTTGGTGAATATATGAAAAATTGGAAACAGATTTGACAGAAGGTCACGGTAGACACACCTGCCCTGGTATGGAAACTTTCTGAGCTCGACTACCAGTAGCTATTAGGATATGCTTTGCTGAATAATGGTTCTTGGTGCCATCTGGCTGTGTCACCTCCACACCATGGGCACCAACAATCTTTCCCTCCCCTTCAATCATTGTTACACCAGCGTTGGACAACAACCTCTTGTAGATCCCATTTAATCGGGTGATCTCTTTCGTCTGGATGAAAAACACAATCAAAGTTAAAGATGCGTCAGTGAAAAGACAATCTGAGCATGGGAAGACCACATTGAAAGACAACCAGCAAAAGTTTCAACAGAATTGTAAACGCACTTTGTGCCAATTCCACACAAAGTGAAGAAATATATAGCCTGACTATATAATTTAAAAAAAATATCGTTTATAAAGTGCAAAATGACAATTTTCTAATGAAAAAAATTAGACCACGGAAGGAGAATTTGTTACACTGACCTTGTTTTCCAGAAGTGTTTTCCAATCAAAACCAACTTCTTCGTTGATTTGCCAACCAAATTTTTTAGCATCCTGCGGAAAACTGTCACCATGAGACTAGGAAAAGTGCATATGGTTGCAACTTGCAAGTGTAAGTAAAATACAATAAATAGATCGGAGAAAGCTCGCTGAAATGCACAAGGACATCACAAAACGAACATACAAAGAAGAAATTGAGTTTTATACTGCAACAAAGCAGTTCAGTAGCAGATGAATGTTGTCTTGGACTAATCACATAAAACAAAACCAGGAGTTTGTACCACACATGAGAACATATTGTTTCTTAGTAAGACATGCAAGAAATCAAATAAAGTAGAACATACTAAGGTACAGATTTATTTTATTTTATTTTTTTGTTAAAAAAACCTCTCTAAGGAGTCAAGTTAAAATTCTAGGAGTAAAATTATGAAAAGCCAGATAATGCCTTACCTCAAATTCTCCACGAAACGCCGATCCATATACCAAAATCTTCTTAGGCACACAACCACGTATGACACATCTGCAATTACAAACAAAGTACAATCATAAGTGCATAAGTACAGATAATAGCTTTCCAATTATGTATGTTGCCATTGAGCATTCAGGAAATACTAATCTCGAAGTACATTTGAGAAGACTTCTAAGTTTCATGGAATGGACATAACAAACTCACCATCGGAAAGCTTAATAATGTCAAATTCCAACCTATTCACCACTAGAACAGATTGTGCACAAGTTATCAAACATTTTCAGCAATATGTCAGTAAAATCGGTGTTAACAGGGCCAAGCAATATTTGAGCATTACCTCAAGAAAAATATAGTATCCATGATTAATTTAGTAGTAAAAACAAAAAAGCATTTCGAGAATCAAGAAAGCATCAACATACTCCTCGTTAGTAAAAATTCCACACAGAAACCTAACTTGGAGATATCCAATTTGAAGGATCCACCAGCAAGCAGCATAGAAGCAAAGATATAAAACTCCAGGCCTTATCCAATTTCTTTAAACCCAAAAGGCTCAAATTAATATTCAAAATAATGCACATATCATCTGAGATCATGTGAAAAGGTTTTAGTGCAATTGTTCAGCACAATTCACTACTCGCAGTGAACACACAATCTCAGATTGACTATTCAAAGTTCATGCAGAGAAAGCAAACATTACTTAACAAACTTACGTTCCACCTACTCCTCCAATGACTTCTGAGCTGATTGGGTGAAATGGAAGCTCACATATCGCAACCTGGAAAAAAACAGACAATTGAAAGATCAGCGTGAAAGATAAAAAGCAAACAATGTTTTTTTTGGCATAATATAAAAGGTTAGGATATGGCTGTCTGAGGGTATTCAAGGTTTATCGATATTTGTTCAAGATATCTGTGGTTTCAAATATTCATATCAATATTAGTTCAAGGATATTCGTGGGACCAATTTTTTTATTATTTCTCATCAAAAGCCAAGCCAGAGTGCCAGACCAGCCCAAGATATGAAAACTACTAAAATGATGAAAATCAATTAAAAGAGCCGTCATGCATGGATGTGTATAATCCTGGATGGTACAGAAACAAACCATGAAGGGTCCAAATAGTCAAACTAAGTAGGTCCTAACACACTACATGACAATTTACAGCTTAAAAGCACTTTCCATCTCAATGTTGACGCTGCTCTATAAAGTCAACTACATGCTACAAGCTCTAAGTTATGTGCAAGCGTTGAGATGAAACACCGCCAACGGTACTACCATAACAACTTTACTAATAAAAAATTGTAGGAAACGAAAGATTTACACAATAACGAACTTCAGTGGAAACTCTTTAGGGGGTGTTTGGTTGGGGGTACCTGGAATGGAATGGAATGGATTTCATTCCATTCTGGTGTTTGGTTTGTTTATTTTGGGCCCAGAATTAGAATCCATTCCAGCCCATACCTAGGAATTAGAACATTACCTACCTACCATAGATTGAGAATCCATTCCAGTATGGTATGAGATTCTAATTCCATTCCATTCCATCTCAGCCAACCAAACACGCCCTTAGAGTCATAGACTATTTAATCAGTCATAATTTCTGTTAAACAAGGTTTAGGAAGTCGAAGGTGCCAACTTTAGAAGTTATGAGAAGTAGAAGGGGGTGACTTTTCAACAGCCACATCAGATGCAACCGATTAACGAATATGAGTTGACATTAGAAGATGATAAAATAAAATAAAATAAAAATGAAAAGGCCCGGATGCTAACCTTGGCACCAAAGGCTGCCGAGGTTCTGGAAGCCCTAACACCTCCACTCCCAGCACCAATAACGAAAAGATCGTAATCGTACTGCAGTTGTTCACCTTCCCCATCAATGAGCATCTTCCTCGACATATTCTTAACGAACGCAACACCAAAAAGGTTCAAGATGGTGGTGAGATTGAAAACAAACCAATACGATGAAAAGGCACAAAATTAACCAAAATAAAATCAAAGAAAAGAAAAGTACAAAAAGCCTGGTCTAAGAGTCGTATGCGACGATCGAATCAAACAGGAGGAAAAAAAAGAAGGGACATGGAGGATTACCGGAGAAGATCGGGAAGAGATGATGATGATGGAATGGAAAACGTGGATCAAGCAGGCAGAATCGCAGTGGGTCAACATGTTTCTTCTATTTATAGGGGGTGGACGATGCAATTATTTATTTGCACTTCGGTCCCTCTGATTCCGTCAATCTCTTCCCTTCCTGCCTGTTGTCACTGCTTACGTCTCTCTTTTTCCTTATTTTGGTGGGGGGTTTTGCTCTTCCCACGCTCGCAAACTTTTGATTTGCTGAAATATCATCCTGTTATGATTATTGGTCTAATAGTAACTAAAATAAGTTGTTAATATTCAAACTGACGTTATGATTTTTTTTGTCACTCTATTAGTTTTTTTCGGCATTAAAATATTAATATTTAATTATAAATTTTACAAGTCCTTCAAAAATTAATATTTAATATTTTTTGTCACTCTCTCTCCTCTTTGTCCTCACTCTTTTCTCTCCTCTCTCCCCCTCCTCTCTCTTCTCTCTATCATAGATTTTTCAATGGCATTCCGGGGGGAGAGAGGAGAGAGGAGGGAAAGAAAGATATGAGAAAAAAAAATTAAGTTTTTGAGGATGAAATTGTAAAATTTACAATTAAATATTAATATTATTAACGTCGTTAAAAGAACAGTAATACCATTAACTAAACATGACCCGACACGACACTGTTCCAACGGCTCTTATAGCAGTTGGGTTTTATTTTATTTTAAAAAATTCCTAAACTACCCATCTCCTATCCTATATAAACCCTCAACCTTTCTCATTTTTTTCATACAATTCTCTCCAACCTCTTGCAATATTCTCTAATCTTTCTCTAATTGTTTTGATTTTGGTGGATATGAGTTGAGTTTGAACTAAAACGTGAAGCCTAAAGCTACAAGCAAACTGCTGACTGCTGATTTCCTGACTCCATTTTTCATTTCCCAATTTTTTCTAATATTTTTAGTTAATCAACCATAATCATGGCGTTATCTTTTATAGAAAAAATTAAGTTTTATTTTGCATATTTAGTAAAGTGAAAAAAGGTGGTTCCAGACTCATCGATGGTAGATGGAAGCTTATTATCCTATGTTGGAACAAGTTGATAGGATCCCCTAGGAAAGCGTATGTCGTAGTCTATAGACCTCAGACCTCCGAAGCGGGAAAAGTATGATCCATTCCGAGATGCTTGGGGCGAACGACTCTCCTCAGATCATGAAATCGTACAATTCCTTCCTGCTAGACCATACTCACAGTTTTAGAAAAACACTAACCCAGTATGGAACAATTTTGAAGAAGGTAGAGATAAAATCGGTAAACTAATTGCTACTTATAAACATTGTCATCATGAATATTCAGCTAAGTCAAGTGGGGGAATCAGTCATTTAGGTAGACATTTAAAAGTAGGTAAAGTTAAGAACAATCATGACGTCAGTAATGGATTCACGTCAATCTGTTTTAGACACGGTTAGTGGAAATTTATCTTTTTGGAAATATATTGTCAAATTATAGGTAGAGAAATAATTGTTGATTTCATAAGTAGTGATGAATTACCATTTAGCACATGTGAATCTCAATCCCTAAGGGCAACAATTCTCTATCATAATCCCCAATTTAAATCATTTTCTAGAAAAACTTTTAAAAATGTTGCATTTGATAAATTCGAAAAACAAAATAACAATTATGATTATTATTTTTTTGAAATGAACAATAAGGTAGCATTAACTAGTGTTGTTTGGACCGGCCAAATAATTATCCTTATTGTTGCGTAACTGCTCATTATCTAGATGATTCATGGTTGTTAAATAAATAAATAAAATCTTTTTTACCTATTTTGCATTCACACGCTACCAAAGTTATATTTGATCACATTAAAGATGTCATCGTAGCTAACTCTCTTGAAAATAAAATTTGTGCAATTGCATTTGATAATGCTACTAATAACAGTACAACAATAAAAATGCTTATAAGTTATTGTAAGCCACATTTAGATGATTCACTTTTTCACATCAGATGTGATTGTCATACTTTGAACTTCGTAGTACAAGATGAACTTCAAATAATTAAATCATACTTAGAAAAGGAATGTCATTGCTTTTGTAGGTTGTAGTAGTACATCTAGGTATCAAGAATTTAGAGATTTTTTGTGTATATAATGATGTTAAACCTAGAAAATTTAAATTAGTTGTCCCCCATAGATGAAATTCTACCAATGAAATGTTAAAATCTTGCGTTGATCTTCATCTTGCAATTCAAATTTGTTATAATGAAAAAAATGAGATGATGTTAACTGACCAAGATTGGGAAATTTGTACCATTATGTTGGCTTTTTTAACATTTTTTTTTCACCTTCACTAAAAGATTAAGTGGACGATATTACCCGACCTTTAACATATTTATTTACGAAATACGTCCAATTACAAAAGTATTTGCGAAGTATAGGGGAAATCATGATTTTTATGACATTTTAACTGTAACGGAGGCTAAGTTCAATAACTAAACTGCTAAACGTCGCCCCAAAATTACTTAAATCGTCCGTGCAAACTATTATTTTGTCATTCTCTCCTTTTTACTTATTTCTGTTCCCAATAGGCTCTACTTTTTTCATACAACAATAAAAAATAACCATGAAAGATAAAATCAGAGTAAGAATGCGAAGGTGGCAAAGAGCGCGCTTTGCGGATGTTTTTAGTTTCGACACCTTATTATTGTACTTCGGATATTGATCCGTTTACCCGTTTATTTACGTTTGTGTTTTTTTCCACCTCATCACCACCAAAATCTGACAACGGAACCTGAAATAATTTGAAATAACACACCGTATAAATTCAAGATTTTTTTATTAAAAAAACGGGGCGTCCTAGCCAGATGTCCAGATTTTTTATATTTTTTACGGGACATAATGAGTATTAAACGGATTGTGAATGACAAAAGGGTAATTAAGACATGCGATTTAAGTAAAAAACGGGCAACGAATAATAATCCCTTTAATAAATATTGGAATCCTCCTCCACTCAGCTTTTATTATAGATCATAGATTTAAAATTACTGGTTCACAAGTTTACTTGGAACAAATTTATGAAAACATGAATTATGAAAATTTTCTAAACCATGTAGGTATTTGTTAATCATATATTTTGAAGAATATGAAAGACTAAATAGACAAATATGTTCAAATGTTGCTAGTTTATCATCACAACCATCTCCAACTGCAGTGGATTCAGATGATGACGGCTCCCAATGGAATTGGTTAAGTCAAAAAAAAACTAAATTTGTGCAACCCAAAATGAATTAACTGCAGTCTGCATATGTAAACACTGAAATTTACTTAAGTACTGCTGAGTTAAAATATTTTGATGTTTTAGACTGGTAGATAAAGAACTCAGGTAGGTTTCCACTAGTCTTTTTGATGGCGCGAGACTTATTATGTCCCCCGACGTCAACTGTGACGTCGGATGTTGCTTTTAGAGCAGGTAAGCGGGTCTTGTCCGACAAGTTCATCGAGATGAACGTATGTCTGAAGGATTTGCTCGACGTTGCGGATAGAATGCAGAACATTATTATTCGCGACAACAACGACGATGACGACGAAGATTGAAGAAAAATTAACTAAATCACTTTGTTCTTTGAGCTTTTTTTATATGTAACCAATATATTGTTTCTAAGTTGAGTTAACAATTTCTAATAAATAAATTAGTTAATTTGTGGGAAAATAAATTGTGTTTGTGTTTTATTTAACTAAATTGTGATTGTATACTTAATTCAACACCCAACCCGACAAAAAAAATCAACCCTACCCGCGCTGGATCTGGCACAACCATCGTGCCCTGGGTCGTGCCGGGGATCCGACTACCGTGCTGTGTCGGCATGGCACGACCCACATCCACAGTCTACCGTTAATGGAAAAGGTTAACGGAGTGGTAAAAAAATCATAATGACATTTGGATGGGAACAACTTATTTTAGTTGCTCTGGGCAAAATAATCGTAATTGAATGGTATTTCAGCAAATCATAGCAAAAAATCATATTTTGGTTTATGTTTTGCATTTTCTCGTTGGAATCGTAGGAAAGAAATTTAAGGAAAATAAGAGGATCAGAAATTTAAGGAAAATAAGGGGATCAGATGTGGAATCGTAGGAAAGAAATTTAAGGAAAATAAGGAAAATGAGATCTTGCGTGCTTCACGTGCCCATTAAGTCGACTCCTATTTTCTCTCTCTCCCAAACTAACTTCTGATCTGATTTTACATTATCTAAAACACGACGAGAGTTGTGTCTTCTGAGTTCTGTTCAAGTTTCTTCTCCCGACAAGAGAGGAGTGGATGGAGCGTACAGATATTCAATTTTCTTCTCCCGAAGAGGTTTGTTTCATCTTCTTCCCAGAAAGATAGTAACAATAAAATTAAGTATATCTGCAACAACATAAACACAATAACTGAAGAATTACAATACACATAAACAATGGTACAGATCATTTGTGTAAGCCTGGAAAACAGTCTCCGCTCATGTAAGTAACCAAAAATCACCCCATATGATGGATGATGATATTGAAGAGGCTCAATGAAACCAAAAATTGCCTGCAACACTTGTTATACACATCAATGGCAAGCAACAATTGCCAATAACAATGTACGTATTAATGATACTCTCTCTTTATTCATCTACCCAACACAAGATAAATTTCAACACATGTTGATGTGCAACTTTATGGACATTTTGAGATTCTAAGTTACAATATTACCATCTGGGAGGAGCGAAGTGGAATCTCGAAGTTGATTCCTTCCCACTTGTTGATTCCTTCCCAAAGTTTACGACTGAGACGGGAACCCGTTTTCTGCTATCTTTATGGGATTTTTTATGAGGAGACCAAAGCTTGACAGTTGCTGCTAGGATTCAACAGGGACATCTTCTAAGGTCAGCAATCACAATCGAAAACACTGTTGGTACAACAACATTTTTTCTGAGGAACAATCTTTCTCACATTTGTGTCGTTCAGAGCTCTATATTCCATGGGAGTGTTGTAGACTCTCTCCATCATGTTAACTTTTGGAGCCTCCAGAACTGCCTTTGGAGGCGATAAGGCCCATTGCATCGCCCAAATCGCAAGGGGGCGCATGTAGATGAGCGATCGATAATGCCCGTCCACCGTCCATCCTTCCGGAGTTTGAAACCAATAACTACACAGAACACAGTGAAGGTGAATATAAGAAGCAAATGATGTTTAAAACTTAGATGTCTGAAGTAAGTAAAATACGGTAACCATGTTGAATGAACAACTTAATATGCTCACCCAAATCCTTCCTCCGACCAGCCCGTAGTAAAGATGCCTTCTGCAGTAGAAAAACCCTGCTGCTCCATCCCATGGAGAATCATGGTGGCCGCAACACTATAAGTTACACCAGTCCAAATTTCACGCGATTGCATGCAAGTTTCATCAACCTTCCCATTAGGGTTCATTCCATTGACAGCACCCATACGACCTCCCTTCACTTTCATGACGTTGAAGTCGTATATTTTCTGAAGAATGCTTCTGATTTTGGATTCATCAAATAGCGGAGGCAGTCCAGACGACGCCATATACCATTCTCCGGCAAGTTGATCAGCCTGTATAGAACAACTGTTGCTGCTTGTTCCACTGTCATAATTAAAATACGATCCGTTCCACAGTTTGCTTTCATATGCAGTCTTTGCCTTCGTGAATATGTTCTTGCATCTGTCTGAAAAGGGACGGTCTCCCAAACGAAGTGCCATAGCTGCTGCAGCCTGCAGCGAAGCAAGCCAAAGGCAACCGCAATAAGCACTAACCCCGTGTACCGTCCAAGCATCATATGTTTGGTCAGGAAATCCGTCGTTCTCAATGAGACCATCATCGTCACGGTCAAACTGCTCCATGTACTCCATTGCAGCACGGACTGCAGGCCACACTTCCAATCCAAAAGACATGTCTCCGGTTGCAGCAAAATCTCTATAAACCTGAAGTACGAATTTCGGGTTCAGGTCCTTCCATAGGCTTGTATCATGGATATTGTAGGCGTTCATTTCATGCCAAGGATCATGGGTTCCCAGATCATGTGGCACGGCTCCTTTAACTTTTCGTATACCCCACGTACCATCAGCTAAATACTTGACCCTCCTTGTGTCCTCGGACAACACAGCCTTAGCAAAGTCTCGCTGGATATTTAATTCGATTTTCGGAAAGAGATCTAGCAACGCAACCGAAGCATAGAAATGTACATCATATGTGCACCACATGATATATTCCACTCCTTCCAAATACAAAAACCTCCCGACATTCTCCGTATCATCATCAAATAAATTAGGATGTGAGTGGACTGGGGGAGACTTCGGAATAGGACTTTCATCTCCATTTTCTACACTTCCATCAGCAGCAGTTTCAACAACGATTTTGCTATTTTTTGTAACTAAAGCAGTTTTTGAACCTCTTGATGAAGGCTTTGGTGGTTTGTGGTGATGGGTACAGACAGTGGACATTTCATCAGCTGTCGGACCTTCACCATCTGAATTAAAACACAGGAGAAAACCCAATTACAAGTTTATTCCCAAACTATTATAAAAATTAATCAAAAGGCCGACCATTTTTATAATAATTTTTTATATATGTCTATATGGACATCAATACGTTAAAAACCCATACACCTTCATGCCTATTTCCAACATAATTTCTAAATAGTAATTATGTCTCTACGGGAGCATTAGAATATTTTACAAAGACTTACCCGTCCAAACTGTTCCTCCAGCCACTAAAAAGTACAGTTCGTTAAAGAGAGTAAATTTGTACCTGAATGTGTGAGAATCACGAATTAAATACTGAACATGGGGTAAAAGTTTCAAGCAATCTCAATTACAATATAAATATTAAATATAATAATCAAGAGAATAAAATCTATGGTCTATCTAACCTTCTCAAAAATTTGAATTGTGTAAAGAGTTTATAAAGCCATAGAAGAAGCAACAAAGCCTCTGTAAAGAAACAGAAGATTACCATTCAGGAAGATGCTCATCATTGAGAATGGGATTTTGCCATTTTTCAATTTCTTCCTCCCAGTATTTGTAATCTGGCGAATTTGGCGATGGTATCAATACTAATTCTTGAAACAAAATTTATGTGGTACCAAAGAAGCTCAGGAAAAGGTAAAGTGTGATGCAATTACACACAATATAATATCTAAAATGATGACACTCTACTTCAAAATCATCACAAGAAGCAAGATAATTCAACAGGGAGTATGCGAGCAAAAAATGGTCAAACATACTCATCAAGGCATCGTGTGCAATATCGGCAGCAGATCTTTCAGAAGTTCCATAGAACTTGGTGTACCTCCTGTGAAATTAAAATCCACGTTTATATGCTAAAATTCCAAGCAGATACAAAGATAATACCAAAAAATAAGAAATAAAAATTACCTATAGTAAGTGCATCCTTTCTGAAACTTTATTTTTGGGGATGACCAGGCCAAAGCAAAAGCAACAGTACATTTTCCGTGGGGTTCCACCCAGGCAGAGGCTGAAACAGCAGCACAAAGTGTATCACCTGGCGATGATGGCATGCTGGGGCCATTATTAAAATTTTCGCGAACAAATTGTCCATTCTTCAGGTTGAATGTCACAAATACAATTCAATCACAAAGGAAAAAAAGTGTATAAGATGGTATACAACATTAAAAAATCACATTACAAGGAGGAATCAAACAAGTACCTGGACCATTATATCCCACATATCTTTGGCACTCACGCAACTTTCACGAGACAACCCAAAGCAAGGTAAAACTGTTACATTTACATTTTGAGTTTCACACGCAGCAACAGCAAAGGTAACAGGAGGGTTGTCCTTGCCAGTTCTGTATCGAGTAGAAAGAAACTCGATGAATAAAAAAGATGTGTACCAGCAAAAGGAATAAATAAACTTCTAAAAGCATAAGCACAGTAATCATTTCCCTGTATAATAGATAGACATGTAGAAATAAATAGGGGTACTACGTTCTTCATCAGTAATGAATCGAAGATGCAAAAGAGAATTATAACTTCTCGTGGTTGTGAAATATTATATAGAAAATATTCTAACCAACCATAAAAAAGGGATCAATTAAAAAAAACTTGCTTGTGATGTAGAAGGACCCCAGAAACTCCATCTTCTCCTCTGCACACAATTAATGAAGAAGTTTATGTTAAGGGCGTGATAGTGCATTTTTTGTTTTTTATTGGAAACATGCCTCTTGAGTCTTGAACAACTTACATGAATGGTTCATTGATATGATCGCCTGAAAGATGTGAAGATCCTCCAATAGAATTCTGTTCTAGTTAAAGGCCACAAATTATAATGTAATAGGGAAATGACAACTCGGTATAGTATAGAAAACAATCACCAAAAGATTCACCTACCGCCCATGTCAAGAGCAAGCTCACTTTTGCCCTTTCTTTCCCAGTATTCACCAACTGCAATTAAAGAATTATTAAAAAAGAGCTATAATGTGAAGAGAGAAATACTTGGCTTGAATATCAACTAGGCAGGTAGTTTTACAATAATACTTAACACTTAATGATAGCCTTTTGGATATACTTACGGTGTAAATAAAGACAGAAGTTGGAAGGCTGCTCTCCCGGTAATTGTGCGGAATAAATGGTGATATTTGCCTACATGATATCTTGAGCTCGGGATCTGGTTCACCTGTACAGGAAAGAATATCATGAAAAGTGTTAAGTAGGTTGATGTTAGTCAGAAATAAGCTCACAATAACCAAAGGGTAATGAACAATATAACAGTTTTTTTCTTCTTTTCTGGATATAGAATATTAAGATCAAACCATCATAAACAGTCCAGGCTCTTGGAAACAAAGCATGGTATGTCGAATGTTGACCACTCAAATTCCAATCCCAGGATGATATTCCATGATCACCAGATTTCCTAGAAAAGGAATAAAAAGAAGAAAAAATACTAGTTAAAATTGAAAATGATACAAATGTTCAACAGAAACTTCAAGGCTTGTACTGCATGGTATATAATTACTACAATCATCATTCATCGCAAAATCCGGATACAACAGTCTTTATAGACATGCATGGATGATGCCCCTCATGCCTTCCATATATCGTGACTACGAAAACGCAACAGATGTACATTTGGCCCAAATTGGTAATATATTAGAAAAAAATAATAGATAACGTTGTCTCACTCAATCCCTTCGTGATGACCAGGAGATAGAACAGAAGAGAACTTCTTGCGGCCTCCATCTCGAGATACAAAAATCTGAAGAAAAATTAAAAATTAAAACAATAGAAACAACAAGTAGCACCTAGCTTATGATGGCAGCATATGGACCTGACAATAATATAGCCTATTAAAAGGCATAAAATATCATAGGAGTGAGGAGTCATATATTTATGCAGTGGAGGAAAAGAAAAACAGTATGCATGTTTACCGAGAATTGATTTGCCATGACTGGAGACATTTCACATGAATTAGGGATGATTTGCCAATGCTTGAATTCACCTCTGAAGCCTCTTGATATGCTTCCGCTTCTACAAGCAAATGATTAATGATATCAAACCATGATGAAAGCAGGTAAAACGACAGTTTAACATACAAAAGTTACACATACCCCATTCCTCCAAGAGGAACACCTTGTGAAGCCGAGGGTCTGCACTTTTCACGCGTAAATGGATCAATAGGTGCTTTCTGTGGATGAGGGAAAACAATATCGAACACATTTATGGAACTAAAGAAGCAACAAACATAAAGTAATCAAATCTTAACTTCCTGGCTTCAAACAGAACAAAATTCTCAAGACAGCATATTTTTTATTCTTTTCTTTCCTTAAAATTTTTCACAGAGAATGATTTGAAGAGTAATTACCCGTCCATGAGAAGCTTCTTCTCGAACATATGACCAAAGCCGAACACCAAGACGAACCTACCTTACAGAAATCCCAAATCAAGTATATCAGAATGTATGGGAGTATACGTACAACCACGACACATGCAAAATACAAAATCTGTTATATCATAAAATTACAATAGAGATGGAATAATAATAATATAGACACATAAACCCTACCATCTTAACTGCCTCTCTGAAAGTCACACTGAACTCTTTAAGGATATTAGCATGACTATTCAATCGCCTTCTCCACGCATGCTTTGGAGGGGCACCACCGTCAAAGTCCAACTGCAAATGTTCAATGGCCATGTCAATAGCAACCTCAGTCATCTCAAATTGTTTCAAAGCTTATTCTACACTACTATAACTAAGCCTTAAGATGCAATCAGACTAATTGGGTGACTATCTCTAGTGTAAGTTAATCCAAGGCTAAAAATAGATGGACAATGATCTCTAAAACCGATAGGACGTTGGCAAAACCACTCAAACGGCGGTTGGAACATAATCATCCCCAATTGACAAGGGCGTGAAGTAAGCATTACAAAAACAAAAACAAAAACACTCAACGACCCCAAAAAAAGCAACACAAAAACAAAAGAAACATGTTCCTTTCTCCACAATGGCAAAACCCAAATCCTCCACAACAAGCAAGTCTCACAAAGACTGTCACTTTCCAAATCAAACCATTTTTAAAATTTCAAAAAAAGAAGAGAGTAAATGTCTAAATGAATCTTACCAAATGCAATGTTCCTCGAGTAACGTACTCGTCCGGAGGCCACGACTGCTTCCGAGTGTGGAAAAGGTGTCCGCTGACCATCTCTCTTTTCTCCGGGTAAAAGATCGAACCTTTCCCACAAAACCGATCCCTCCGAACCCCAAATGAATCACAACAAAAAGTAAAAAGAAAAAGAAAAAAGAGAGCAAGAAATGGTTCCGACCCAAAAACAGCAGGAAACCAAACCCAGCAAGATGGCGCCTTTCCGTGGAACCAACCCTCAGAGACAAAAACCCATCACGGAAATAGACCGGAAAACCCAAATCAACCGTCAAAATCCATATTTCGTCACATCCAACCGAAATCGAGATTGGGTGGATGGTTTTGGGAGAAACGAAAGGGGATTGGGAAGAATTGGAGTGTGTCGACACCTCTCTCCGACACCACTACTTTGCCTCCGAACAACCGCCACCTGTTGTTCTCTTCTGCTTTTCTTTTTCTCCTCTTTTTTCTTCTTCTTTTCTTTTTGATTTGAAGAGAGGAAAATGGGAGTTCTTTTTCCTCTTCTTTGCCTTTTTATTTGCTTTTTTTCCCCCACTTTTTTTCCTTTTTTCGTCTAAAGGTCCAAAAGCCCGCTTTACATTTCGATTTTTTATTTTTTGCCTTTTAAACCAGTGTGATAATTGGTTTTTTAAACTGTTTACAATATATTTTTACCATTAATTGTCAAGTGTAACATCTTCACCTTTTGAGTTCACAAATTTGTAACACCGTGATTTTATAATTGAAATTTCTTCTTAAAAAACCTAAATATGTGTATGTTCTTAACTACGACCTGCCAAATTTTCGACAGTAATAATCGACCCACTTTAGCACAACGGACTATAGTGTTAGTAATAAATTGTCTAATTGAATGATTGGAGCAGATTTAGTGGGACTGAGATAGATAGGATTTTTTTTATAAGAGGGTGAATGTTAAAAAAATAAGAAAAAAAATGAAACGGTGTTGAATTTTAAACTTTCATGCAACATGTATTGTCTGTGTTTACGGGACTTACGGCTAGCACTTAAAAATTATAATAATGAGAACATAAGGATTAAAGAATTTAAGATAATAATAAGATATTATTTTCCTTGTTGTGGTCTTGAAAAATGCTCCAAAAGTCCAACTATTTGATAGCCTTTTTTTGAACGATATGATATGATTTTTATTTAGCATATTACCATTCATATTCAAGCGTGAAACAGACCATTTCCCTACATGATTCAATGTAATTGTAAGATATGCTTTATTTCTTTGTCTTCCGGAGTATATTCTCTACCGGTCGTAAGAAAATCCACAATATGTTAGTTAATGTTTCTTTCCAGGTATCTTAGTTTGAGGTTTTAGATGAGCACAATGTAATTTGTCCCTCTAAAACAGTATATAAAAAACTAAGTTAAGTTGTGGTGATGTGATATTTCATGATATCTTTTTACGGCATATACGAATATTTTCGGGAATGCATATTAAGGACAAGTGGTTGCATGAATTAGACGGAATAATAACGAATAAATCACTGTCTTTATAGCGAAATGGAAATTTGACTAGTGCAGGACTTTAGAAAATTTGAAGTGCATATAAAATTTCAGGTTCATCATCAAGAAATAACAGCATATAACTAATTAAGATGTAAACCGAAAGGAATGTGTACATGGTGTCTTATAGTTCTTTGTTGGTAAACTGATAGGAACATGTTATTATAAAATTTAAGATTTAGAAACTGAGGTTAATTTGTTGTTTAAGGGAAAAAAGGGAAATTAATTTGCAGGTTTAAGCTGACCCAAGAGGTATTCCTACTTGAACATTTATAATTGAAATCATTACTGAAAGAACGTAAATCCCCATTAACATTTATCTGTTTATAAAAGACAATTAAGCAACTGTTGACACAAAAAAAAATATACATCTCAAATGACAAGAAAATTTTCTAATGATTGTCAACCAATTGTCATCCCAAATTTGGAACTATATTGAAATGTAGACCGGGCAATAACATCAAGACGAAAATTAAGAAATTATTAAAATAAAATTTGATGTAGCATTTTATTGATTAATCTCTTGATCTATGCATTATTAATTTGGACAGGGAAATAGTCAAAGCATGAAGAAAGGTGAGATTTCACAATATTCAAAGGAGAAAATGAAATTTTGCCATAAAAAAAAATATTTTAAAAAAAAAAAAAACATACGTGAGATCCAATTTAAACATCTCACTTCTCTTCCAAACCAACTACCATACTCCACGTAACCCATGATTCTCCACCTTCCTCACGATTGCACATAACCACCCATGATTGATCATTCACATAATCTCATCTCAATTCACTATAAATACTCTTCTATGGCTCCTTCTGAAAAAAAAAAAAAAAAATTTTCCGAGAGTTACATCCAACCAAAAAGAGTACACGTATCAGAAGGAAAGAAAACAAAAAAAAAAGAAGGTGAAAGAGGAGACACTCAACAAAGACTCCGACAACAACTTGGCAGCCATAACAACTCCGGCGACGACTCCGATTCCAACTCCGCGATCGTGCCGACTCCGCAGCAACTCCGGTTTCGTCGACTCCGGCTTCATTAGGCGTTCATAACAACTTCGCAGCGACTCAGGTTTCGTCGACTCCGACTTCATTAGGAGTTCGCAACAACTCCGGCAATAGCGTTGTTTTCATAACAACTCCGCAGCGATTCCGGTTTCGTCGACTCCGACTCCATTAGGCGTTCACAACGACTCCGGCAGGTGCAACATTAGCGTCGGTGATTGTTTCACCTTAAAATAAAAAATAATAATAAGTCATTCCGGCCACTGTCCTATTTAGAAAGGAACGGTCTCCGGTTGGCTTCGAAAATCATGTCATTCCGGCCACTGTCCTATTTAAAAAGGAACGGTCTCCGGTTGGCTTTAAAAGAAAAAACACGTCATTCTGGCCACTATCCTATTTAAAAAGGATTAGTCTCCGGTTTGATCGTTTCTATTTTAACAAATAAAATAAAAGAACGCCGGAAGGCTGCCGAAATTCATCGAAAAACTTACAAAATAAACATATAAGTTTCTATGTTTGATAATAATAATAAAAAATATATAAACATAACCCTATCAAAGTCATGTCGTATTAATACTCAAACCGCATACTAATACATGGTGTTTTGGACCAAGAAAATACATATGAGTCAAACTAATCAAAAGATAAATAAGCTTGGGAAACTAAATATACTAACTCTGCATTGATCATACAAGTTAACCAATATGAATACATGTGGCTCACAAAACACATACTCTGGACTCATGCAAAAGGATAAAAGGGCATAACTCAGAATTTAATATCCTGTGATTTATAAAATTTGGTTCATAAATCTATATGTCATTTCAGACCAATCATGGAGTCTCGTTACTGTGTTCTTAAGTGAAATATATTAGAAACTAACATATGATCAACACTATCCAATTTATAATTGGGCGTTCAACTCAGAATACGTTGATACGAGGATTGGAATTCAAATTAACACATTCTGGTATCCTACTAAGGTCGTCTGACTATTTTAACAGGAATTGGAATTGAAACCAATATATCTTTGGTACCTGTGAATCCTATTATGATATGATTAGGCTTTTACTTAACAAACAAAAGGAAAGGAAAGTATGGGAAATAAAACCAATACGTCTCCACCAACGTGCATGCATGTGTTACTATACCATGCACACAATTTCCTTTCTTTGCACACCTTTCCCCGGGAAATGTGTTAATTGAAAACATGGTAAATGTAACCATATTTGTTCACTAAGTGATGAGTGGAAATTTTATAAACTTCTCCTTCACATTGTAAAATTTACACATGGATAAGAGAGTTTACATCTAAATTGTAGGACAACTCATGTGCTGAAAAATCTTTCAAATGCACCCAAATGGACAAAATTATAAATACACCCCCAAATGTGGATAAATTGCAACGATATACAAGAAATCTTAAATTACAAAAAAAGTCTCTCTAAGCTGGACAAAACTATAAATCCACCCCTAAAATTGGGTAAATTGCAACAATATATAAGTGGTACCAATTATCTTGCAAAATCAACCTTAAAATACAAAATTACAAAACCACCACTAAACGTGGATAAATTACAACAATACATAAGTTGTACCATTTGATACGCAAATTGACCTTACAATACAAATAATTCCCTTAAATGGATAAAACAACAAATCCACCCCTAAATGTGGATAAATTATAAAATAAATCTTTAAAATATGTCAACCGACCTAAAAATCAAAAACAAACATAAAACCTAAATATTGACTGCTCCAATAATAAGAGAGGATGCATGCCAAGCCGGATCTTGGGTTCCCTCTCTCCTATCATTGGAGTGATCAGAAATTAAAATATGGACTGCCTTAGTCGTAAGCGAGGATGCACGCCAAGCTTGATCTTGGGTTCCCTCTCTCTTACAGGCGATGGAGTCTTCATTCAACAAACAAATAAATAAAACAAAATATATATATAAATCCCTCCGGGTTACGAGGCTAAACTAACCAAAACATTATAATATCGATCAAAGAATAATCATCCAAACAGGTCTAAAATAAATCCCTCCGGGTCATGAGGCTAAACTGTCCAACACACTTAACAAATTATGTACATGAAATATTCTCTTAGTTATGAGATTAAACTAACTATTTGATGATATCTAAATATAAGAATCATCGAAAATATAACAAATATATATACAAATCCTCCGGGTCATGAGGCTAAACTGACCAAGATACGGCCAAATAAATTCATATATACAAAATACCTCCTAGGTTATGAGGTTTAAACTAACCGTTTGTACGATATTCTAATATAAGAATTATCGTTGACAAATCAAACATAAATCTCCTCCGAGTTATGAGGCTAAACTGACCAAAGCATTCTGATATGTAAATCAAATAAATCAAACAATGGGAATTATAATTCCCATTGTTTATGCAAACACTGATCAAAGGTGATATATTAATAAAATATATCTGAAATTGTCAATATAACAACAATTTTGGTTTATAATTCGCAAAGGGGTGCTTAAGTATCTTCCATTTGTGCAATGCATAAATATGTCAACTCTTGTATTTCATATTTATTCCTCCTATGAAAGAAAAAGTTGCACTTATTTATTTTCGGGCTAGTTATTCACACTTATTTAATTTCCTGTACAAATGAATGACATGAGTATGATACAATGAGGCATTCTTCTATACGAAGTTGTAAGGTGCGGAATTCCACTATGAATTCTTGAGAGGTCTTCGCAACACCAAAAATATATAAAACAAAAGAACAAAAAACCCACGTTAAACAGCAACTAATTAAGAAGTATGGTTAAAACGAACCTACCGGGAGACTTCTCAGTAAACTACTGTATTAAATGTCACATGCTCACCACCTCTTAAAACTTTGAAACCATGGCGATGTAGACTTCTTTTCTAATGTTTAAGCACTCATTTTTGTGGTTGATAACCTGTACGTAAGCACTTAATTATCCAAAATTGGTTCTTAA
Organism: Triglochin maritima; assembly: GCA_963682175.1. Taxonomy (NCBI): domain Eukaryota; kingdom Viridiplantae; phylum Streptophyta; class Magnoliopsida; order Alismatales; family Juncaginaceae; genus Triglochin; species Triglochin maritima. Next base: position 63,977,922 of record OY821771.1, read on the forward strand.
ATATAATATGTATGATTGAGTTTTTCTTTTCTAAGCAATAATGAAACGAAGTCAAACAACAAACAACCCACGACGATATCCTGATTTTAATTAAGATGCATGTGGACGAGAGATTAAGGGCGGTGGTTGGACGCTAATTAAAATATATCATTGCTTCGTCACCGCCACAACAACAACCACAACCACATAAGGGCAAAGTAGTGTTCATAAGTCATAATCTTATTATTATTTTTTATCATTGTTGTACATTGTATCTACTCGTTAGTCATGCGTGTGTCATTAGATTACATGATCGTATTTAACTCTTACCTATCCTGAGGTCGAGAGTTCTGTTTGAGCCTCTCTCAACTAACCCATTCCTTTTATTTACTAATTATTTATATAAAAACACTATCATTTATTTATTTTGGTTGGAACTTGGAAGGGAAAGAAATTCAGCAAGTATTGAAGATTACAACGGCAACAACAAACGGCTAAAAACAACATTTATCATGCACCTCCTCGACATCAACAACATTCATTATGCATCCCATCGTATACAACGAAATACAACGGAAATAATACAACATATATATACACAAGCAATTGAAATGTAAATTAAGTCTTTTGTAAGAATCAAAACAGTCAAATAAACATCATTCTTCTTCCTCAATCTCGATCCATTATTTTCTACATTGTATCAGAGCATTGACTCGATCTCAGATCCCCCAAAGAATCATCACCGATCTTCACCTCACTGAGGGGGTTGAAGGCACAAAACCCACATCCAAACCCTCAAAAAAATTCACACAAAACCACCAAAACCATGACGGGAAACCACCACGAAAACCCCTCCCGTCTCGCATCAACACTACTCAACGGGACAAATTACCTGTCCTGGGCGCGGGCGGTTTCCCTCTCCCTCAGCGGCAGGGGGAAAGTCGGCCACATCACTGGAACTGCAAAGAAACAGGAGGAATCAGAAACGGAGGCAAAACAGGAAGAATGGTAGACCTCCGACCACCTGGTCATGTTATGGATAATCGCGTCCATGCAACCACAGATAGGGGAGATCTTCCTCTACAAAGACAGCGCAAAGGAACTCTGGGATGCGGTCCAAGAGCACTTCGGGAAGGCACAAGACTTCGCGCACATCTTCAGACTCAAACAAGACATTGCGCAGTCCCGACAGAACCACAAAAGCATCACTGAGTACCTCGGTACTCTCAGAAAGGCATGGGACGAGTTGGGGATCTATGAACCACCAACAACCGACGTACGAACACTCGGAAAAAGGATGGAACAAGACCGGATCTACCAGTTTCTGGTAGGTCTAGACCAATCTTTCGAAAACATCAGAAGTCAGGTGCTCATGGCCCCCGAACTACCGTCGCTTGCCTCAGTCATCGCGATGATCCTTCGCGAAGAATCACGACGAAGGACCATCGCTCCTTTGCAAAACCAATCAACAACAGAAGCCGAAAATCAAGCATTCTTTACTGGAAAATCTCAAAGACAGCATCAAAACAACAAAAAACGGTATGGAAATCAGAAGGATGAGCACTGTGAAAACTGCAAAAAAATCGAACACAACAAAAACAACTGCTGGTTTCTTCATCCGCATCTCCGACCACCAAAAGACAACGACAGAAGAGGAGGGGATGGGAGAAACTCATCGCATGGAGGATCATCGGGGGGCAGCGGCTACTTCGCCACCGCCGGAGGCAGCGGCGGCAGCCACCAACCCAACCCTAACCCTAATTTTTTCTCGCAGGAAACATTTGGAATGTCAGCAGTCGGATCGGGTGAAATAAATACATCGACGAATCCGAATAACGTTATCGGGTCGGCTCCGAACCCGACCAGCAGAAATAATTTCTTCTCTCCTTCTCGCACCGATCCAGCTAACACAGGCCCAATGGACTCCGAAAATATTCATCTTCTTATAAACAAACTAAATGAAGTTTTGCACAATCAACCCTCTACTTCAGGTAATTCCTCAGGTATGATAAAGCCTCTGGAAAATTACTTTTCAGCACTTCAATCTAGGAAAAATAAAAGCAATGTATGGATTATTGATTCTGGCACCACCGATCACATGACTAGCAATCCAAACTTATTACTAGATCTTAAAAGAAACTTAACCCTACTAAATAAGTTTGTTAGCGTGGCTAATGGAAATCAAGTAGAAATAAAAGGAGAAGGGAATATAAAATTACTTGATAAAATTGCAAAACATGTCTTGTATGTACCTTCTTTTGAATCAAATTTGTTATATGTCGCCAAAATCACGAAAGAACTTAATTGTAATATTATCTTCTCACCAGTTGATGTTGTATTTCAGGATCGTATCTCCGGGAAGACGATTGGTAGCGGTCGCCTCGTTAATAATCTTTATATTCTAGATCAAAACATACAGGCATTACATGTTGGAAATTTATCCAAACATGAATTATGGCATAAAAGAATGGGTCATCCATCACATTCAGTTTTAAAATCACTTTTTCCGTCTATTAGAACAGATTTTTTGTGTGATGTATGCAGTTTTTCAAAACAAACTCGATCGCCATTTCAGTTATCATCTATCAAAACAAAACACCCATTAGAACTAATACACTCCGATATCTGGGGACCAGCCCTAACCGAATCTTATAATGGCTTCAAATTTTTTATCACTTTTATTGACGATTTTTCCCGTACTACATGAATTTACTTATTAAAATCAAAATATGAAGTTTTTGATATTTTTTATACCTTTACAAGATTTGTGGAAAACATGTATGATTTCAAAATCAAAATCTTAAGATCCGACAACGGATCTGAGTACACCAGTAAGGTTTTTCAAGATTTTCTAAAACTAAAAGGCATTTTTCATCAAACTACGTGTGTTAACACACCACAACAAAATGGTGTAGCAGAAAGGAAAAATCGTCACCTCTTAAACATAACACGCTCCCTACTCTTTCAAAATCACGTTCCAAAAATTTTCTGCTCCGATGCTATTTTAACAGTTGCGTATCTTATTAATCGACTACCAAGTCCTCGTCTCCAAAACAAACAACCTTTAGAAATTCTGACTGGTCGAAAAAGTCAATTGGATGACTTACGAATTTTTGGATGTATTGTTTTTGTCCACAGGAAAAGAGACGACAAGTTTGATTCCAATTCAAATAAATGTATTTTCTTAGGATATTCTTTTAAAAAAAGGGTACAAATGTTATGACCCCAAAGATTGTAAGTTGTATATTTCTCGGGATGTACAGTTTGTAGAAAATAGCTCTTTTTTCGGCCCTGAGACTAAAGACAACGGGCATCCAGCATCACCAAACTCCGACGACACTCCGATACCCATCAACTGCGATCCAGATATCACCATGAGGACACCTGCTCTTCAAGAAGAAAACAATGACGCACCAACAAACGACGAAGAAGAAAACATTTTAAGAAGATCAACCCGACCGACCCGTCCACCAAAATACTTACACAACTATATCACCTCTCATGTCACCTACCCTATCCAAAAATACTTATCATATCAACAATTAAAATCACATCACCAAGCATTTCTAGGGACTATAGATACTCACATAGAACCAACAAACTACAATGAGGCTATAAGAGATACAGAATGGTGCAACGCCATGAAAGAAGAAATCCAAGCCTTAGAGACAAATAACACCTGGATCTTAACCTCAATCCCAAAAGGGCTTAAACCCGTAGGATGCAAATGTGTATATAAAATCAAATACAATAGTGATGGAACAATAGAGAGATATAAAGCAAGACTAGTAGCAAAAGGATATACACAAACCTATGGTCTAGACTACCTCGAAACCTTTGCCCCAGTAGCCAAAATGAACACAGTTCGTGTTTTACTCTCTATCGCCGTAAATAGAAATTGGGAACTCTATCAAATGGATGTAAAAAATATTTTTCTTCAGGGCAACCTAGAAGAAGAAGTATATATGACTCCTCCACCCGGGTACACCTCTACAAACCAGGTTTGCAAACTCAACAAAGCAATCTACGGGTTAAAACAATCTCCTCGCGCTTGGTATGCCAAACTCAGTCATTGCCTTATTTCTTATGGGTTCAAAAAATCTTCCGCTGATGCATCTATGTTCACCCAACATCATCAGACCACCACTACCATAATCCTAGTATATGTAGATGATATCATAATCACTGGAAACAATAGGTATGCAATCACTAAAATAAAACAATACTTACAAGCAAAATTTGATATTAAAGACTTAGGCCGTTTAAAATATTTTCTAGGAATAGAAATTGCGCATTCAAAAAAAGGACTCTTTCTCTCACAAAGAAAATATGCCCTCGACCTCTTAAAAGAAACAGGAAAACTTGGGGCTAAACCAGCAAATACACCCATCGAAACTAAACTAAAAATAAACACTACTGAAGGAGAACCCATAAAAGATATTCAACAATATCAAAGGCTTGTCGGAAAACTCATATACCTCACTGTAACAAGACCCGACATAACCTATGTTGTTAGCATCATCAGCCAATTCATGCATTCACCTCATACTCCTCACTTAGATATAATCACTAGGATACTTAGATATATTAAGAAAACTCCAGGGCAAGGGATATGGATGAAAAACAACAACTCTAACTCAATAACTGGTTTTTCTGATGTAGATTGGGCTGGAAGTCACGATCGGAAATCAACCACAGGTTTCTGCACGTTTGTTGGAGGAAACCTGGTAACTTGGCGAAGCAAAAAGCAAACTATTGTTGCTCGATCAAGTGCCGAGGCTGAATATCGAGCCATGACATCCACTACCAGTGAACTCATCTGGCTTAAACAACTACTTCACGACATGGGACAACCGTACAATCTCCCTATGAAAATGTTCTGTGATAACAATGCAGCTCGACACATAGCTCAAAATCCAGTATTTCATGAAAGAACCAAGCACATTGAAGTTGACTGTCACTTCATCCGTGAGAAAATTCAGGCCCACGAAATCGAAGTTCCCTACGTTCCCAGCAAAGATCAACTCGCCGATATCTTCACCAAGGCCCTCGATCAACCTCAAGCAAAATCCATCCTTTTCAAGTTGGGTATCTTCAACCTATTTCAGGACCCAACTTGAGGGGGAGTATTGAAGATTACAACGGCAACAACAAACGGCTAAAAACAACATTTATCACGCACCTCCTCGACATCAACAACATTCATTATGCATCCCATCGTATACAACGAAATACAACGGAAATAATACAACATATATACACACAAGCAATTGAAATGTAAATTAAGTCTTTTGTAAGAATCAAAACAGTCAAATAAACATCCTTCTTCTTCATCAATCTCGATCCATTATTTTCTACAGCAAGCAATTGGAAAACGATCGAAGTAATCACGCAACTGAAGTTTTGTTTTGTTTTGTGGTGTTCCCACGCGATCCGCGTCAATTTGATTAATCATGTACATAGTATGTAAATAACATGATGTGTTGGGGTTTAGTTAACGTAAACTGTATTTTACTTCCTGAAAAATATAAAAGTTAGTTTGTTAATCCAAATAGTGATTTCTTGTCATTGTTTTTCTTTTTGTAAAACCGTCCTCCACATTTACCATTTAATTTTCAAAATCCACTTATAGAAGTACTGTGAAATTTTGAATGTGAATAAAACCCTTTAATTCCATATATGCATGAGTACATGAAATAAGTTCAAAAGCACGAGTACATGAAATAAATTGAACTTCAGAACTCAACTTTTGTGATTATTTTGGTCTCACAGTGAGAAATAAGAAACACATTCGTAGTACGAAGATTATATTCATTATTCATGAAATTCCACGCTTTTAAAAGCTTCCTTCCTAAAAACCCACATTGTCACACCTAAAGTCAAAGGATGGAAATCACCCAAATTCTAAATGGGTTCCAAATCACCAAGCTTGAGCAAAAAATACTCTTCAGATTGAATCATCAAGACCTTCACAGAGTGGACATTCAAATAGGAGAGGAAAACATACCTCTAACTGGGCCTGACAATTCCATTCAAAACATGATCCGAAAATTCATGTTTGGGTTAGTAGTTTTCGGCATTCTTGTTTGCTTATAAAAACACGAAAATAAAATTTAAACGTTTCCTATAATATATATATTGACTTTCCATATAAATGCAGAATGTTCTGGATTTGTAATCCCACGCGTGGCTAATCCAATATGCACCCCCGACGACATGGTTATAAAAGGCTAGAACCTTTGCTAACCTCTCAAACCATTTGAATGTGACTTTCTCCTTGAGAGATCCTTTGGAAAAAAGAGGAATGAAATTGTTCGAGATGATGCTTCTAACACGTTTGTCGCAAAGCAGAAGAAGTATGTTAAATATTTGCATATCTCTGACCCCCAGCCACACACACAAAAACAAACAAAAACTAAAAGAAAAGAAACTGAACTGTTATTCATCGTCGGAAAACTACTTAAATCGTTCTTACAAATTACCATGTTGTCCTTCTACCATTTCTACTTATATAACTCTTCATTTCACTCTCCTAACACCACTCACTCTCTCTTCATATTACTCTCATATTCACCAGAAATAATGTCTCGGAGACCGGAAAAAAAATCAGTAGACGCCCCAGATTACTCAAATCTAGTAAAATGTCTTGTTTAGTTTTTATAAAAAAAAAAAAATTGGTCGGGCATTTGCGGGAGACGCCTCCCCTAAGGATGGGGTGTCTCCGGCAGACGCCCCATTTTTTTTAAATTATTTAAATTGATTATAAATTGTGATAATTGCTAAATAAATTGATTATTAAGTTAATAATTAGTTAAATTAGTTTAGTAAATCCATTATTGATTATAAATTGTGATAATTGCTAAATAAATTGATTATTAAGTTAATAATTAGTTTAATTATTTTAGTAAAGGATTATTGATTATAAATTGTTATAATTTCTAAATAAATTGATTATTAAGTTAATAATTAGTTTAATTATTTTAGTAAAGGATTATTGATTATAAATTGTGATAATAATAAATTTATTATTAAGTTAATAATTAGTTTAATTATTTTAGTAAATCCATTAACAAAATTTCATTTCTAAAATTGAATTAATAGTCATCGGGTTACCGTGGAGGAAAAGTAAAATCAATTCCCTTACGCGTGGAACGTAGTTTAGCAGATGAGTTAGGTCATCGTCATCCACGTAGACGGGGTATTTTACGTCGTCGTTAGACACCTGAGGATTCTTTCGACGACGATGATGATTCAGATGAGGTGATGAGTCACGACGAGAGTGACGACGGGGGCCGGTATGACTTGGAGCCACAGGAGGAGGCGATACAGCAGTATGGTCGAGGACGGGGGGCGATATTGTAGTACTTCGGCTGAGTGGGTCGTTAGGAAGGGTCGAGGTAGTCAGTTTGTGACTGGTGATTCGAGTTCGTGCACTGCAGACGCCCGAACTCAGAAGAAGAAGAAGAAGAAGAAGAAGGGTGATGGCGATTCTTGGATCGTGACGGATATGATGTCTGGTGGTCCTCTAGATGACAACGTCATTCCGAGTTTCAGAGGCCACATCGCCAGACACATCTGGGAGGGCGAGCATCGGAAGGTTCTGAAGTGTCATAATCGGCACAGAGTCTGTATTACATTGCAGGTTTGGCGTTCAGTGATGACTGATGATATGACGGCGACCATTAGTGATAGTGGATTGAGTCAATTGTCATACAACATGTGTTTCCTGCCTTGATATGTCGTTGATTTTGTCTTTCGTGGAGCGGTGACAGCATGACACCAACACTTTCCACTTGTCGTTCGGAGAGATGACGATCATGTTGCATGACGTCTTCTAGATTCTACACATTCCTGTTGATGGTCGTATGGTCAGTGTGCAGGTGCTGACGTCTGAGCTGAAGTTTTTTGTATCAGAGTTGCTGGGGGTCAGCCTCGAGGGATCTTGGGCGGGATAACTCATTTTGGAGTGGCGGTAGTGTTAGCATCGATGTTGTGGACGATTGTTGCAAACGAGGACGACCACTGATGAGAATTAAATTTATACCGCAAGTGCACGACGTCAATGAAGACGTGGCAAATACGGGTCGAACACAAGGAGGGAGAGATTTTTTATTAATGTGATTTCGATTGCGGGAAAGAAGGAGACAAGAAATAAGTTGGTTTTGAGATTTTTGATTTTTTATTATCTAAAGCAAGAAACAAGAACAATTAAAACTAAAACAAGAACAAAGAAGTTAATTCCGTTGGGTGAAGGTTTAGATTTAAGGTTTAGATTAGAGAATTTTGAAACTTATAATAAATCACATTAGTTATAAAGCATTACATGATAAATGATTTAACATAAACTCAAGTAATCAAAACATACTAATACGAAATTAAAATAATAACTTTTATTCTCTTCTCATCACCCTAAATCCGTCACCTCCACCCTTTGGAAGGAGTTAGAAACTCATGGAGGGAGGAAGAAGGGGTCCTAGAGACATTACAAAAGAAAAGTAAAAACAAGAAATAAAAGACAGAATTTTATTACTAAAATAAAGACAAATAAAAACAACAACTAAAAACTAGGTCTAAGGCCAATGACCCTTCTAACATCGTACTCGGGGCTATTTATAGTTGTTACAAGAGACCTAAGTATAGAATTGGAGAGTACACGTGTCCAGACACGACTGGACAAAATTGGAGCACACGGATCGACTAGGGGGCGGCGGAATCTCCGCATGGTATGTGTGATATGCGGCGGAATCGCCGCACATCATGCTCTGATTTGGTCCAGATTTTGGTTGAATGTTTATGGTATGATTTGATCCTCCTTTACGTGTCTGGATTGATTCTTTCCATTCTTTTGAGCTCCGGATTAATTCCTTCATATATTTGGAGATTCACATTGATTTTTCTTTAGATTTTCTCCAAGATAATAAAAGCTACTCGTGAATTGCAATTAGGTCCTTGTCCTTTTGCAATTAAGTCCCCGGCTACTTTTGTGCTTAAGTCCTTGTTCCTTTTGCAATTAAGACTTGAATGCTTTTATGCTTAGATACATTTCCATTTGAAACCCGATAATCTTGAGTTTAGTCTTTATGATAGAAATGAGTCTTTTGCACGCGTTTATGCTCGGGATGTGGGTAAATTGCATTCAGGTCCCTGTATTCTGTAAATAAGACCAAACACATACCTTAGTAGCATTTATTGATATAAAAGCAATCTAAATGAAAGACATATGATGCAATGTATGCAATGCATCAAATACCCCCACACCTAGATTTTGCTAGTCCCTAGCAAAACTGAAAATAAGAAAAATAAAAACAGGGAAATCCTAACTCATTTTCGTAGGAATCACGGTTGCACTTAGCATGTGCAACAAGCCTTTAAACCTCCAAGTTTCCTTAGAGGACGAGTTTTGTCTCGTGAGGGTTTTCAGTTGACACACCCACAAAGTCTTAAATCAACATTCCATTAATAGCTCTTAATATCTCCACCTCAACCTTATACATCTCACTAAGAATTCTTGCATGCTCATTATATAAATCTAACTCATTAAAAATATGACTTGGTCTTTGTTCTTCCAACATTCACACCACTAACCCTTCTACACATGATATTACTTAAATTATTTTGCACGCCTCCTCTGGTGGTGAAGTATCATTCGGATCAACCATGACATGGATCATTCTTTTAGCTTTGGGCCTTGAGTATTTTTTTTCTTCTTCCATGATTCAACACATTTGCTTTTTGACACTTCTACCCTTTTTGCATTTGTGTAGCGAGTTTGGTCGATAATCTCGAGCTGGTAGACTCAAGTTACCGGGTTTCAAGATACCCCTACGGACGAGTGACTCAAAGGCTTGGGCTTTTGTAGTCATTTTGCAAAATGTGTTTCCTCACTTTATTCCTTTATTTTTATTTTATTTTCCTCAAGGCTTAATTGCTATTAGAAGTCCACACTTCCCGGTATATTTTCCTCAACCTCTGCTTTTTATCAACCACTTCAAAGATTTGATTCATCCAATTTAAGTGCATACATGTCTTAAAGGGCAATGTGTTATTTCTTTAGAACTTAGATTTATGTCATAATTTCTACAAGTAGAACTATATAATAAGGAACAAAAACTCAATGTAATTTGTACTCGGGTTTTGGTGGTTCAATCTTAAGCTATGTCATGGAACATTGATTTTTTTTTTTGAAATAAAAGACAGATCTATAGATAAGTATATATATAAACACCCCCACACCTAAATCATGCATTGTCCTCAATGAATGTGAGCAAGATACTACATGGATTTATGCATGAAAAAGGAAAGATCTCACCAACGTGAAGTACAAAGGAAAGTTCATGGCTCTGTTGATGGACAAAAACCCGAATTCCCTCAAAAACCTGTGAGATGCTAAAGAAGGGATAAATACAACAGATGAATTTTTATTTATTTATTTATTGTTATACATATATAACTATGTACAAACATAAGTTCCCATCTTCATTTGTCAAGAGACATCAAATGGAAACTTCAAGAGTGGGTCAGTGCACCTGAAAAGGAAACATGACACCACGTGGGGCCAGAAAATGCATGTGTGGGCCGCCTTCACAAAAAGCGCAAGATGAAATGAGAGGTTCATGAATTGGACGCAAAGACGTCTCATTCAACGGATCAAACTGAAAGAGCTTGAACCTCTCGAGAGTTTGGGAATTAAGGGGCAACGGAAGAGGAGTTTCTCCCGTTGCGGTGTTGAAGTTATGATCATCAATCCAAACTCTCCAACCAACTGGCTGGTGCGTCGGAGCGAGGTTGATGCATTGCATACATTGCATCATATGTCTTTCATTTAGATTACTTTTATATCAATAAATGCTACTAAGGTATGTGTTTAGTCGTATTTACAGAATACAGGGACCTGAATGCAAATTACCCACATTCCGAGCATAAAGGCATGCAAAAGATTCATTTCTATCATAAAGACCAAGTTCAAGTTTATCGGGTTTCAAATGGAAATGCATCCAAGCATAAAAGCATTCAAGGAGCTAATTACAAAAAAGGTCAAGGGCTTAATTGCAAAATGCCAAGGACCTGATTGCAAAATAAAAGGACCAAGTTATTGTGTGGAGAAAGTCAAAAGAAAAATCAAATATAAATCTCCAACAATGGAAGGAATTAATTCGGAGCTCAAGACAATGGAAAGAATCAATCCAGACGCGCAAAGGAGGATCAAATCATACCATAAACGCGTGACAAAAATCCTGATTAAATCCGACCAACGTGTGAGGCGAATCCGCCGCACAATACACATGATGTGCGGCGATTCCTCCGCCCATTGGTCGATCTGTGTGTCCCAATTTCGTCCAGTCGTGTATGGACACGTGTACTATCCACTTCTATACCTAAGTCCCTTGTAGCAACTATAAATAGACCCGAGAACGATGTAAATAGGGTCCTTGGTTGTTGTTCTTATTTGTGTACCTTAGTTTTATTAATAAAATTCTGTTTCTTATTTCTTACTTTTTAGTTTTCTTTGTAATGTCTCAAGGACCCCTTCTTCTTCCTCCCTCCATGAGTTTCTAACTCTTTCCGAAGGGTGGAGGTGACGGATTTAGGGTTAGAGAAGATGAATGAATGTTATTATTCTAAGTTCGTGATTAGTATTTTGATTACTTGAGTTTATGTTAAATCATTTATCTTGTAATGCTTCATAACTAAACATGATTTATTATAAGTTTCTAAGTTCTCTAATCTAAACCTTAAATCTAAACCTCCACCAAACGGAATTCTCTTCTTATTTCTTGTTTTAGTTCTAATTGCTTTTGTTTCGTACTTTAGATAATTAAATCAAAAATACCAAAAACCCAACTTATTTCTTCTCTCCTTCTTTCCCCCAATCGACATCACACTAACAACGAAATCTCTCCCTCCTTGTGTTCGACCCGTACTTGCCACGTCTTCATAGACGCCGTGCACTTGCGGTATAAATTTAAATTCACATCAGAGGTCAAGAGCCTTATCAGGCAAGTCCGACTCACCAGGCGAACAAAAAGTGGGTCTCATACCCAAGGTATCTTCTAAGGCACTTCTAATACCCTCATGAGTTATGTGGTTGTTTGATGTTCCATCATTTCCAAGATGATCAGGAACAATGGTGGGAGGCAGACTCTCACCAGGTTGTTTGAAATTGAGGGTGCTAGGGAGCTCTTGCTCCACCAGAGTTGAGTCCTTAAGAGATGCAACATGAAGATCATGTGGCTCAAGGGCCACGGGACAAGAAGATAGGGCACAATCCTGTGCCGACTCATAATGAAATTGGTCCATGTTTTTCTCAATATAAATCGAATCCTCCACTAAGTGGTCGTGAATTGAAATCCCAAGTCCCTCAGACCGACTAGGAATTTGACTTTGAAAGATTGTGCTTTGAATTTGTGTTTGTGGTGGTGGTTCGATACTAAAAGATGAATCCTCATGTTGACACGAAAAGTTACTTTCCTCACTTAATTGCTGCGACATTTGACTCAATTGTAATACCATATTGTCTACGGACTGTTGAGTAGTTGTCATGAACGTATGGAAAGCTTGTTCCAAGGTATCAGGTATGTGGTCAACTATGAGTTTCGAGTCAGAACTCGGGACATTTTTAGGTTGGGTGTTGGTGGGCTGAGAATAAGTCCAATGATTTGAAGTGGGGTGTTGGTAGAGTTCTGGGTATTCGGGAGAAGGATATTTGGGCGAAAATAACGTATAAGAATTTGGATATGAATTGTTTCCCCATGAATCCATCACTCTTGGGTTATATGCGGATGTGTAATGGTCATATCGAGCATTTTGGGAAAATGTATGCTTATACTCAGGCTCTGGGGGAACATAAGGACATTCCCTGATGACATGATCACTCAACCCGCAACAGTCACACGGTACGGCTACTGGAGCCACCGGTGCACTCATGTTGTCAGCCCAACGCATGAAGGAGGCAAAAGTTTGTTGTAATGTGTCAGTTCGTTGACCAGCATATGATCCAACATAACTAGATTGTGGTCTAGCAGTCGGTGCCTCTCTCATGTTACCCCAATATGAAGATTACTCAGTCATACAATTAGGATTGTCCCAACCATATGGGGTGTTAGTCTGAGCCACCCCAGGTCGCATGGTTTTAGAATACCAGGAAGCATTGTCCTGGTCCCAACAATGATATGGATGGTTGCTCATGTAACCATCCATCAAAACACTCTTGAGTCAAGTACTCTTACCCTTAGGAGGCTAAGCAAGCACAAGTTCTCGACTCGACCCTAAAATGCTAATAGAGAATGTAAAGGGGAGGAGACTAGAACGTATAAGTAGGTGAGAAGAAGATGACTCAGAAGAGAAGGGAAACTTGACTCTAAAGATAGAAAAGAAGGTCGGTCAGAGGTTTCCCAAACAAGCACGGTTCAAACAATCCTAGACCTAGTGTCACTTAGATCTAGACGAATCCTAACTGGTTGAGTCGAATTGATTTGCTTGATTCACCTCCCTCACTAATCAAACCAACTTGGCCAGACCGTGTATAGCTAGTGGGGGCGCTTCCGACAGAGTCGGTGCCAATTAGACAACCACTTCGCTTGGAAGACTTTCGTCAACACAAAAACACTTTCTAGACACCAACTTAAATTCGATCGGCTTCAGGTCATAGCAAGTCAAACCAATTCTTCTCCTTAATTGAGTCCGAGTCCTTAGGGGTCAATGTCTAGTTGATTTTAATTTAAGGCTTCTGTGACACTTTAGGATTGTGATTTGTGGGCAACGGAAGGGTGATGAAATCCCCACCGTATTTTTGCCTATGGAGTTGCCCTTAAGATGGTTTACCTTAAATCTAGCAAAGATAGTCAAACAATGGTCTTTAATTGGGGGCAATAGCAAGGTTGTATGCACACTAAATTATATGCCTAAATGCAGTCGATAAAACTCGTGCACGTACCTTGACTCCAGCACTCTTCAACAAAAATTGATTTGCAAGAATTTAGCAAGAATAATGCATACAAAACACTAAATGATGCATGCACTAAGGCCTTTCTAATTTTGCCAATTTTAGGTCAGAGTTGATTTATTGCCAATTATGGAATTTTTGCCCTAACACGTGCAATTCTAATAAAAGGAAATTTTCTGAAAATAGAAATTACGAGGAAAAGAGGCAACAACGGTTACCTATGCAATGCTCAGTCGGGTTCACCGCCCGCTCCCGAAATTTCAGTAGCTTCACGCGTTCACCCAGAGATGAGTCGCATCCCAGAAAAATTTGAAGCCCAGAAGCTCCAAGTGTGCGGCGGATTCGCCGCAAGTTCTTCTTTAGGTGCGGCGATTTCGCCGCTCGTTTAGCTCCAAATGTGCCCGGATTTCTCCGCGCACTCTGTTGTTTCCTGAAACACAAATCCAAATACTTAGATCGCGCACAAGATAAACATAATAAAATCGAAAACACAAAAATAAACAAAATCTGCGTCGCCTCCCCGGCAACGGTGCCAAAAACTTGATGAGAATTAAATTTATACCGCAAGTGCACGGCGTCAATGAAGACGTGGCAAATACGGGTCGAACACAAGGAGGGAGAGATTTTTTATTAATGTGATTTCGATTGCGGGAAAGAATGAGAGAAGAAATAAGTTGGTTTTGAGATTTTTGATTTTTTATTATCTAAAGCAAGAAACAAGAACAATTAAAACTAAAACAAGAACAAAGAAGTTAATTCCGTTGGGTGGAGGTTTAGATTTAAGGTTTAGATTAGAGAATTTTGAAACTTATAATAAATCACATTAGTTATAAAGCATTACATGATAAATGATTTAACATAAACTCAAGTAATCAAAACATACTAATACGAAATTAAAATAATAACTTTTATTCTCTTCTCATCACCCTAAATCCGTCACCTCCACCCTTTGGAAGGAGTTAGAAACTCATGGAGGGAGGAAGAAGGGGTCCTAGAGGCATTACAAAAGAAAAGTAAAAACAAGAAATAAAAGACAGAATTTTATTACTAAAATAAAGACAAATAAAAACAACAACTAAAAACTAGGTCTAAGGCCAATGACCCTTCTAACATCGTACTCGGGGCTATTTATAGTTGTTACAAGAGACCTAAGTATAGAATTGGAGAGTACACGTGTCCAGACACGACTAGACAAAATTGGAGCACACAGATCGACTAGGGGGCGGCGGAATCGCCGCATGGTATGTGTGATATGCGGCGGAATCGCCGCACATCATGCTCTGATTTGGTCCAGATTTTGGTTGAATGTTTATGATATGATTTGATCCTCCTTTACGCGTCTGGATTGATTCTTTCCATTCTTTTGAGCTCCGGATTAATTCCTTCATATATTTGGAGATTCACATTGATTTTTCTTTAGATTTTCTCCAAGATAATAAAAGCTACTCGTGAATTGCAATTAGGTCCTTGTCCTTTTGCAATTAAGTCCCCGACTACTTTTTGAAGGTAATGTGTTCTAAAAGTTTTACTTTTAAATGTCAATTATTATGAATTGAATGAGAAATCATTTTGTTCCTTGTTTATGTTATTCGTCTTTTGGAAGTGTTAAGGAAGAGACTCTTGGTCCTTAACCGTAGAGCTCTGAAAGATATTGGTTTGCATAAAACAAAAGATATTCGCAATCATGGTAATTAACATGAAACATTAATTACCGAGTTAAGATTGTCGTGTTGGTCATAGATCATTGTAGCTCTACAAGTGAGTGACGACACGGGTATGCAAAAGAGGAAAATATTACTTTTGTATACTGAATAGACCTAATAAGTAAAATATTATAGAAATGTGTTTCTGTGTCATTAATATTTTACTGTGTCTTTGGTCCTTTGATATGAGACTTATATCTAATCACTTAAGGAATACTTAATTAAATCAGTGTCTTGAACTATCGATCAGTGTAGTGTAAAGGCATTGGTTGGTTAAGTATAACTTTTGTTGGAGAAGATAGTTAGTCAAAAGACTATCATTGCCCCTCTTAATTGAGTGATGATATTAGTGGGCCCCTTGATAAAGCAAAGTTATAATGTGCACAATGTGATTTGAGTTAAGTCACAAATTTATAACTAGCTTAAAGAGATCAAGAAATGAATACTAATACAAAGATGACACAATACTACTTTGTGTGTATTCTTAATATCATGATGCAAGGGACGGACACAAGTGGTGCACTCCATCACTAAGTGGATCGGGTTTTGGTTCGAGTGGAATTAAGACATCTAACTAATTGGGAGCTATAATGTGTAGCTAGATACCGCTTATAGTTTGTGATATTAAGCTCTTAATATCACTGCCAACTTAGTTTAGATCCTCCCATAGGTCACACCACAAAACTGGGAAACAAGAAATGGGGATTTTGAGTTCATAAGATGTGTCGGGTTTCATGTAGAAAATATGACACATGGGGTGAACGAGCAAAATCAAGATTATGTTGTGATTAATAACATAATTAGAATCTAAATTAAATTCATATGAGATGTAAATATTATGGGGTGTAATGATTGATCATTACATAGGATAATATGTTACATAAGTTGTGAATTTACTACTAATCCCGAAATGTCAAATTTTGTAGGGGTTAAACCGAAATTTGACAAGTCTGCAAAATAGTGCACAAACGGTCGACCGGTTGGAAGTAAACGGTCGACCGATCGGTGCACGGTCGACCGGTGGTGTCCGGTCGACAGAACGCGTCTCGACCAATAACAGGTGAATTTTGTCTGTTCGAACGGTCGACTGAATGTGATCTGTCGGTCGACCGAACATTGCGATGAAATATTCTACTGTTGAAAACGGTCGACCGAGTTTCGGACGGTTGACCAAAATCGGGTTTGAGCGGTCGACCGGACCTCGCAAACGGTCGACCGATCAGACGGTTTTATGCAGAATTAATTTAAGAATTAATTAGATCATGCTTGGAATTGGTCCATAATTGATTTAATTTGTGGGTAATATTATTTATTAATAAATAATGGATGGTTAGATGGAATTTTGCATGAGATCATGGGCAAGGGGTTGCACATGAATAGGTAATTTGGAGAGAACTTATAAATACAAGTTTATCTCATTACCTAATTAATTCATTCATTATTTTCTTGAGCAAAATTCTCTCTCCATAATTCTCCACGAAAATCCCTTAATTCTTAAGTTTAGTTTTAGTTCTTAAGAGATCATCTTCTCAAGGGAATTAAAGAGGGGTTAGTAATTAGATTCTAAACACAATCGGAGATTGAGAGACTAGCTTCCCTCTCTCCGATCTTGTTTAGAGTTTGGTGAATACTCGGAGGCATCCGGCGCAGCGAGGAGCATCCCAACCGTCTCCGAATCTTCGAGAAGTTTTAGAGAACTTCTAGGTATGAATTTCGGAGCTCCTTCATGTTTGTTTTAATAGAGTTTTTGAAACTAGTTTGTTAAAACAAACTGATGCATGCAATAAATTCTAGAAAATTGAAAATTGATCCTTATTATACATGAAAATTCGAAAAATATATATGTATAATTAAACATGAAATCCTACACTTTTGTGCTTAAGTCCTTGTTCGTTTTGCAATTAGGACTTGAATGCTTTTATGCTTAGATACATTTCCATTTGAAACCCGATAATCTTGAGCTTGGTCTTTATGATAGAAATGAGTCTTTTGCACGCGTTTATGCTCGGGATGTGGGTAAATTGCATTCAGGTCCCTGTATTCTGTAAATAAGACTAAACACATACCTTAGTAGCATTTATTGATATAAAAGCAATCTAAATGAAAGACATATGATGCAATGTATGCAATGCATCAACCACCACGGACTGAGGATACACAGATTACTGCCTACCTCTTCTTACTGCTAGGTTGTGTCTTGTTTGTCGACAAGAGCGGTTGCAGAGTCAGACCACGCGACCTATTGGAGGCGAGGGAGCCAGATACCATTGGTCAGTACTCATGGGGGTCAGCGACGTTGACATATCTGTATCGCCGGCTAGGTATATCGAGTCGTGCTGATTGTTCTGGCATTATGGGGTCTTACACTACTGCAGGCTTGGATATATGAGTATTTTCCTACTTTCCGCCCGCATCGGGAGCAGAAGATCATTGAGCGTGGTCATCCTCGTTCGCGTATGTAGGCTGTCCGGGCCGAGGATAAGAGCGAGGGACGACTCCTTTCTATTCGTAGACGGCTAGATCAGATGACTGCATCGCAGGTATATAAGGTATATATCATTCACGTTTATTTTAATTTCAACTTTATTATTATTAACGTATAAACATTTAGGTGGAGTGGTTGTCGTATGGTCCTGAGCCTGCTGTAGCTGTGCCGAGGACTACATTTATGGGCGTTATTCGTTATAGGGATATCACAGAGCCTTATTTACCTGATCGTGTGTTGCGTAAATTAGGTTACATTCAGATGATCCTGGTTGACATCCTAACGCCCGAGCATGCAGTACAATATGCGATTGCGACGACGTACGACGTCAGGCATAACGTTTCGTTTGCGGAATCGGTTTGAAGGACATTTCCGAGAGTAGGACGACTTCACCTGGACGATCTGAGTCGTAGTCACGACCCTCCACTTGTGATGCAGATAATTTACAGTGGTTCGGTAGGTGCTCACATCCACTTATCGTGCGCGGTACCATTCCGAGTCTGGAGATACCACTAGATAGGATATGTGGCGATGCGGTAAGTTTATCTAATTTAATTTTTAATTGTAATGTATATTTTGTTTTTGTTGTTAATGTACGCTAATTTTTATGTTACTTACAATGGATGAGTAGGGCGATACAGTATACGCAACCATTCTTGCAGCATAGAGACCAGATGCCAAACGAGTTGACGAGAGGTGCATGTACAGATTGGGATCGCCTCACTGAGGAGTGGAACAGTCAGTTGGGCATTTCGGACCATGATTCGGATGATGAGTTCTAGTTGACTTGCTCTTACTTTCGTTTTATTATATGTTGAATTGTTACTACATTTGTTGGTATTTACTTATGCTTATCTGTGTACTCTTATTATTTATTTCTGACAAACATATCTTCTATTTATTTCTTTAGCTATCGTATTTTTAATACTTATTTCTCACGTGCATATCATAGTAACTTAAATAAAATTTAAAATCTGGTAAAATAACAACACGATATAAGTACAAATACACGATATATTATACATTACCAATGCATTACAAATTACAATCAAAATGTACTACGTAACCGGTTCCAATACGCTATCCTACTTTCGTACTCATTCCCCTATCCAACAACACTCTCATCTCGCATTTGATACCACAAGGTCGCTATAGGAAGTACTTGGAATCCCTCAGCTAATTCCAAACGAATAAAATGTCTGTAACTCCCTAAATGAGCAATGACCAACTCTCTGATTGACATCGTCATGGCAGACGAACTCTCCCAAGGTAGCACACACATGAACAACGAACCATCCATTCCTATTGAGAAATGCATGATCGCACACTTGTAAAAATTAACAATTGGGAACAAGTCGGCCCAAACATCCATATAATGATCCTCGTCACAAGCTCCCACGCCCCAATCAATTCGTTGACGAGCCTATACCACATTGCCATAATAAACGTTCTCATAAATAGGGTGCGCACCCATCTCATTAGAAATCGCACGACGGGCGTACGACCAGTTGTCTTGACCACCATGGAAGACATCGACAACACATCGAAATCCACAGTTGCCATCAGGACGTACGTCATTCCACCTCTCCAGAAATGGTAAAATGATTTCTGGTAGTCTAACAACATATGAGAAGTTATCCACGTCAGTCTGTCCAGACACTGTAAGATAGAGAAATAACAATTCATTAAAACAACAAAATTAGGAGATAATCTATTCAACCCTCTCTAGATTAGTGATATATATTAAATAACAACAAACATATCGTCATACCAGATCTTGTGCCCGTGTTCACGGACGATCAAGACGAATTGGAAGACCGACCACGACCCCTGCTCCCACTACTGGAAGACCGACCACGATCTCGCTCAGTATACTCAAAAGCACTCGGGTCCCGACGTGTCGACTTTCCCCTAGGTCGACCTCGTACCTTAGTATTTTCTGCGGGTTCTCCATAGTTCGACTGATCCGGGTGTAACTGTTCGTATAAAATACGAGAGACACTACGAATTGCTGCAGGGTCGCTCTCCGAAATCTCATCAATGAGCTTCCAAAAATGCTTGACGTCTTGTGCTGATGGATCCACAAACTTTGACATCTGGACTCCTTCTCCAAGGACAAGTGTTTTCCAGAATGGACGAATCCGCTCTAAATAAATTCCATCACCTGACGCAAAATACTCGTACATGGTACAAGCACAAGGAATCCCATGTGATGTCAGAAAAGCACACCTGCAACGATATTCAACTTGATTGCTTAAACCTGCATTCTCTTCAACTCCTGAGTCAATAATGACAAGCAGTGATGCGAAACTCGACCATTTATATGCTGAAACAAAGGACCTATGTAGTTTGTCAAATTTCGACGCCTCGAATCTTCAAGAAAGTTCCAAATATTCGTCAGCTGCATTTAAATAGCCGAGTTCGGTCGAAAATAGTGTCCAGAGCGCCAGTCGATATAGTGATCCACTCTTTCAGAGCCAAATGTGCACTTTCCACCCTACAGTTCGTAGTGTTGCCTAAATGAATGACTTTATTCATCCAATTCAACACAAACTTTTCTTTATGCACCAACCACTTGTCTTCCACATACTCCGTGAGCACTGACTAGGACTTGAAATAATCTTTCAGATTACGGACTGATCTATCATAATCCATTTGTGAATCAGAAACCATAACTCTCCTCTACTTTCCACGCCTAAACATTTTTGCAGACTTCTTGTCCTTCCCGAAAATGTGGTATGCGTAGTTATACATGTCTTTGTTGATATGTCAGGTGCAAAGTACATGAGCAGACTCAGGAAAAACCTCTGCCACTGGTCGCATCAGACCCAACTCCCGGTCCGTTATTATTGTAGTCGGGCTAACAATATCCAATAACAGATATCACAACCTCTCCAACACCCACCGGTAACTAGACTCAGTCTTATCCTTCAAAATCGCATATCCGACGAGGAAATTCATGTTTGTTGGAGTAACCCCAACCATCTCAAACAAACACATCTTGTACTTGTTCGTCTTATACATCAAATCTATGTAGATTACGAAAAGGTATGTACACAACAACTGAACTGACGTCGGATGTGCCAAAAATGCGTGAGTGAGGACATTAGTTTCTTCATCTGCCACAATCCAATGCAAATACTTATACTGCACTGCCTGACTGAGAAATTGTTGAGCGGGATTCCTGTCTTCAGATTTCGTCCTCCTCATGTACTCTCTGAAGTTATAAATGTGTCTTTGATTGAGATTATCCTCCGGGAATTTCTCCTTTACTGTCAACAAAATGTTACGTGGTCTTGCTTTTGCCTCAGTCATATCACGAACAATTTGCTTGGCTCCATAACTAAGTCCGCTGACATGTCGGTGACCCTCTGAATAAACTGCAAGTACGTGGTATTAGAAACAACGACCCATCCATCACGATCCCGTCGCTCGACTACTTTTACCAAAAAATGACAACCGCAACATTTTCTTTTTGTTCTTCCGTAGTGCAATACTCGTATCACGAGAACTCATTTCATGTCTGCGATCACATCTCAGGTAACAATCCGTCCAGTTATATGATTTTGATTTGTATGATAATATAACAAAAAAAATTCAGCTCCTATGACAACTTGTTTCGCCCATTTACAAGCTTCCTTGATTGTTGTAAATATTTATTTACTATCAAAACACTCACTGTAATCTACTCCATCATCACCGAAATATTGCAACGGAACCTGAAAAAAATTAATTTAACAGAAAATAAAAATAAAAATGGGCGTTGTGCCAGACACCACCCCAATTAGACAGACGCCCGAGTCGGAAGAAAAATCCGCTTCCGTTACCTCACCGGATTCAGACGTTTCGCCAAACATTTTTGTGGTGTTGGTACTGAGAATGTGAGTAAAATTGAGTCAAAAACCTTATTTAAAGACACGAGACGAAATGTGTATTAAGTGATTTGTTAAGGGCAAAAACGTAATTATTAAGACGATTTAAGTAGTTTTTCGACGATGGACCGTATCTCCCAACATAAATTGTATTTTTCTCTCCCCGAAACAGGAAAAGAAGAAAACATGAGGTGCTCTGCAAGAACGTTGGAAAACATCGGGAGCATCACCGGAGGAATCGTGGAATCCCCTCCGTTTCCAACCCTAATCCCCAAACTCTAATCCTCCAATCCCACAACTCCCACCCAATCCAGCAACGATGATGGCGACGTTGTCCCTTGTCCCCTTCTCCCCCGTCCCCCTCCACTCCTCCTCCTCCTCCCCTCGCCGCCCTCTCCTCCTCAAACCCCTCCGGCCCCATCGCCTCCGGTGCCGGTGCAGCGGGAACACCCGGTTTCCTGGTCAAGGTTCGATCTTTCTTTCCCTCTCATTCGTAAAGTTGGGATCTTTTGTGTTTTTTTTATCATGTTACTTTTGTTTGAGTTTGTTACCGTGTTTGTTTCAAATATGATTCTTTTTTTAGTTGATTGAACGGTTTTTCAAGTGAATTGATTCTGGGTTATGTGTGGATGGAATGGTGGATGAGAATCGGAATTGTTCCTCATTTGGATATGGATTGCAAGTATATGTGCCCTTTTTAGTGGATAATGAGCTGTAACTAGACATATGAACTTTATATTCTTACGTGAAGACCGAAAATTTGTAGGTGAGAATTGAGAAAAGCCACTCAACTTTAGTGCTTCACAATTGTAATATAAAGTTTAAGTGATGGATGTGTACACATTCTTCACAATTGGTTGTGTATCCATACCGATTTAGGTAATTGTTATGTAAGTTCCTATATTTTCAAATATTCTTTGACAGTGATCCCCTTAATCATAATGCCATAAGAAAAAGGTCTTCACCAACGCATGAAGATTTCAAGTTTACTGTCTGTAATGACTAATGAGTACAACTAAGTTCAAGAAGTCACCCAATCAATGCAATGTTATATGCGTGATCATTCGTGCTGATGGGCTACCCTATTGGGGTTAACCTGGTTTGTAGATTCTTGACCTTGGATTAACAACAACCAAGGATCATGTCTCACAAACTTGGGTTTCGTCTTGGAGTTGGGCATGATATGGTATAATATCTTTCAGAACGAAATATGTCGAGGGCTTCACTCCCTCAATCTTGTCACTTAACATGATGGTTTTCTTTTTCCCAGAATATAATCCCACAGTTCAGCAGCGTTAGCCCAGTGGTCTCTTGAGGCCATGTAGGGTTGTGAGATCCCTAGTTCGGATACCCCTTGTTCTTTTTGTATTTGGAAAAAAATGATTTTTAAAAAAATTTAGAAGGTGAGCCGTCAGGGGTTCGAACACGAAGCCAGGTGCAGATAGTCTGCCATAACATGACCAGATATAATCCCAGAATGAGAATTTGGTTAGTCCTAAGAACAAGAATATTCTATAGTAGGATGAATTTTTTAGTCTACCATGGTGATTTTTAGTCCTAGAATGAGATATAAATTATATCAATTTTGTAAGATTATTATCTAGCTAAATACAGATTAAGAGTTAGCTAGATTGATTAATTTTGAAGTGCTAATTTTCTGTATCATGTTTTAGCCATGTAAGTTATAATGAGAATTTTCAGTCCTATAATGACAAAATATTTGGTTGGCAAATTTGTTGAATTGTTATCTTGGTGGGGGCAGGATATTATTAGTTAGAATTATAACCTTTAATATGTGCGCAGGCCGAAGGAAAGTATTAGTTAGAATTGTAACCTTTACGATGCTAATTTTCCACAGGTGAAAATGACAATAAAGCTGTTTTGGATGCTTTTTTCCTGGGCAAGGCTTTTGCGGAGGCTCTGAATGAGAGAGTGGAATCTACTGTTGGTGAGATATTGAGTGTGGTTGGCCAGTGGCAATCAGAGCAACAAAAGCAAGTGGTGGATTTTCAGGTGAGGAAATTTCAACAGGGAATTATGTGGTGTACTGCCTCCTTTAATTTTTCCATGTAACTGTTAATAGTGTTAACCAATTCAAGAATAATTTTGTTGTTCTGGGCTATTCATTGTCCAAGTGTCAGATTAGTCGTAGATCTTTCCCAAAAGTTGACTGAGAAGGCATCCTCTGAAATTAGGAAGAAGCAGCGGATTCTCATTTTTTGTATAGTGATAACCAACACTTTGTTGATTAGATTAGCCGTTCGCGGGATATCACATGTACAATTGGGTAACGCTAAATTTTTGAAATGCTAACTGATTTCCGTTTGACATGATGCATTTAGGAAGAAGTCCTTGAGCGAGCAAAGAAAGCCAAAGAAAAGGCTGCAAAGGAGGCCATCGGAACACAACGTCTGACCCCTGAATCATCATCTTCTTCTTTAGGCACACAAACTTCTACAGTTGTGACTCCAGAAACAAACACATCTGGAATTTTTTTCCAGTGATATGTAATATATTAAAAAATATTTGATTTCCTTCCGATTATGAACATGCATTGACTGTTATTTCTGCTACCATAAATCTATAATACTAGAAATATTCAGCTTCTTTTCCACGTATCTGCTAAATCAACCTTCTTAGTGCTTGCTTTTGTAAGGATGCTGGTCTAGATTTTCAACACGGTGTAAGTTTGAACATTTTACAGATTAGGGAAAAATTACACAGTGGTAGCTGCTAAATCATGATTGGTACTAAAATGTGGAAATATGTACTCATTCAATTGGCACTGGAATAGAAGGGAAATAATATGTACACGGACGCGCGCGTCCGTGACGTTTCCTACGTGGACGGACCAGTCAGCTGCCAGTTCAGCGTCCAGTCAGCCAAAACTTCTGCGCGGGGAAAAGTAAATTACGAATTTTTGGGTGCGACGGTTCATTTCCCGAAATCACGATTAGACGGTTAAACTTCACGTACATCATTAGCGGTGGTACAACATTCGAGTAACTTTCCTCCCAAGTCTTCTCCTTTTCCATTCCCCATTTCACCCGGAGTTCCTTTCCATACGCTCATCCAAAACCTTCATTCCTGTTTTAGTCGAACGAAAATTATAACCAGGCGAAAATGGATCCTTCTCTACTACCTGAAACCTCCATCGCTCCTGAAATTGTAGCCGCGCAGGTGTTGTGTCAACCACGTTCTTTCTGGTTCATTTTAAGGTTCATTATTGGCATCTAACAATTTTTTTTGGTGGTTTAAGGGAAGCACGTACTACTTTCGAGAAACCAAGTGCGGTTTCACGGCCCTTCACAAGCAGTTCGACCGGATGAAGGAGGAGGAGAAAAATGTCTTCCAACGGACGCCTTTCGGTCACTTCCTCTCCTTTCCTCACGTCACAACTGACAACGAGATACTGGGTTGGTTCGTCGAACACTTCGACGCCAATGAAGTCGGTCTGAGAATAGCCACTGGGGTGGTCCCATTTACGGTAGAAGACGTCGCCCTTCTACTTGGACTAAGAGCACATGGCCAGAGAGTGGATATGGAAGCCATGTACGTAGAGAAACGTGACGGTGTTAACCTCGACAACACCCAACTACTGGGTCATCTTACCGCCACGAGCAAGCTGGGCGAGGAGGAGGAGCACGTCCGACTCCTTATTTCTATGATTTTCAATCATTTTTTGTTCTTCGATGGATCACTACGAAGTAAAGCGTGGTACACGAAGCACCTTAAGAACCTCAAGCGCCTGAAGAGATATGCGTGGGCAAATGCGGTTCACACTTTCTTGGTTGAAGGTCTGGAGGAAGCCCAACGGGACCTCTCGAGGAGGAGATTGTCAGCGAACTTCTCTATGAAGCAGAGCTACGTGTATGGTTGCGTTGCCGTATTACAAGTAAGCATCTTGGTCCGGAATGAGTGTTGTGTCAGTCCGGAGTAGTGTTGGTTTATGTCCGGAATAAGTGTTTTGTCTGTCCGGGATAAGTCTTGTGTCTGTCCGGAATAGTGTTGTCTCTGTCCGGAATAAGTGTCTTGAGGTTATCCGGGAAAAGTATTACGTATGTCCGGAATAGTGTTTTGTCTGTCCGGAATAAGTGTGTTGCCTGTCCGGAATAGTCCTGTATATGTCCGGAATGATTGTCTTGTCTGTCCGGAATACGTATTGTGTCTGTCCGGAATAAGTATTTTGTCTGTCCGGAATAAGAGTTATGTCTGTCCGGAATACGTATTGTGTCTGTTCGGAATAAGTATTTTGTCTGTCCGGAATAGTGTTGCGTCTGTCCGGAATAAGAGTTTTGTCTGTCCGGAATACGTATTGTGTCTGTCCGGAATAAGTATTTTGTCTGTCCGGAATAGTCCTGTATATGTCCGGAATGATTATCCTGTCTGTCCGGAATACGTATTGTGTCTGTCCGGAATAAGTATTTTGTCTGTCCGGAATAGTGTTGCGTCTGTCCGGAATAAGAGTTTTGTCTGTCCGGAATAGTGTTGCGTCTGTACGGAATAAGAGTTGTGTCTGTCCTGGGGAAGTTATGTTTCTGGTTTTTAACTCATTCCTGTTTTCAGGTGTGGCTTTACGAGAAGTTCAAATTGGGGGATCCCCGGTCAGCATTTCCACGGTTCAAGTGTTGGACGGAAATGTTTAGCAGACGCCAAATCCTTAGAAAATGGGAAGATCGAGGCATCAACTTGTCCCGGATTTACTCGGGTCAATTTGAGTTGAAGGGCACCCCAAAACTCAGTGAACGGGAGCATTCACTGTTGTCAGAGGATCAATTTCCTCCTGCAGAAGCAACTCCCGCAGCAAAGGTCGCCTCGAAGGAAACACCTTCAACATCCACTCTACCAAGGGTACAACTCAGTGAATGCAGCATTCCATGTGACCCACTGCTACAAGAGTTGGAACTTAGTGAGGTGAAGACGAATTGGCTGCGAGCCGAAGCAGCACTTAGGGAGGCGACCGTTAAAATTAACAACCTGGAGGAAGAACTCCGGATCTCTCAAGAAGAGTGTCGTAGGCTGAGAGTCTGTGGGGAGGAGGAAGAGAGGGAAAAGAGGGAGGAGGAAGAGAGAAATAAGAGGGAGGCGGAGGAGAGGGAAAAGAGGGAGGAAGAGAGAAATAAGAGGGAGGCGGAGGAGAGGAAGAAGACAGAGGAGGAAGAGAGGGAGAAGAGAGAGGAGGAAGAAAGGAAGAAGATGGAGGAGCAAGAGAAGAAGAAGAGGGAGGATGATGAAAAGAAGAGGAGGGAGGAGGATGAGAGGAATAAGAGGGAGGAGGATGAGAAGAAGAGGAGGGAGGAGGATGAGATGAATAAGAGGGAGGAGGATGCGAGGAAGAGGAGGGAGGAGGATGAGAAGAAGAGGAGGATGAGGAGGGAGGAGGAAGAGAGAAAAAAACGGAGGGAGGAAGAAGAGGGAGGAGGAAGAGAGGAAGAAGAGGGAGGAGGATGAGAGGAATAAGAGGGAGGAGGAAGAGAAGGAGAGGAGGATGAGGAGGGAGGAGGAAGAGAGAAAAAAGCGGAGGGAGGAAGAGAGGAAGAAGAGGGAGGAGGAAGAGAGGAAGAAGAGGAAGAAGAGGGAGGAGCAAGAGAAGAAGAAGAGGGAGGATGATGAGAAGAATAAGAGGGAGGAGGAAGAGAAGAAGAGGAGGGAGGAGGATGAGAAGAAGAGGAGGGAGGAGGAAGAGAGGAAGAAGAGGGAGGAGCAAGAGAAGAAGAAGAGGGAGGATGATGAGAAGAATAAGAGGGAGGAGGAAGAGAAGAAGAGGAGGGAGGAGGATGAGAAGAAGAGGAGGGAGGAGGAAGAGAGGAATACGAGGGAGGAGGAAGAGAGGAAGAAGAGGGAGGAGGAAGAGAGAAAGAAGAGGAAGGAGGAAGAGGGAGAGAAGAGGAAGGAGGATGAGAAGAAGAAGGAGGAGGATATGAGGAGACAACAGGAAAGAAAGAGGAAGGCTGTGGTATCGCTACCGCTTTTGCACCCTCAAAAAATGCGGACCATTAAACCACGCTTGCGCACAGAACATATAGACGAAGCGCAAAGCAAATCTGGCCAAGATGAGTCACAGAAGAATGCCGCAGAAAAACAAGAAGAAATAAAGGAGGCCGAAGAAGCCACCACAAAAACAAAAGGGGCAGAAGAAGCCAGTGAAGAAATATACGAGGCCGACGAAACATCGAAAGATGAACTGACCGCCCATGTTTCGTCCACGAGGCCCGATGTGGATGCGACCGCCTTGAGAACGCTGACCAATGATGAGGTACGTCGTTTATTGAATGCAACGGCTCCCGAACGAGAAGACAAAGATATTATCTGGAGGGGGGTTCTGAGCAATATCACCAGGGGTGATCTCAAGGAAATAATTTCGTCAAAAACAGAATTCACCAACGAAACTCTTGACGGCCTAATTGAGGTACTCCTCAGAAGAGGAGGGCAACAAAAGGTGGTCTGCTTATCATCCTTCGAATCGGAAATGATTGTGGAGGGACAGGTAGAAGATATAAGGAAAGATTATTTACTCCCAAAAATTGAAGAAATAAATGTGGAGGAAGTCATCATCACACAACCATGCTGTTTGGCCGGCCTCTGGACTCTGTTCGTTGCCCACGGACCTCGATCAGAGTTCATTCAGTACAACAGCCTCTCCCGCACACTTAAAAAAGGTGACAATCCTAACCGTTTTGTCGGAACTCATGAATGCACCGCGTCTAAGATAGCGGGATTCTGGCGAGGGTTGTTGAAGGTCGAGTGGTGATGAGAATTAAATTTATATCGCAAGTGCACGACGTCAATGGAGACGTGGCAAATACGGGTCGAACACAAGGAGTGAGAGATTTGTTATTAATGTGATTTCGATTGCGGGAAAGAAGGAGAGAAGAAATAAGTTGGTTTTGAGATTTTTGATTTTTAATTATCTAAAGCAAGAAACAAGAACAATTAAAACTAAAACAAGAACAAAGAGGTAAATTCCGTTGGGTGGAAGTTTAGATTTAAGGTTTAGATTAGAGAATTCAGAAACTTATAATAAATCATATTAGTTATAAAGCATTACATGATAAATGATTTAACATAAACTCAAGTAATCAAAATATACTAACACGAAATTAAAATAATAACATTCATTCATCTTCTCTTCACCCTAAATCCGTCACCTCCACCCTTTGGAAGGAGTTAGAAACTCATAGAGGGAGGAAGAAGGGGTCCTAGAGACATTACAAAAGAAAAGTAAAAACAAGAAATAAAAGACAGAATTTTATTACTAAAGTGAAGAGTACAAAACTGAAAATAAAAACAACTAAAAACTAGGTCTAAGGCCAAGGACCCTTCTACCATCGTTCTCGTGGCTATTTATAGCTGATACAAGGGATCCCAATATATAAATGGAACTTACACGCGTCAATACAGCATTGGTAAAAATTTGAGCACACGGATCGACTTTTGTGCGGCTAAATCGCCGCAATTTGTACATGAGGTGCGGCGGAATCGCCACCTTTTTGGCTCGGATTCGATCCAGATTTTTTCCTGTGTGTTTATGGTATGATTTGATCCTCCTTTGCGCGTCTGGATTGATTCTTTCCATTCTTTTGAGCTCCGGATTAATTCCTTTATATATATGGAGATTCACATTGATTTTTTTTTAGATTTTCTCCATAATAATAAAAACTACTCGTGATTTGCAATTAGGTCCTTGACTTTTTGCAATTAAGTCCCCGTCTACTTCTGTGCTTAAGTCTTTGTTCTTTTTGTAATTAGATCTTGAATGCTTTTATGCTTGGATACATTTCCATTTGTAACCTGATAAACTTGAACTTGGTCTTTATGATAGAAATGAGTCTTTTGCACGCGTTTATGCTCGAGATGTGGGTAAATTGCATTCAGGTCCCTGTATTCTGTAAATAAGACTAAACACATACCTTAGTAACATTTATTGATGAAAAAGTAATCTAAATGAAAGACATATGATGCAATGTATGCAATGCATCAAATACCCCCACACCTAGATTTTGCTAGTCCCTAGCAAAACAGAAAATAAGAAAAATAAAAACAGGAAAATCCTAACTCATTTTCGTAGGAATCACGGTTGCACTTAGCATGTGCAACAAGCCTTTAAACCTCCTTGTTGCCAAGGAGGACGAGTTTTGTCTCGTGAGGGTTTTCAGTTGACACACCCACAAAGTCTTAATTCAACATTCCATTAATAGCTCTCAATATCCCTACCTCAACCTTATACATCTCACTTCGAATTCTTGTATGCTCATTATATGAATCTAACTCATTAAAAATATGACTTGGTCTTTGTTCCTCCAACATTCACACCACTAACCCTTCTACACATGATATTACTTAAATTATTTTGCACGCCTCCTCTGGTGGTGAAATATCATTCGGATCAACCATGACATGGATCATTCTTTTAGCTTTGGGCATTGAGTATATATTTTTTTTCTTTTCTTCCGTGATTCAACACATTTGCTTTTTGACACTTTTACCCTTTTTGCATTCGTGTAGCGAGTTTGGTCGATAATCCCGAGCTGGTAGACTCAAGTTACCGGGTTTCAAGATACCCCTACGGACCAGTGACTCAAAGGCTTGGGCTTTTGTAATCATTTTGCAAAATGTGTTTTCTTCACTTTATTCCTTTATTTTTATTTTCCTCAAGGCTTAATTGCTATTAGAAGTCTACACTTCCCGGTATATTTTCCTCAACCTCTGTTTTTTATCAACCACTTCAAAGATTTGATTCATCGAATTTAAGTGCATACATGTCTTAAAGGGTAATGGGTTATTTCTTTGGAACTTCGATTTATGTCATAATTTCTACAAGCAGAACTATATAATAAGGAACAAAAAATCAATGCAATTTGTACACGGGTTTTGGCAGTTCAATCTTAAGCTATGTCATGAAACATTGATTTTTTAAGGTATATTTTTTTGAAATAAAAGACAGCTATATAGATAAATATATACATAAACACCCCCCACACCTAAATCATGCATTGTCCTCAATGTATGCAAATATAAAGCAAATGCACTTATTACCTTGGTGAACTGCGGTGGAAGGATGTAATTTGCTCAAAGTCAACCATAGTCAGAACTGGATTGAATGACACCATATTGGTGCATGTATCCAGTTGAATTGTTCCACATGTTGCACTGAGACACAGATTCCACACCCCTCACATGTATTGGTTCTCTTATTTGCTCGAGTGATGGTGGGTGTCGCAGAATTACTCCACCTTTTCTCACTTCCTTTTTGATTTTGTGATGATTTATTTGATTCAGAAATCTTATAGATACGTGCTCTCATCACAACATCACTTTGATTGCATATTATTTCGGGCTCACTATCAACATGAAAGATATTAAATTCAGCTTTTAAGTTCCCAAAAGATAATTGCATGAGCCCATTTCGACAGTTTATCAATGCTTCAGAAGTGGCTAAAAATGGTCTGCCTAGAATTACAGGGATTTGTTGTTTAGGATTTACAACAGGCGCGGTGTCTAGTACGACAAAATCCACTGGGTAAATGAAGTCACCAACCATGATCAAAACATCCTCTACTACACCTCTTGGTTTCTTAATAGAGCAATCAGCAAATTGAAGGGTTGTCCTAGAGGGTTTTAGTGGACCAAGGTTCATTTGCTCATAGACAGAGTACGGGAGTAGGTTAACACTAGCACCAAGGTCTAGAAGGGCTTTGTTGATAAAAGTATCTCCTATTGAGCATGGAATTGTGGGACACCCAGGATCCTTATATTTTATAGGAGATGTGTTGGACAATATAGAACTTATGTTTGCAGTTAAGAATGCCTTCTTTGGTACGTTTGTTTTTCTCTTTTTAGTGCACAAATCTTTTAAGAATTTAGCATAAGCAGGTATTTGTTGAATCATATCTAAGAGTGGAATGTTCACCTTAACTTGCTTAAATACTTCCAAGATTTTCTCTATTTGTGCACTTGAGTTCTTTTTGAGTCTATTGGGGAATGGGGCTTTAGGAACATAGACTCGCTCAGGTTCAGGTTGAGCTATGGGTTCAGGTTGAGTAGGTGGGTTGGGCGTTTCAGATTGGACGTCGGGTTCAATGGTTAGGTCATATGTGGTAGCTTGATGGCTCGATTGATTAGATGTTCTAGGATTTACCACATTATTATCAATCTGTCTTCCGGACCGTAATGACACTACTGCATTTATTTGTTGGAACGGTCCTTCCTCATTAACCATTTGAACCGGTCTAGAGTTGTTATTTCCTGAAGGTGGTTGATAGGGTTGATATGAATTATTAGATCTAGGGTTCACCTCAGGTTGACTTGGAAACCGACCCTTTTCTCTTTCACCTACTATTTGTGCTAGTTGGCTGACTTGTGTCTCTAGCCTTTGGAAGGTCTGGTTGGTTGTTTGTATAAATGTTTTCATCAAATTTTCCAAGCTTGTCAACCTAACCTCATGATCGTTATTGTTACTAAACCCAGATGATGTATTATTTTGATTATACGGGTTTGGTTGTTGTCTAGGAGGTTGACCCTGTTGGTTTGATGAGAAATTGGAATTATTACGCCAACCCGAGTTATAGGTTGATGCGTATGGGTCATTTCTAGCATGGTTATACATGACATTAACTTGGTCCCATTCCGCACAATCCTCCATTACATGACCTGTTTGACCACATCTAGAGCAAGGGATAGACGAGGCTTGAGTCACTCGGTTTTGGGTTCGTAGCTCTAAACTTTCCATTCTGCGCATAAGGGTAGCTAGTTTTGCTTCAGCCGCTATGTTGGCATCTACAGCTAAGACACCTGGTTTGGGTTGGCTTGCTATTCTAGATCCAATACTTGGGTTAAGCGGTGTTCTAGCATTGTCCCATTGCATATTGTTTTCAGCTAATTCCTCAAGAAAAGTCCAGGCATCATTTTCATTTTTCGACATAAAGTTCCATTGGCTTACGGATTCTACCATAACCCTAGATGTGGGTGTCAATCCCTCATAAATAATTTGGCATAATTGCCATCTCGAAATTCCATGATGAGGGCATTGGGTCAGAACACTTTTGAATCTTTCTAGGTAGGAATAGAACGGCTCGCTCTCAGACTGAACGAATGCAACAATTTCATTCCTAATCCTCATAGTCTTATGGTTGGGAAAATATTTTTTCAGGAATACTTGAACAAACTCAGCCCAACTCCTAATAGATCTTTCGGCTAGACTATATAGCCATTTCTTAGCGTCATCTTTCAGTGCTAGAGGCACGAATTTCAGACGCACTGCCTCCTCTGGGATATGCTGGTATTGCATAAGAGAGCAGATTTCCTTAAATTCTCTAAGGAAGAGATATGGGTCTTCCCTAGAGGTGAACTTAGGCAACATACTCATGTATTGTGCCTTAAGTTCGAAGTCACGACCCGGTATGGTGGGCATAACGATGCACGATGGCTGAGCAGTCATCGCTGGATAGCATCGATCCCTCAGAGTTATAGGTTGTGCAATAGGCGGGTCCACTACGTTCTCACCCATTGGATCCGGGTGAGGTGGTGCAACAGGTGGATTGGGGCTAAGTTCCAGACTGGAATCTAGATGAACTCGTGAGAGTCGATTACTCAAGTCCGGAATCCAAATCTGAGTGCACCGGGTTGAATCAATTTTTGAATTCAATATTCGGAATTTAAATTCCTAATTTAATTTCAAGAATTAATTACATTTTTTTTTAATTTTTTTTTAATTTTTTTTAATTTTTTTTCTCAAAAGGGAAACAAACAATAGAATGGGGAAAGATGAGAAAGGAATCCTAATCTAGAGAATTTAGGTGAGAAGAGAAAGAAGACTCAGATGAGAAGGGAAACCTAACTCTAAAGATAGAAAGAGGGTTGCTCAGAAAATTCCTAAGAAAGCACGGTTCAAACAATCCTAGACCTAGTGTCGCTTAGATCTAGACGACTCCTAACTGGTTGAGTCGAATTGATTTGCTTGATTCACCTCCCTCACTAATCAAACCAACTTGGCCAGGCCGTGTTTAGCTAGTGGGGGCGCTTCCGACAGAGTCAGTGCCAATTAGACAACCACTTCGCTTGGAAGACTTACGTCAACACAAAAACACTTTCTAGACACCAAATTAAATTCAATCGGCTTCAGGTCATAGCAAGTCAAACCAATTCTTCTCCTTAAATGAGTCCGAGTCCTTAGGGGTCAATGTCTAGTTGATTTTAATTCAAGGCTCGGGTGACACTTTAGGTTTGTGATTTGTGGGCCACGGAAGGGTGATGAAATCCCCACCGTATCTTTGCCTACGGAGTTGCCCTTAAGATAGTTTAACTTAGATCTAGCAAAGATAGTCAAACAATGGTCTTTAGAGGGGGGCAATTTCAAGGTTGTATGCAAACTAGATTATATGCTTAAATGCATTCAATAAAAACCACGATACGTACCTTGCCTCCAGCACTCTTCAACAAGAATTAATTTGCAAGAATTTAGCAAGAATAATGAAAACCAAACATTATATGATGCATGCACTAAGTTCTTCTAGTTTTGCCAATTTTTAGGTGAGAGTTGAATTATTGCAATTTATGGAATTTTTGCCCTACACATGCAGTTCTACGAAAAGGAAATTTTCTGAAAATAGAAATTACGAGGAAAAGAGGCAACAAAGGTTACCTTATGCAATGCTCAGTCGGGTTTGTAGGATCGTGTCGTGTGGGTCTATGGGTCCACAAACTAATCACTTTTTAATCTAATCACCTACTTGTTTAAGCAATCGATATGCGCAGCGGAAATTTAAAAACGAAACAAGCAAGTGTAGGAAATAATGCAAACCACAAAAAGAAGACGCGTCGGTTTTACAGAGGTTCGGCCGCGCCTACGTCCTCTCTTGCAAGCCCCTCTCGAATCCCCGTTCGAGCTCATCTTGCGTCTTCACTATGCCTCCCCGTTCCGGGCCGGGAGCAACGCCTTTTACAAGTCTTCAAGCTCGCGAACAACCCTCGCCGAGCTTGGCACCACCTCTCACAATCCGAGAGGAACACTTCGGGCTTTCACCGAAATCTCTACTTCTTGTCTTGGGCTTTCACCAAGACCCTTGCTCACTTTGTCTTGGGCTTTCACCAAGACCCTTGCTCTCTTGACAACAATTGGAGTGGAACTCACTCTTCTAGTATTGAGCACAACAAATGCTAGATGATTGTGTGATGAAGGATGTGGAAATTAGGCTTTGGAATCACTAATTTGGAGCTTTGAGGTTGTGGAAAATCTCACTATAAGTTTGACACTTTGGAGTTGTGAAATCTTATGGAAAACTAAGTGTGAACCTCTATTTATAAGCTCCTAAAGATTTCTAGCCGTTTGGACAAGATTTGATTGGGTTTTGTGCAAGATACACAAAACAGAAAATCGGGTTCAGAAATTTGTCCAGAAACGGTCGACCGAAAGGTGTATCGGTCGACCGAACCCTTGAGTCTGTTGATGGATCGGTTGACCGAACAAAGGTACTGGTCGACCGAATCACTTAAGTTCTATAGGTCAACGGTCGACCGAGCAGGTACCGGTCGACCGAACTACTGGGTTCGGTAGAGAGAAATCTTGATCGGTTGGACAAACTTGTGTCGACCGATAGCAGGGGGTTTTTCACGAATTAAACGGTCGACCGAAAGATGTATTTTGTTCGACCGGTTCTAATGTATATGGGGGTGAATATTGAGAAAAATGTGTATACGACCGTTGTATAATACGACAAATAAAACGGTAATATTTTTACCAGAAATGGCAAACGAAACGGTCGACCGAAGGTCTACCGGTCGACCGAACAGGTCTGGGTAATCGGTTGATAGAAATGTGATCGGTTGAACGGATTGGTCTGGTATAACACAAATTGTGTATAACCGGTCGACCGAAAGGTGAACGGTCGACCGAACTCAGGTAGACTGGCGACCAATGTTTTAAGTGTTTAGGTGATCTAATGGAGTCCAAATTATATGATATTTTGTGTGTGACTCCTACAAGGAACCTAGTGTGTGAATGCATGTATATTAGTTTATGTTATGCTCAATTCACATAAGTTCCTAATACTCAAAGAAAGGTAAAATTACATGTCTTCAATCCTAGCTTGATTACATGTCTTGACTTGATTTTTCTTCTTTCTTGAGTCTTGATCACCTGTAGATGTTAGCACAATACAACATGTATACTATTATACTACATGTGCTAATCTACATGTCCTAATTAAGATTAGGTTTAATTACATCATCAAAATACGGATTAAGGCCAAAAAGCCAACAATCTCCCCCTTTTTGATGATGGCAACCTATATCTTAAATCAACCTAATACTTGAAATTTGTATATGTTAACTATGCATATAAATGCTCCCCCTATGGATGTGCATAGTTTTTGATCAATTTTATGCCAAATTCCAAGTTACCCCCTTAATTATCTCTCCCCCTTTGACATCCATCAAAAATAATAATTATTTAAGACTTTAAGCATAGAATTTGGATGTCTTGTAATGAAGTTGCTCCCCCTAAATTTTGCACTTCATTACTCTAATAAAAGATATAACATTTAAGCTCCCCCTATCAATAAGGCTAAATGGAAACAATGAGTATGATTCAAGTTAAGTTCATTTAAGTTTCAACTTAAGCCTTATTCTAACATCCATTTAAAATTTGACATTTAGAATCAATGGATGTGATAAATGATTTGCAATGAATAGGGTTAATGATTTGCAATGAATTAAACTCTAAGGATATGACAATTAAGCATATTAACAAGATTAGAGCTATTTTTCAGAAGTTTTAGAGATAGAAATTTTTATACCAAACTTGAATCTTGAATAGCTCCAATCTTGATTTGGTGATGCAACCGGATTCGAATTCGACGCTTTGGCTCACCCGGTCACCACCAATCTCTTCCTCAAGTACCTACAAGTGTAGATTTTGGTACCCATTTTTGCTTGGGTCCATTAAGTTTAGCTTTTGGTACCCAAATCCAAGTTGATTTTGGTACCTCTACACTTACTTTCTTTTTCATGGCAAAATTATGTTTAACATTAATTTGAATAGGAAAGTTTTTAACATAAAAATTGTTTTTATTGCCATGTGTGAACTTATGCAATTTATTTGACAAATTTTCATTTAAAACAATAAGTTCACTGTTTTTAGTTGCTAGAGATTCATTTAAACAATTTAGATTTTTAATCATAGAATTATGCTTTTCATTCATGTTAAGCATGTGAATCTCTAAATTTGCAACTTTTTCATTCATGCAATTTAAGTCATTTAAAGTTTGCTTGCTTTCAAGATATGATTTATCTAGTTTCTTTAGCAAGTCAATTTTGTCATTTTCAAGCATATGACTTTCAATTGCATTAGATGAGTTAGATTTAACATTTAAGCACTCATTCTTCAAGCATGCATTTTCTAAAGTGAGAGCATCAATTTTAGCAAGCAAATTCGTTTTATCATCTAAGATAGATGCATTTTGACATTTAAGATCATGGATTTGCTCATTTGCTAATTGATTAGTCTTGTGAAGTTCTTTATATTTTTCAAATAATCTTTGAAATGCATTTTGTAGTTCTTTAAAGGAATATGATTCTTCATTAGAACTAGAACTAGAACTTGATGAGCAAGATTTTGAAGATACCTCACTTTCTTCATCGATTGTTACAATGAGGCATGTGTGAGCATCTTCTCCCTTGGATGAGCTTGAGGAGGAATATGATGTAGATGTGTTCTTGTCGCATCTTTCATGAGCTTCATCCATTTGGCTTGAGTCTCCCTCTTCCCCGGTTGATGATTCTTCCTTGTCACCATACTTAGCTTGAAGAACTTGCCAAATCTCATGTGCACTTTCACAATAAGACACAAGGTCAAAAAGTTCATACTTAAGTGCACAATATAGTACATTCATAACCTTGGCATTCAAGCAAGCTAATTTTTCTTCTTCTAAACTCCATAGATTAAAATCAACTTTAGGCAAATTATATGGAGTTGAGACTATGGACCACATATCTAAATTAGTCATGGATTTCATGTATGTTTTCATTTTACTTCTCCATGAATAGAAATTAGTTCCATCAAAAAATGGTGGTCTAGAAGAACATATAGTTGTGGATGCATTAAGAGCCATGTTAATTTATCGGTTAAGAACAAAATTAACGAACGAGGCTCTGATACCAAATGTGGGATATATAGGATCGTGTGGGTTATGGGTCCAACAAAATTAACCTCTCACAATCCGAGAGGAACACTTCGGGCTTTCACCGAAATCTCTACTTCTTGTCTTGGGCTTTCACCAAGACCCTTGCTCACTTTGTCTTGGGCTTTCACCAAGACCCTTGCTCTCTTGACAACAATTGGAGTGGAACTCACTCTTCTAGTATTGAGCACAACAAATGCTAGATGATTGTGTGATGAAGGATGTGGAAATTAGGCTTTGGAATCACTAATTTGGAGCTTTGAGGTTGTGGAAAATCTCACTATAAGTTTGACACTTTGGAGTTGTGAAATCTTATGGAAAACTAAGTGTGAACCTCTATTTATAAGCTCCTAAAGATTTCTAGCCGTTTGGACAAGATTTGATTGGGTTTTGTGCAAGATACACAAAACAGAAAATCGGGTTCAGAAATCTGTCCAGAAACGGTCGACCGAAAGGTGTATCGGTCGACCGAACCCTTGAGTCTGTTGATGGATCGGTTGACCGAACAAAGGTACTGGTCGACCGAATCACTTAAGTTCTATAGGTCAACGGTCGACCGAGCAGGTACCGGTCGACCGAACTACTGGGTTCGGTAGAGAGAAATCTTGATCGGTTGGACAAACTTGTGTCGACCGATAGCAGGGGGTTTTTCACGAATTAAACGGTCGACCGAAAGATGTATTTTGTTCGACCGGTTCTAATGTATATGGGGGTGAATATTGAGAAAAATGTGTATACGACCGTTGTATAATACGACAAATAAAACGGTAATATTTTTACCAGAAATGACAAACGAAACGGTCGACCGAAGGTCTACCGGTCGACCGAACAGGTCTGGGTAATCGGTTGATAGAAATGTGATCGGTTGAACGGATTGGTCTGGTATAACACAAATTGTGTATAACCGGTCGACCGAAAGGTGAACGGTCGACCGAACTCAGGTAGACTGGCGACCAATGTTTTAAGTGTTTAGGTGATCTAATGGAGTCCAAATTATATGATATTTTGTGTGTGACTCCTACAAGGAACCTAGTGTGTGAATGCATGTATATTAGTTTATGTTATGCTCAATTCACATAAGTTCCTAATACTCAAAGAAAGGTAAAATTACATGTCTTCAATCCTAGCTTGATTACATGTCTTGACTTGATTTTTCTTCTTTC
Organism: Triglochin maritima; assembly: GCA_963682175.1. Taxonomy (NCBI): domain Eukaryota; kingdom Viridiplantae; phylum Streptophyta; class Magnoliopsida; order Alismatales; family Juncaginaceae; genus Triglochin; species Triglochin maritima. Next base: position 64,017,241 of record OY821771.1, read on the forward strand.
TTGAGTCTTGATCACCTGTAGATGTTAGCACAATACAACATGTATACTATTATACTACATGTGCTAATCTACATGTCCTAATTAAGATTAGGTTTAATTACATCATCAAAATACGGATTAAGGCCAAAAAGCCAACAGGGTTCACCGCCCGCTCTCGAAATTTCAGATGCTCTGTGCGTCCACCCAGCGATGATGCGCGTCCCAGAAAAGTTTGAAGCCCAGAAGCTCCAAGTGTGCGGCGATTCCGCCGCAGGTTGTTCTATAGGTGCGGCGATTTCGCCGCTCGTTTAGCTCAGATCGTGCTCGGATTTGGCCGTGCACTCTGTTGTCTCCTGAAACACAAATCCAAATAGTTAGATCGCGCACAAGATAAACAGGATAGAATCAAAATAAAAAAAACAAAATCTGCGTCGCCTCCCCGGCAACGGCGCCAAAAACTTGATGAGAATTAAATTTATATCGCAAGTGCACGACGTCAATGGAGACGTGGCAAATACGGGTCGAACACAAGGAGTGAGAGATTTGTTATTAATGTGATTTCGATTGCGGGAAAGAAGGAGAGAAGAAATAAGTTGGTTTTGAGATTTTTGATTTTTAATTATCTAAAGCAAGAAACAAGAACAATTAAAACTAAAACAAGAACAAAGAGGTAAATTCCGTTGGGTGGAGGTTTAGATTTAAGGTTTAGATTAGAGAATTCAGAAACTTATAATAAATCATATTAGTTATAAAGCATTACATGATAAATGATTTAACATAAACTCAAGTAATCAAAATATACTAACACGAAATTAAAATAATAACATTCATTCATCTTCTCTTCACCCTAAATCCGTCACCTCCACCCTTTGGAAGGAGTTAGAAACTCATAGAGGGAGGAAGAAGGGGTCCTAGAGACATTACAAAAGAAAAGTAAAAACAAGAAATAAAAGACAAAATTTTATTACTAAAGTGAAGAGTACAAAACTGAAAATAAAAACAACTAAAAACTAGGTCTAAGGCCAAGGATCCTTCTACCATCGTTCTCGGGGCTATTTATAGCTGATACAAGGGATCCCAATATATAAATGGAACTTACACGCGTCAATACAGCATTGGTAAAAATTTGAGCACACGGATCGACTTTTGTGCGGCTAAATCGCCGCAATTTGTACATGAGGTGCGGCGGAATCGCCACCTTTTTGGCTCGGATTCGATCCAGATTTTTTCCTGTGTGTTTATGGTATGATTTGATCCTCCTTTGCGCGTCTGGATTGATTCTTTCCATTCTTTTGAGCTCCGGATTAATTCCTTTATATATATGGAGATTCACATTGATTTTTTTTTAGATTTTCTCCATAATAATAAAAACTACTCGTGATTTGCAATTAGGTCCTTGACTTTTTGCAATTAAGTCCCCGTCTACTTCTGTGCTTAAGTCTTTGTTCTTTTTGTAATTAGATCTTGAATGCTTTTATGCTTGGATACATTTCCATTTGTAACCTGATAAACTTGAACTTGGTCTTTATGATAGAAATGAGTCTTTTGCACGCGTTTATGCTCGAGATGTGGGTAAATTGCATTCAGGTCCCTGTATTCTGTAAATAAGACTAAACACATACCTTAGTAGCATTTATTGATGTAAAAGTAATCTAAATGAAAGACATATGATGCAATGTATGCAATGCATCAAGTGACCGCTGAGAGTTGAGAGGAAGGGTAGCCAACGACAGCAACCAGGGAGTAACGACTGCGGGCCATACGTTTTGTACTGGATGAAGCGTTTGATGGAGAATGCTGATCCGACGAAGCCGAAGCTGAGCAAGGTTATTCACCGTTTTAGAGGCGATTTGGCCAATTTCTTACTCGAAGACTCTGGGATGTGCAATCAACAATAAACGACTCTGGATGTTTTAATTTTTTTCCAAAGTTATACATGTATACATCTTAAAATTACATAGACTATTATAAATCAATACAAGGACATTGAATGATTGAATGATTTATCAATACAAGGACAATTGGTGTTGGGTTTTTATAAAATTATTTTCTTGTTTCCGGACAAACATGATACGTAATCCGGACGTTATTTGCAGTCTTATTCCGGACAGCAAATACACTTATTCCGGACAACAAATACACTTATTCCGGACAGCAAATACCCTTATTCCGGACAACAAATACACTTATTCCGGACAGCAAATACACTTCTTCCGGACAACAAATACACTTATTCCGGACAGCAAATACCCTTATTCCGGACAACAAATACACTTAAACCGGACAACAAATACACTTATTCCGGACAACAAATACACTTATTCCGGACAGCAAATACACTTATTCCGGACAACAAATACACTTATTCCGGACAGCAAATACACTTATTCCGGACAACAAATACACTTATTCAGGACAGCAAATACACTTATTCCGGAAAAACTATATGTTCCGTTTCTGGACACACTTTATTCTTAAACCGGACAACAAATACACTTATTCCGGACAACAAATACACTTATTCCGGACAGCAAATACCCTTATTCCGGACAACAAATACACTTATTCCGGACAACAAATACACTTCTTAAACCGGACAACAAATACACTTATTCCGGAAAACAAATACACTTATTCCGAACAGCAAATACACTTATTCCGGACAGCAAATACCCTTATTCCGGACAACAAATACACTTATTTCGGACAGCAAACATTGTAATCCGGACATTGATGAATCGTAATCCGGACGGACTTATAACGTAATCCGGACATACTGGTAACTTAATCCGGACATAAATATAACTTATTCCGGACAGACATACAACAAACCAAAATTACTTAAATATATTTGTCGCCATCAGAAATTAATTCACAAACGAACAAGCAAAGAAAGGGTTGAATCTTATGCAATAATACGGACAGACATACAATGACTTTCAACAAAATTACATAGGAATAATTCCAACCAAGGACAAATACAATAATCAAGGAGGAACTCCCTCGTAATGCAAATTCATGTCCCAGTCATTGAAATCGTGATCCCCCGGTTTGGGTGCTGCAGGGTGTAACGGGGGTAGAACCTTATTCCTGATGACTCTTTTCTTAACGTTACTTTTAATTATTTTCTCAGACAAAGAAATCCGTCGTTTGCTCGGCGGTCTGCCTTTCCGTCTTGTCTTATCCGGATTGAGAACGGATGTACCATCGAACACAGGATCTGGTCGTTGCATACGTTCCTTAAGCAACTCAAGTGCCTCTACCGCCTGAAGATATCTGTCGTTTGAGTCGAAAGCGGCCTCGGCGATCCAAACCGCACGACCCATTATGTCGTCGTAGCGACGAAGCGCATCGCTCCTCGTTATGCCACTGTGAAGGGGAAACTTGACTCCATAGCTCCTTCGGATATCCTTCCTCCATCGGTGGACGATGTAAGACTCGGGGAGCAACGCGTTTGGACGTATTCGGGCAATAACAACATAAACGTGACAACATAGGATACCGACGTGATCAAACATTCTGCAATCGCATACCCACTTCTCATCTCTAATTTGCACTGTGAACCGTTTCGACAATGGGAGGATATGTGTCAATACATGTTCGGTCACGTTGAAGTGCAATGTGTCGTCCTCGTTGAACTCATCCTTGATGTCGCAGTACATCATCTTCCCAATTTCTAACTGCACCTTCTTGAAGACACCCACCGTATACAACTCGCTCAATTGCCTCTCGAATGGATATTTCGAAATCAATTGCGGAGCCTTATGCTGACAATCGAAATCAGACTGAGTTTCCTTCTCATACTTGTGGCGTACTGCGAGTTCGTATTGTTTCACGAACTGCTTAAGTGTCGTCCTTGATGTGAGGTACTTATTGAAGAAGGCGTTCATACCCTCACTTCTTTGGATTATGTCATTCCTGCGGAAAAACAATCCCTCCAAAATGCAGGTACCCAGCGCTCTCGAATTGCATAAATGGATCGGAGCCAATTATTGTCGTGGAACTCGAAATCATCTAGAAAACCCTGCCAATTCCGCTCGAATTCTGCCGGAGTCTTGGAATCGAATACACAGTTGTTGAGGTCAAACAACGTATGCTCCCGGTACTTCGTGGGCAACTTCAGAGAGGCATTATTCATTATGTGCCATATACAAAATCTGTGCCGCGCTTCAGGGAACACAGTCCTCACAGCCGCAGCTATGGCGCCACATTGGTCTGTTATGATCGCCAGGGGGCTTGTATCTGCACACAACGCGATCAAGATAAAAACATATGTTAATCCGGACAGAAATAACGTAAACCGGACAGACGTCAAGGGTAAACCGGACGAGCAAAAAACGTAAACCAGACAGACGTAAAGGTTAACCGGACAGGCACATAACGTAAAACAGACAAAGCCGGACAAAATAAAACACGTACCGTTCATGCACGTCAACCATGTTTGGAACAACCAAATGTAATTTTGTGTCGTCTCGGAAGAGAGGAGTGCGCAACCGAGTAGGACGGACTGGTAGTGGTGATTTACCCCCACAAATGGGGCAAAAGGCATGTCATACTTGTTTGTTATGTATGTTGTGTCGAAACATATTGCATCTCCAAAGTAAGAGTAAGCACCTCGACAACGACTGTCGGCCCAGAACACATTTCGTAGTCTGCCTTCGTCGTCCATATCCATTACGTAAAAGAAGCGGGAATCATTCTTCTGCATCCTGATGAAATAATCTTGGATAGCTTGCGCATCTCCTGGTCCCATTTTGAGGTTTCTAACCTCGTTCACAACATTCATGCGAAACATAATTTTTATGACAAAGCTAAATACGTAACTTCAACCAGGTTAAGTGGAGAATAAATAACCTTAGGTCCCGCTCGTTGAAAGACAATTTATCGTGACCTCCAGCTTCGACCACAAAAGATTGCATGGTCTTGGCGGCAGATATACCGGCAGCATCATTGCACGAAATGCGTGCTCTGGCGGACTCCAGGACAAATCGTTTTTGTCGGAGGAAGCGCATCTGGTCTTCCGACAGCATGGCGTGATTATGTTCGAGATATACGTAGTTAATTACGTAGCCTCTGGATGGATTACCGGAGACCCTAATCCGAGCAGTGCAGTCGACCCTACCGGATAACCTATGTTTCGGTCTACCTTCACCTTGGTTTCCGGGAGCATTACCCTCCTTTGAGCAAGTAAGAGTGACCCGTATTACAACACCATGATCGTAATGAGATTGCCTTATCTTCACACCAAAACAATAGGAATCAGCGTATGAAACGTAAAATGCTTTGGCTTCTTCGAAGGAAGGAAAATTCATCATCAATTGAGGGACGTTGGAGGCATGAGCCGGTTGTGAGGACACATTTACGAGTGTCATTACAGTACAACAAAAATGGAGGAAGGAAAGAAGAAGGAATGGTTCGTAGGATCGGAATAACCAAGACACTCATCTTTGTATCTCCGTGAAGCGCCAAAGAATAAGAAAGAAGATGGAGGACGTGCTGATTTGAAAAGCATTAAATGCGATGGTGGACGCATCAGGAAAATAAAAAAACAGCAAAAAAATTCAGCAGTAAGTAGTACGTCTGTCCGGAATAAGTGTTCAAACTGTCTGGCATAAATAGTAACTGTGTCCGGAATAAGTTATGCGCTAGTCCAGAAACTAAAGAAAATGACTGATGTGTGTGTCCGGAAAAAAATGAATTTATTAATAAAGAGAAGGAAAAAAAATAGGAGGACGGATGTTGAGTAACTAGTCTTCAGTCTGTGTAGGAGCGTCAAAATGAAGTGAGTGATTTGAGACGCATTATTGAGGGATGAAGAAATTTGTACGAAACGAGGAATAAACTAAACAAAGAAAGGAAAATTGTTTCTGGGGAGAGTGCGCACTCAGCCGCGTCTGCTGACTGGGTTGCCCACATCAGCCAGTGTGCTGACTGGGTTAGCAGCGTCCGTGACGCGAGCGTTCAACAAACATTTCCCTTTGTAGTATTCAGGCACCATGTGCTATCTTCTTAATCACTTAAATGTATTGGATGCCCAAGTTGCACCCACATACTGGTAGACGACGAGATTGCAATCTTTCTGAAGAATTAAGATGTAATCTGCAATTGCTCTAGTGTTGCCTCTCCTCCATATTGGATTTCTACCATCATAGATGACAAGCTCAACTCTTCTCTCAAGTTGTAGCTCGCAATTGCCGCCTCTTCCGTCTGTACCCAGAGAGGTTTGTTGTTTTCGTACGGCACAAGATTGCCGCTGACAGTCTGCTTCTCTTAAGGACTCACCATTTCGAAGGGCGCCACCACTGTACAACACACAACTAGGTAGGATTTGTGCCTGCAAATATTTATTCACAACTTCAACTTCCTTTCATATTTTAGACTGTCAAATGACCTTATTTTTGCGAGATGAATTATGAGTGAGAGAGGAAGAAGAGTGCGATCATAATTTTTGCGCAGTAATCTGAAATTTAGTTTTTGTTTAGAATGAGTTCCTACTTTCCCCAGTCAATTATTGCACCAGGTTGATGTGATGCTCATCATAGTTTCTTGCAAAATTTGATGTAGATGCAATAGGTAGCTGTTTAAATTGTTGATGTCCTGATAATTGTTTGAGTTTGGCGTCCAGCAAAAGGAGTTGGCGGATGCAGACTGAGTTAATAGAGATCACCCTTACAACACCTCATCCTATTTCTTTTTGACAACTGATCGACACTGCTTCTGTATGGAACTTATTCTTAATGTGTTGCATTTCCTAGTGATCAAAAAAGAAAATGTGTTGCATTTCCTTATGATAGGTTGGGATTAAAGCCATTTCAACCCACACTACTTCGTTTCAATATTGAAAACCAATGTTGTCAGAATCAGAAGTCAGAGTTAATACTTTTTTGGCAACTGATTTTATTTCTTTACTCGCAATTGCAGTAACAATTGGTTGACAATGAGTAGATGCTCCAGAACTTGTGAGAAAGTTAGAACACGACTTCCCAACAATAACAGAAATAGCGAGAGAAAGATGGTATATTAATAGCATGATGCATTCTTGCTTATATTGTTATTATTTTATTATTGGTTCTAAAATTCGTCCAAAATTGATTATCATCAAGTTCTTTAGCGGACTAAGGTTGTTGGAGGTTAAGAACCGACGACTTCTACATCTAACGATAATAAACAAATATGAGTCTCACCTTTTCTTACAAGAGAAACCAAATTAGCTGACTAGAGCAGTCTACATTAAACTACTGATATGCCAAAACAAGCACGCAAGGTTTATTTCTTTTCCCTCTGAAACCAAACCATACTCATTTTGTCTTGGATCTGGCAATGGATTCTCTGCCACATGATTGCCTGTCCCACCTTCTGTCTCTAACATCGGCAGCCGACACTTGTCGGACTGCGACTCTCTCTACTGCATTCCGGTTGGCGGCAGACTCCGACGACGTCTGGGAGAAATTTCTTCCCCCTGACTACAGAAATGTATTGTCGAGGGCGGCGGAGGAGCCATTTGTATCTTCTTCTAAGAAACTCCTCTTCTTTCGACTCTGCCAACAACCACTCCTCGTCGATGGCGGCAAGATGGTAACTCCTTATAACTGACTGAAGTTTTTGTTTTACTTTAATTGTTTTCGAAGAAAAAAAAAGCTTCATTGCTTTCCTTTGCTGACAATTTCTCGCTCACACAAAATTGTAACTCTTGTTAGTTTTGTCATTTCTAGCACAACGTCATAGTTTGTTCGATGTGTTTTTAAGAATATAATTATGTGAATAAAAAATCACTTTAAATTGTTAAATGGTAATTAAATATTCTATATAATATTTTTCTTAATTGTAAAAGTAATTTTATTATATATAGTCCATATCAATAGATATTTAGAAGATATTTTTGAAGAAATAATTTCATTAGAAATAAATGGCATGAAACACCGATAGATGTGGATTGTCAACAAAGCGCATTGTCGAACACTCAAAACTTTGTTTTTGGAAATGGATGACCAATTGCGCATTTTAATCTTTTTTTTATATAAAAGTTTTCTGGCGTAGTAGTTAGCCATCTAAAAGTGTTATGCACATCTTGTTGTTATTATAATCCATCTGTTCCTTGATATTGATTGGTTTGTCAATTCATTATTTTACAAAATAAGGTCACGATGTGTTGGTAAATGGAGAAAGCAACCTAAAACATTAAATGGTAATTCTTGTGTCGTGGGTCATGTAAATCTAAGTTCAATTGCAAAAGCTAAAACAAAACATAGGCCTTTAATTTGAAAGGATAACAAATTAGGGGGTATAAAATTCACACTCGAACATATTTCGTAGCTCTTATTTCGTGGTTATTGACATTTTCATTATTTGTAAACAGAGTTTTATGTTGGAAAAGTCCACTGGGAAGAAGTGTTTAATGATTTCAGCAAGAGAGATGTTCATTACAAGGGGAGGTTCTCCCCTATGCTGGAGGATGATTCCACTACATGAATCAAGGTGAAGTTTCTGATGTCCAATTAATGGAGCTAGAGCTTTTAATTGATATTCAGCTGCTCATCACATCATGAAATATAGTTAACAATATTACCAAGAAATATAATCTTTTAACCAACAAGCTAGTAATTTGTTAACCAACATGGTCGACTACATGTAGGTTCCAGGAGGTGGCTGAACTGTTGGAAACCTGTTGGTTGGATATGAATGGTGAGGTGGATACAAAAGAGTTAACCCCTTCAACCATCTACATTGTTTACCTTGTGTTCAATTTGTCCCCGATAGCATGCGGCTTTGGTTACCCATGTCAAAAGGCTTCAGTTGTATTAGGGGCTGATGAGGAAGTGTCTAACCAATTTATCTCGCTTGAAACCGAGAACCCTGCAAGGCGGAGAGTGAGTTTCAATGTCAGTTCTGATCTTGGCTTGGCAGATCAATATCCGGTGGCAAGAGGTGATGGGTGGATGGAGGTTGCGTTAGGTGAATTCTTTGTTGATGAGAATGGAAATGATGGTTTTGTTGGGGTCAGGCTTTCTGAAAGAGAAGGGGGACACTGGAAGAGTGGCCTTTTCGTCGATGGGATCGAGTTTAGACCCAAGAATTAAGTAGAAGTAGATCCCATCATTTATTGACAATGTCACTCTGCTCTTCATTCTGCATACAGATAGATAACATGGAAAAATCACCGTATTTATTTATAAGGAGACATGCAGTACTATCCAGGATATGTACGTAATATATATGATGTGGCAATTAACAATGTTTGAACATGGTGTAAATTTGAATTTTTTACGCACTTGAGAAAAGAATTACAGAGTTGTAGCCGTGAGCAGGACAACGTGCATGGAACTGAAGAAGAGATGTAACCACTAACCAGCACATGCTTGAGCATGAAATGTTGAATGGGTTTCATCTGGTCAAGCACGACCAGCAGGAGACGTGCATGAGATTGCACATGAGGAGACGTGTCCAGTGCAAGCGTCATTGGTGTAATACTTTAAGTTATTTAATCATTATTTTATAGTAGGTTAGGGTAGAGTAGAGTACAAGGCTTGATGTATGATAGCAAGGGACATACAATCCTTGATTTCTTTTTTGCAAACATTGGCATAGTTATTAAAACAAATCGATACATGCATAAAATAAATCGTAAAAAATTATAATTAATCCTTATTATACATAAAAATTTCGAAAATATATATGTCTAATTAAACATGAAATCATACAGTGGTATTAGAGCTTAGTGTTCAATTTTCTTATGATTTAAGGCTGTAAACGAATTTAGTTTACCATATAGGATTTAAACAATTCGGTTTACTGGTTTTTCGGTCTATGAATGTTTTGTTGATATAATTCTCTATAATAATTCGTTTTAAATGTTTTAAGTATTTTAAAACATGTCATGTAATTATTAGAATTAAGATTTAGACATTAGTCTAACTTACAATAATTTCGTTTTATAAAGAAATGATTATTTTGTAAGAGAATCAACAAAACCGAAAAACTGCGGTTCATCTTGTAGGATTTCATGTTTAATTATACATATATATTTTCGAAATTTTTATGTATAATAAGGATCAATTATAATTTTCTTTGATTTATTTCATGCATGCATCGGTTTGTTTTAACATCTAGTTTCAAAACTCTATTAAAACAAACAAGGGCTCCGAAATTCATACCTAGAAGTTCTCTAAAACTTCTTGAAGATTCGGAGACGTTGGGGATGCTCCTCGCTGCGCCGAATGCCTCCGAGTATTCACCAAACTCTAAACAAGATCGGAGAGAGGGAAGCTAGTCTCTCAATCTCCGATAGGGTTTAGAATCCGATTACTAACCCCTCTTTAATTCCCTTGAGAAGATGATCTCTTAAGAACTAAACTAAACTTAAGAATTTGTGGAATTTTCGTGGAGAATTAAGGAGAGATATTTTGCATGAAAAGCAATATTAATTAAGATATAGGAAGGCAATGAGATAACCTATATTTATAGGTTCTCTCCAAATTACCTATTCATGTGCAACCTCTTGCCCATGATTTCATGCAAAATTCCATCTAACCATCCATTATTTATTAATAAATAATATTAGCCACGAATTAAATCAATTATGGACCAATTCCATGCATGATCTAATTAATTCTTAAATTAATTCTGCATAAACCGTCTGGACCGGTCGACCGTTTTTGGAGGTTCGGTCGACCGCTCGAACCAGTTTCGGTCGACCGTTCAATAGCTCGGTCGACCGTTCGTAACAGGAACTATTCCATCGCAATGTTCGGTCGACCGACCGATCACTTTCGGTCGACCGTTCGAACAGATGAAAATTCCCTGTTATCGGTCGAGACATGTCCGGTCGACCGTGCCCTACCGGTCGACCGTTTACTGCTAACCGGTCGACCGTTTGAGCACTGTTTTGCAGACTTGTCAAATTTCGGTTTAACCCCTACAAAATTTGACATTTCGGGATTAGTAGTAAATCCACAACTTATGTAACATATTATCCTATGTAATGATCAATCATTACACCCCATAATATTTACATCACATATGAATTTAATTTAGATTCTAATTATGTTATTAATCACAACATAATTTTGATTTTGCTTGTTCACCCCATGTGTCATATTTTCTACATGAAACCCAACACATCTTATGAACTCAAAATCCCCATTTCTTGTTTCCCAGTTTTGCGGTGTGACCTATGGGAGGATCTAAACTAAGTTGGCAGTGATATTAAAGGCTTAATATCACAAGCTATAAGCGGTATCTAGCTACACATTATAGCTTCCAATTAGTTAGATGTCTTAATTCCACTCGAACCAAAACCCGATCCATTTAGTGATGGCGTGCACCACTTGTGTCCGTCCCTTGCCTCATGATATTAAGAATACACACAAAGTAGTATTGTGTCATCTTTGTCTTAGTATTTATTTCTTGATCTCTTTAAGCTAGTTATAAATATGTGACTTAACTCAAATCACATTGTGCACATTATAACTTTGCTTTATCAAGGGGCCCACTAATATCATCACTCAATTAAGAGGGGCAATGATAGTCTTTTGACTAACTACCTTCTCCAATAAAAGTAGTACTTAACCAACCACTGCCTTTACACTACACTGATCGATAGTTCAAGACACTGATCTAATTAAGTATTCCTTAAGTGATTAGATATAAGTCTTATATCAAAGGATCAAAGACACAGTAAAATATTAATGACACAGAAACACATTTCTATAATATTTTACTTATTAGGTCTATTCAGTATACAAAAGTAATATTTTCCTCTTTTGCATACCCGTGTTGTCACTCACTTGTAGAGCTACAATGATCTATGACCAACACGACAATCTTAACTCGGTAATTAATGTTCCATGTTAGTTACCATGATTGCGAATATCTTTTGTTTTATGTAAACCAATATCTTTTAGAGCTCTACGGTTAAGGACCAAGAGCATCTTCCTTAACACTTCTAAAAGACGAATAACATAAACAAGGAACAAAATAATTTCTCATTCAATTCATAATAATTGACATTTAAAAGTAAAACTTTTAGAACACATTCCCTTCACATCTTTCCATTGGAAATTGGATGGACAGCGGTTCAAAATTATTTTTGAACTATGGATGGATGAAAAACGTTTTTAATGGATTTCAAAATGTTTTTCAAAGAATTGTTTGGGATTCTAGATGATTGATAAACTAGATTGCATAGTTTATAGCAATATTGCGTGCATGGATGCTCGAGTTGTTCTTGCAGGAATTGTGAGTTTATATGTTCCAAAACAGCAAATTATGAATGTATGTAATCATTATTATACATGGGCTTATTTGTATGTAAAAGCCAAAATTTCTCTCTTTCCGTCTTTTAGATAATTGCATTTGCATATGAGAGGTTTTTACATAGGACTTGCACTAGTCAGTTTTTTATTGAATGTGAGGAGCATGTTTATTTTCTGTAAAATCTACATCTCCAGTGCAAGAGGAAGTCGCCGCTGTAGTGCATCGATCGAGGATCAAAGATCAGGAATCGAGGATGGTGTTTTCTATGCAAATGCGTTCATAAGGAATGGTCTCTATTTGCTTGAATTGGATAATAAACAAATCTTTAATATCAATAACAAAAGACTTAAGACCACTCACGAGAATGATACTCTCTTGTGGTACTATCGTCTTGGTCACATAAATGAAAAACGCATCAAGAAATTGCAAAAAGCTAACCTTCTTGGTCTACTTGATTTTAAATCATTGGAGACCTACCAAGCATGTATAATGGGTAAAATTACCAAAACGCCTTTCAAGAAAAAAGGTCCAAGGGCGAGTGGCTTGTTGGATTTGATACATTTTGATGTATGTGGTCCAATGAGTACTAGTGCACGAGATGGTTTCAAGTACTTCATTACGTTCACGGATGATTATAGTCGTTATGGCTATGTTTATCTAATGAGAAACAAAAGTGAATCCTTTGACAAGTTCAAAGAATTCAAGAATGAAGTAGAGAACCAACTCGACAAGAAAATCAAGTCTCTACGAACGGATCCTGGAGGTGAGTACTTAAGTGCCGAATTTGACTCATACCTAAAGGAGTTTGGTATTGTACCTCAACTCACCCCTCCCGGTACACCTCAGTGGAATGGGATATACGAAAGGAGGAATATGACATTGCTCGACATGGTTCAGTCAATGATGAGTCATGCGGAATTACCTCTTTACTTTTGGAGTTATGCACTACAAACTGCGGCTTACACACTAAATAATGTTTCATCCAAATCCGTGGAGAAAACTCCTTATGAGCTATGGAGTGGTAAAACACCTAAGCTCAATTTTCTCAAGATTTGGGGTTGTGAGGCTTACGTCAAGAGATTGATGTCGACCAAACTTCAACCAAAAGCGGATAAGTGCTTCTTTATTGGTTATCCTCGTGAGACAAGTGGATACTACTTTTGGCATATCACCTCCAATCGAGTGATTGTAGAGAGGGATGCCACATTTCTGGAAAAGGAATTTCTAGAAAGAGTAAAAAGTAGTGGGAGTAGGGTTGTGCTTGAGGAAACTCAAGATACTCTATAAGATCATGACATGAATGATGACATTCAAGATCATGAAGGCCCAACCGAGATTCCTTTGGTTAGTGGGAGCGTGAGCGAGAGACCATCACAAGAAATTGTAAGAGAATCTTAATCATCTACACCAAGTGTACGTTCAAGAGTTGAACGTGAACCCACTCCTCAAGAAATTATGGAAGAAGTTCGAGAGACACGAGAAGAACCAAAAGAACTTAGAAGGTCAACAACGGAAAGGAAGAAACCCGATTTGTATCTGGGACTTCATGAAATCATGGTACTTGATACCAATGATCCCTTGACCTTCCAAGAAGCAATGGAAAGGGAAGACTCCAAACTATGGCTTAAGGCCATGGAATCCGAAATAGAATCCATGTATGATAAACAAGTGTGGAACTTTGTTGACCTTCCTCAAGAGAAAAAAGGTCATTCAAAATAAATGGGTTTTCAAAAGGAAGATGGACATGGATGGGAACTTGACAACCTACAAAGCGAGGCTTGTAGCGAAGGGTTTCACTCAAGTTCAAGGAATTGACTATGATGAAACTTTTTCACCGGTTGCCATGTTCAAGTCTATTCAGATCATGCTCGCTATTGCCGCATTTTATGATTATGAAATATGGCAAATGGATGTCAAAATGGCGTTCCTTAATGGGAACTTGGAAGAGGATGTGTACATGGTACAACCTCGAGGTTTTGAAGATCCAAAGAATAGCGAGAAAGTATGCAAGCTTCAAAGATCCATCTATGGATTGAAGCAAGCATCAAGGAGTTGGAACAAACGCTTTGACGAGGAAGTGAAGAAGCTTCACTTCATTCAAAGTAAGGAAGAACCTTGTGTATACAAGGAGGCTAGTAGGAGCCATGTAGTATTCCTAATCTTATATGTCGATGACATATTGCTCATGGGTAATCATATTCCTTTGCTTGAGCAAATGAGAAGTTCATTGAAATCTGCATTTTCGATGAAAGACATGGGTGAGGCTCAATACATCTTGGGAATCAAGATATATCGAGATAGATCTCGCAGACTCATTGGCCTCAGTCAACGTGCATACATTGACAAGGTCTTGGAAAGGTTCAAGATGAACAACTCCAAAAAGGGCAGTGTGCCAATGAGTATGGGTGTGCAACTCAAGAAGTCTCAACGTGCGCAATCACGTAAGGACTTAGAGTACATGAAGGATGTCCCTTATGCTTCGGCAATTGGGTCGATCATGTACGCGATGACTTGCACAAGACCCGATGTCTCGTATGCTCTAAGCGTGATAAGTCGTCACCAATCCAACGCAGGTCCTGAGCATTGGACTGCGGTCAAGAATATCCTGAAGTACCTTAACCGGACTAAGGATAAGATTCTTGTTTATGGAGGACAAAGAGAATTGATTTCTGAGGGTTACTCGGATGCGAGTTTCATGAGTGATCCAGACGATAGAAGGTCGCAATCAGGATACGTCTTCCTTCTGAATGGTGGAGCTGTGAGTTGGCGTAGTTGGAAGCAAAGCACTACTGCCGACTCAATCACTGCTTCCGAAGTGATGGTTGTCGCTGAAGCGAGCAAGGAAGGAGTGTGGATTAAGAAGTTCCTTGAAGAGCTTGGAGTAGTTCTCTCGAGCGAGGGACCAATAGAGGTATTTTGCGACAATAGTGCATCTATCTCGCAAATCAAGGATC
The DNA here is from genome assembly GCA_963682175.1 of Triglochin maritima. Lineage (NCBI taxonomy): Eukaryota > Viridiplantae > Streptophyta > Magnoliopsida > Alismatales > Juncaginaceae > Triglochin > Triglochin maritima. The sequence continues at coordinate 64,032,426 of OY821771.1, forward strand.
CCAAATGACACCACAAAGTGAAGTACATGGATCGTAAGTACTTCGTGACACGTGACCTCATCGACGAAGGCAAAATAAATCTGTTATGGGTGGACACCAACAGCAACACAGCTGATCCATTCACAAAACCCTTATCCCAAGCCAAGGGCGAAATGCATTTCGAGTCCATGGGATTGAGGAACCATGTAGATTGGCTTGATGATTGATATGTAATGGGGTTTACCCTAGTTATTATTGTTTTATGCATTGAGTATGTATGAGAAAGAAAACTTTAATAACAAGTGGGAGATTGAAGGGAATGTGTTCTAAAAGTTTTACTTTTAAATGTCAATTATTATGAATTGAATGAGAAATCATTTTGTTCCTTGTTTAAGTTATTCGTCTTTTAGAAGTGTTAAGGAAGAGACTCTTGGTCTTTAACCGTAGAGCTCTAAAAGATATTGGTTTACATAAAACAAAAGATATTCACGATCATGGTAATTAACATGGGACATTAATTACCGAGTTAAGATTGTCGTGTTGGTCATAGATCATTGTAGCTCTACAAGTGAGTGACAACACGGGTACACAAAAGAGGAAAATAGTACTTTTGTATACCGAATTGACCTAACAAGTAAAATATTATAGGAATGTGTTTCTGTGTCATTAATATTTTACTGTGTCCTTGGTCCTTTGATATGAGACTTATATCCGATCGCTTAAGGAGTTCTTAATTAGACTAGTGTCTTGAACTATCGATGAGTGTAGTGTAAAGGCATTAGTTGGTTAAGTATAACTTTCGTTGGAGAAGATAGTTAGTCAAAAGATTATCATTGCCCCTCTTAATTGAGTGATGATATTAGTGTGCCCCTTGCTAAAGCAAAGTTATAATGTGCACAATGTGATTTGAGTTAAGTCACATATTTATAACTAGCTTAAAGAGATCAAGAAATGAATACTAATACAAAGATGACACAATACTACTTTGTGTGTATTTTTAATATCATGAGGCAAGGGACGGACATAAGTGGTGCACTCCATCACTAATTGGATCGGGTTTTGGTTCGAGTGGAATTAAGACATCTAACTAATTGGGAGCTATAATGTGTAGCTAGATACCGCTTATAGCTTGTGATATTAAGCTCTTAATATTACTGCCAACTTAGTTTAGATCCTCCCATAGGTCACACCACAAAACTTGGAAACAAGAAATGAGGATTTTGAGTTTATAGGATGTGTTGGGTTTCATGTAGAAAATATGACACATGGGGTGAACAAGCAAAATCAAAATTATATTGTGATTAATAACATAATTAGAATCTAAATTAAATTCATATGTGATGTAAATATTATGGGGTGTAATGATTGATCATTACATAGCATAATATGTTACATAAGTTGTGAATTTACTACTAATCCCGAAATGTCAAATTTTGTAGGGGTTAAACCGAAATTTGACAAGTCTGCAGAACAGTGCTCAAACGGTCGACCGGATAGCAGTAAACGGTCGACCGATCGGGCACGGTCCACCGGACATGTCTCGACCGATAACAAGGAATTTTCATCTGTTCGAACGGTCGACCGAATGTGATCGGTCGGTCGACCGAACATTGCGATGGAATAGTTCCTGTTACGAACGGTCGATCGAGTTATAGAACGGTCAACCGAAACTAGGTTCGAGCGATCGACCGAACCTTTAAACGGTTGACCGGTCCAGACGGTTTTGTGCAGAATTAATTTAAGAATTAATTTAATCATGCATGGAATTGGTCCATAATTGATTTAATTCGTGGCTAATATTATTTATTATTAAATAATGGATGGTTAGATGGAATTTTGCATGAGATCATGGGCAAGGGGTTGCACATGAATAGGTAATTTGGAGAGAGCTTATAAATACAAGCTTATTTCATTACCCAATTAATTGAATTCATTATTTCTTGTGCAAAAATTCTCTCTCCATAATTCTCCACGAAAATCTCTTAATTCTTAAGTTTAGTTTTAGTTCTTAAGAGATTATCTTCTCAAGAGAATTAAAGAGGGGTTAGTAATTGGATTCTAAACCCTATCGGAGATTGAGAGACTGGCTTCCCTCTCTCCGATCTTGTTTAGAGTTTGGTGATTACTCGGAGGTATCCGGCGTAGTGAGGAGCATCCCCAACATCTCAAAATCTTCAAGAAGTTTTAGAGAACTTCTAGGTATGAATTTCGGAGCCCATATTTGTTTTAATAAAATTTTGAAACTAGATATTTAAACAAATTGATGCATGCATGAAATAAATTATAGAAAATTGAAAATTGATCCTTATTATATATAAAAATTCGAAAATATATATGTATAATGAAACATGAAATCCTACAGATAATATGCATGATAACCTAAAATTCTGAATCACATGTTAATATATGAAATTGTCCAACAAAAATTAAGAGTAATTTTCTTTCTTATTTCATCCACTAGCAGCCATTGATCGGGGGATACTCTGCTCGCCCTTAGCGGGAGATAGCTCCCTCCATCTTTGGGAATAGTTGGAGATATAATGGATGTCTGTTGTTGTGCCACAATTAAATATATGAGGTGCGTTCACCCAAGTGAACCCCAAGTATGTTTGGTTGTGAATACAATGGATAAACGTATCTCGTACCAAATGAAAATAAGTTTTCTTAACATTACCTAGAGCCCTCGCTCGGTTTTGGAATTTTTTTTTCTTACGAGGATAGGTCGCATTCCCTCATAATTAAAACGACAAGAATCACAAGAGTTTGAAGATGCTAATGTTGCTAAAATTCAAAAAGGTTGTGATTAGAAAGAGTTTTTTCTTACCTTGATATTGTGATGTATTCGATAGCCCTTAGCTAGTCTATATTTCAATTAATAGGATCTTCGATTGCTGCATTTATGGGCAAAATTTTATTTGCAGTATTTACATTTATATTCGATATATATGTATGTCTTTTAAAACATAAAATTGGCATTAAAATCCTGTATGATTTATTTTGTAGAAAAATGTCGAACATCCAACCTATCGTACGATCCATGATAGAAAAACACCCTTTAGCAAATGATGGCTCAAACTTCATAAGTTGGCAACTCAAACTCAACATCGTGTTAAAGTTTGAGAAACTATCTCACATTTTGGAAGGTCCAATCCCAAAATGGAATGAGAGATTAACCGATGAAGAGAAAGAGGCTAAAGCCAAGTGGGAAGACCAAGAGAACCAAGTTCACGGTCTTATGCTAGCATCCATGGGTGACTCGCTTCAAGCAAAATACTTGGATTCAAAACCCAAGAATACCATGGAGGCTTTGTCTAAGATGTTCATGGATAGTGCCCGAAAGGAGCGCTATAAGACCGCCATCGCACTCACAAGGTGCCATATGGCGGAGGGAACATCGGTATCCATGCATTTTCTCACGATGCAAGGGTACCTTGAGAAGTTGGCCAAGCTCTCTTCACCAATGCCCGAGGACATTGCTGAAGATATGATTCTTGGCTCTCTAGCCCCGTCCTTTAAGGACTTTGTGATGCACTACCACGTACGTGAAAAAGGGGTGAGCCTTGAGGAGCTGCACAACGCTCTCAAAACTGCTGAAGTTGACATGGGCAAGGGTAGGGACAAGCAAGTCCTTGCCGTCCATGGGAGGAGCCAAAAGATTGGTAAAGGAAAGGGCAAATCTACCAAAAGTGGTTCAATCAAGAGCAAGGGAATAGGAGGTGCTCATAAGAGTGTCTCGAGGGGGAAATCTCAGAAATCTCCAACTCCCAATACGGAGTGCTTTCACTGCGGTGAAAAATGACACATCCGGCCAAATTGCCCCAAGTACAAGGAAGACCTTGACAACAGAGTGATTGAACGTCGGCGCCCCAAAAAGGCCAAAGGTATATTTGTTATTGAAATAAATTTAGCCACCTCTGTCCAGGATTGGGTAACTGATACCAGATCTTGTGCTCACATAGTTTCTAATGTGCCGCTACTCGTGGATAGGAAGGAACTCGTGAGGAACGCGGTAGAATTAAAGGTCAGAAATGGTGCGAACGTTTCTGCGGTTGCACAAGGTTCTGTGGTGCTTCAATTATGTAGTGGTTTAAATTTATGTCTAAAGAATGTTTATTATGTGCCTTCGATTAGCAAGAACATTATTTCTGTATCATGTTTAGATATGGATAATTTTAATATAAATGTTTCAAATTCTTGTTTGTCTATATCAAAGAATGGTGTTTTCTATGCAAATGCATTCATAAGGAATGGTCTCTATTTGCTTGAATTGAATAATAAACAAATCTTTAATATCAATAACAAAAGACTTAAGACCACTCACGAGAATGATACTCTCTTATGACACTATCGTCTTGGTCACATAAATGAAAAACGCATCAAGAAAATGCAAGAAGCTAACCTTCTTGGTCTACTTGATTTTAAATCATTGGAGACGTTCCAACCATGTATAATGGGTAAAATGACCAAAACGCCTTTCAAGAAAAAAGGTCCAAGGGCGAGTGGCTTGTTGGATTTGATACATTTTGATGTATGTGGTCCAATGAGTACTAGTGCACGAGATGGTTTCAGGTACTTCATTACGTTCACGGATGATTATAGTCGTTATGACTATGTTTATCTAATGAGAAACAAAAGTGAATCCTTTGACAAGTTCAAAGAATTCAAGAATGAAGTAGAGAACCAACTCGACAAGAAAATCAAGTCTCTACGAACGGATCGTGGAGGTGAGTACTTAAGTGCCGAATTTGACTCATACCTAAAGGAGTTTGGTATTGTACCTCAACTCACCCCTCCCGGTACACCTCAGTGGAATGGGGTATCCGAAAGGAGGAATAGGATATTGCTCGACATGGTTCGGTCAATGATGAGTCATGCGGAATTACCTCTTTACTTTTGGAGTTATGCACTACAAACTGCGGCTTACACACTAAATAATGTTTCATCCAAATCCGTGGAGAAAACTCCTTATGAGCTATGGAGTGGTAAAACACCTAAGCTCAATTTTCTCAAGATTTGAGGTTGTGAGGCTTACGTCAGGAAATTGATGTCGACCAAACTTCAACCAAAAGCGGATAAGTGCTTCTTTATTGGTTATCCTCGTGAGACAAGAGGATACTACTTTGGGCATATCACCTCCAATCGAGTGATTGTAGAGAGGGATGCCACATTTCTGGAAAAGGAATTTCTGGAAAGAGTAAGAAGTAGTGGGAGTAGGGTTGTGCTTGAGGAAACTCAAGATACTCTACAAGATCATGAAGTCCCAACCGAGATTCCTTTGGTTAGTGGGAGCGTTAGTGAGAGACCCTCGCAAGAAATTGTGAGAGAATCTCAATTATCCCTACCTAGTGTACGTTCAAGAGTTGAACGTGAACCCACTCCTCAAGAAATTGTGGAAGAGGTTCGAGAGACATGAGAAGAACCAAAAGAACTAAGAAGGTCAACGAGGGAAAGGAAGAAACCCGACTTGTATCTGGGACTTCATGAAATCATGGTACTTGATACCAATGATCCCTTGACCTTCCAAGAAGCAATGGAAAGGGAAGACTCCAAATTATGGCTTAAGGCCATTGAATCCGAAATAGAATCCATGTATGATAAACAAGTGTGGAACTTGGTTGACCTTCCTCAAGGGATAAGGTCATTCAAAAAAAATGGGTTTTCAAAAGGAAGATGGACATGGATGGGAACTTGACAACCTACAAAGCGAGGCTTGTAGCGAAGGGTTTCACTCAAGTTCAAGGAATGGTCTATGATGAAACTTTTTCACCGGTTGCCATGTTCAAGTCTATTCGGATCATGCTCGCTATTGCCGCATTTCATGATTATGAAATATGGCAAATGTATGTCAAAACGGCGTTCCTTAATGGGAACTTGGAAGAGGATGTGTACATGGTACAATCTCGAGGTTTTGAAGATCCAAAGAATAGCGAGAAAGTATGCAAGCTTCAAAGATCCATTTATGGATTGAAGCAAGCATCAAGGAGTTGGAACAAACGCTTTGACGAGGAAGTGAAGAAGCTTCACTTCATTCAAAGTAAGGAAGAACCTTGTGTATACAAGAAGGCTAGTGGGAGCCATGTAGTATTCCTAATCTTATATGTCGATGACATATTGCTCATGGGTAATCATATTCCTTTGCTTGAGCCAACGTGAAGTTCATTGAAATCTGCATTTTCGATGAAAGACATGGGTGAGGCTCAATACATCTTGGGAATCAAGATATATCGAGATAGATCTCGCAGACTCATTGGCCTCAGTCAACGTGCATACATTGACAAGGTCTTGGAAAGGTTCAAGATGAACAACTCCAAAAAGGGCAGTGTGCCAATGAGTATGGGTGTGCAACTCAAGAAGTCTCAACGTGCGCAATCACGTAAGGACTTAGAGTACATGAAGGATGTCCCTTATGCTTCGGCAATTGGGTCGATCATGTACACGATGACTTGCACAAGGCCCGATGTCTCGTATGCTCTAAGCGTGACAAGTCGTCACCAATCCAACGCAGGTCCTGAGCATTGGACTGCGGTCAAGAATATCCTGAAGTACCTTAACCGGGATAAGATTCTTGTTTATGGAGTGCAAAGGGAATTGATAGCCGAGGGTTACTCGGATGCGAGTTTCATGAGTGATCCAGACGATAGAAGGTCGCAATCAGGATATGTCTTTCTTCTGAATGGTGGAGCTGTGAGTTGGCGTTGCTGGAAGCAAACCACTACGGCCGATTCAACCACCGCTTCAGAAGTAATGATTGTCGCTGAAGCGAGCAAGGAAGGAGTGTGGATCAAGAAGTTCTTTGAAGAGCTTGGAGTAGTTCCCTCGAGCGAGGGACCCATTGAGCTATTTTGCGATAATAATGCATCTATCTCGCAAATCAAGGATCCTAGATCACACCACAAAGTGAAGTACATGGATCGTAAGTACTTCGTGACGCGTGACCTCATCGACGAAGGCAAAATAAATCTTTTATGGGTGGACACCAACAGCAACACAACTGATCCATTCACAAAACCCTTATCCCAAGCCAAGGGCGAAATGCATTTCGTGTCCATGGGATTGAGGAACCATGTAGATTGGCTTGATGATTGATATGTAATGGGTTTACCCTAGTTATTATTGTTTTATGCATTGAGTATGTATGTGAAAGAAAACTTTAATAACAAGTGAGAGATTGAAGGGAATGTGTTCTAAAAGTTTTACTTTTAAATGTCAATTATTATGAATTGAATAAGAAATCATTTTGTTCCTTGTTTATGTTATTCGTCTTTTAGAAGTGTTAAGGAAGAGGCTCTTGGTCCTTAACGGTAGAGCTCTAAAAGATATTGGTTTACATAAAACAAAAGATATTTGCAATCATGGTAATTGACATGGGACATCAATTACCGAGTTAAGATTGTCGTGTTGGTCATAGATCATTGTAGCTCTACAAGTGAGTGACAACACGAGTACACAAAAGAGGAAAGTATTACTTTTGTATACTGAATAGACCTAATAAGTAAAACTTTATAGAATTGTGTTTTCTGTGTCATTAATGTTTTACTGTGTCTTTGGTCCTTTGATACGAGACATATATCCGATCACTTAAGAATTGCTTAATTAGACTAGTGTCTTGAGCTATCGATGAGTGTAGTGTAAAAGCATTGGTTGGTTAAGTATGACTTTTGTTGGAGAAGATAGTTAGTCAAAAGATTATCATTGCCCCTCTTAATTGAGTGATGATATTAGTGGGGCCCTTGATAAAGCAAAGTTATAATGTGCACAATGTGATTTGAGTTAAGTCACATATTTATAACTAACTTAAAGAGATCAAGAAATGAATACTAACACAAAGATGACACAATACTACTTTGTGTGTATTCTTAATATCATGAGGCAAGGGACGGACACAAGTGGTGCACTCCATCACCAAATGGATCGGGTTTTGGTTCGAGTGGAATTAAGACATCTAACTAATTGGGAGCTATAATGTGTAGCTAGATACCGCTTATAACTTGTGATATTAAGCTCTTAATATCACTGCCAACTTAGTCTAGATCCTCCATAGGTCACACCGCAAAAACTGGGAAATAAGAAACTTGATTTTTGGTTCATATGATGTGTCGGGTTTCTTATAGAAAATATGACACATGTGGTGAACAAGTAAAATCAATTATGTTGTATATAACATAATTAGAATCATGATAAATTCATATGAGATGCATATATTATGGGGTGCAATAATTTATTCTTGCATATGATAATATATTGCATAAGTTGTGAATTTGCTAAAACCCCAAAAGTTCAAATTTTGATGGAAATAAATCCAAAATTTGAATAAGGCTAAATCGGGTAAACCGAACGTGGAACGGATAGTCATAGTTGATTGACCGAACTTGACCAAAGTGCCTGGAACTCTGGTACGGTGTACCGAACCAGAATCGGTCAACCGAACAATGTCTAGTTCCGATATTTTCGGTTAACCGAATGACACTCGGTCTTAGACGAGAATTCATCCGATCGGTTAAGGAGAATTTTTCTCCTTAAGAATCGGTCATCCGTCCAATACTCGGTAAAGCAATCGTGACATATTCGGTTAACCGAGTGTGACTCGGTAAACCGAACTGCGATCAATTTTCTTCCTTTGATAATTAAGAGATTAATTTGATCAATGGTTGGATTAGCTCCAAACTTGGTCAAACGTTTTGTGGATGCATGTAATGCATTTTGGAATTAATTTGTGAGAGAAAATGTCAAGAAAACATGGCTTAGGAATAGCCATGATTGAGAGTAAAATTGGAGCCTATAAATAGGTCCTTATTCTCCTTAATTATGTTAGAAGTTTGCAAAATATTTTCTCTCCAAAATTCACCACAAAAATCCACGAAAATTCTCTTAGTTTTTCTAAGTCTTTGGAAGGAGAAATCTCAGAGATTAAGGAAGGAGTTTGTAGCTAGATTCTAAGCTAGATTGGAGATTGATTGACTAGCTCCTTTCTCTCCAACATTGTTTAGGGTTTTGGTGAACACTCAGAGGCATCCGGCACAACGAGAAGCGACGATCATCTTCCTAAACGTCTCTGGAACATCAAGAAGTTTTTGAGAACTTCTAGGTATGAATTTCGGAGTCCCTTGTGTTTGTTTTAATAAGTTTTTGAAACTAGTTATTAAAACAAACCGATACATGCATGAAATAAATCGTAGAAAATTGTAATTGATCCTTATTATACATAAAAATTTCGAAAATATATATGTGTAATTAAATATGAAATCCTACAGTGTGTTCCGTCTCCAAGACTCCGCAAGTATACACAACTATCATAATCGCAACGTAAAAAACCATTATTAATCATAAAAAAATGAACATTTTGTACCACTGCCTCAGCGGTTGCTTAAGTCCATAGAGGGACTTCTTCAGCTTGCATACTTGCCCATCATTGCCTCGTGTGATGAACCCATCCGGTTGCCTCATATAGATCTCTTCCTCTATGTGCCCGTGAAGAAAAGTTGTCTTCATGTCCATCTGCTCCAACTCCATCTTATCCATAACCACCATGAGTAACACTAAAATAGAGGTATACTTTACAACGGGTGAGAAGATCTCGTTGTAATTGATGCATTGCATACATTGCATCATATGTCTTTCATTTATATTAATTTTATATCAATAAATGCTACTAAGGTATGTGTTTAGTCTTATTTACAGAATACAGGGTCCTGAATGCAAATTACCCATATCCCGAGCATAAACACGTGCAAACGATTCATTTCTATCATAAAGACCAAGTCAAGATTATCGGGATTCAAATTGATGTCCATCCAAGCATAAAAGCATTCAAAGACCTAATTACAAAAAGGCCAAGGACTTAAGCACAAAAGTAGCCAGAGACTTAATTGCAAAAAAGCCGAGGACCCGACTGCAAATTAAAGTACCAAAATATTATTTTGGAGAAATCCTAAAGAAAAATCAATGTGGATCTCCAAATATATGAAGAAATAAATTCGGAGCTCAAAAGAAAGGAAAACAATCAATCCAGACGCGCAAAGGACAATTAAATCATACTATAAACACACAGGCAAAATCCGGATTTAATCAGAGCACAAATTGCGGCAAAATCGCCGCATCTTACATGTATTGTGCAGCGGACACGCCGCACCCCTTGCGATCCGTGGCTCCGGATTTTGTCCATTCGTGTCTTGACACGTGTGCTTTCCTATTTTATACTTAGGTCCCTTGTATCGGCTATAAATAGCCCCGAAACGATGTTGTAAAGAGTCTTAGTTTTTGTTCCATATTTTAGTAATAAAATTTTGTTCTTTTATTTCTTGTTTTTAGTTTTCTTTTGTAGTTTCTCTAGGCCCCTTCTCCTTCCCTCCATCCATGAGTTTCTAACTCTCTCCAAAGGGCGGGGGTGACAGATTTAGGGTGATGAGAAGAAGAATAATGTTATTATTTTAATTTCGTGTTAGTATATTTTGATTACTTGAGTTTATGTTGAATCATTTATCATGTAATGCTTCATAACTAATATGACTTATTATAAGTTTCAGAATTCTCTAATCTAAACCTGATATCTAAACCTCCACCCGCTGGACTCTCATCCATCTTTGCTTTATTTTTAATTTGCTTTTGTTGTTCTTGCTTTAGAAATTAATTAAAAAACCAAAAATCTCAAACCAAACTTATTTCTCTCCCTCTCTTTCCTTAATCAAAAATCACAAAACAACAATATCTCTCCCTCCTTGTGTTCGACCCGTACTTGCCACGTCTTCATTGACGTCGTGCACTTGCGGTATAAATTTAATTCTCATCAAGTTTTTGGCGCCGTTGCCTGGGAGGCGACGAAGATTTTGTTTATTTTTTGTGATTTTGATTCTATTCTTTTTATCGTGTGCGCGATCTAACTATTTGGGTTTGCGTTTCAGGAGACAACAGAGTGCGCGGCGAAATCCGGGCACATTCTCAGCAACTAGGGCGGCGAAATCGCCACATTCAAAGAAGTATCTGTGGCGAATCCGCCGCACATCTGAAGCATCTGGGCTACAAATTTTTCTGAGGTCGCCTCCATCTCTGGGTGGACGCGTAGAGCATCTGGAAATTTTCGAGAGCGGACGGTGAACCCGACTGAGCGTGTTTAGGTAACCTATGTTGCCTTTTTCCTCGTAATTTCTAGTTTCGAAAACTTTCCTTTTAGTAGAATTGCACGTGTTAGGGTAAAATTCCATAATTGGCAATAATTCAACTCTGACCTAAAAATTGGCCAAATTAGAAAGGCCTTAGTGCATGCATCATTTAGTGTTTTGTACGCATTATTCTTGCTAAATTCTTGCAAATTAATTTTTGTTGAGGAGTGCTGGAGGCAAGGTACGTGCACGGTTTTATCGATTGCATTTAAGCATATAATTTAGTTTGCATACAACCTTGCAATTGCCCCCATTTAAAGACCAATGTTTGACTATTTTTGCTAGATTTAAGTTAAACTATCTTAAGGGCAACTCCGTAGGAAAAGTACGGTGGGGATTTCATCACCCTTCCGTGGCCCACAAATCACAATCCTTAAGTGTCACCCAAGCCTAAAAATTAAAATCAATTAGACATTGGCCGTAAGGATTCAGACTCAATTAAGGAGAAGATTGGTTTGACTTGCTATGACTTGAAGCTGATCGAATTTAATTTGGTGTCTAGAAAGTGTTTTTGTGTTGACGTAAGTCTTCCAAGAGAAGTGGTTGTCTAATTGGCACCGACTCTGTCGGAGGCGCCCCCACTAGCTATACACTGCCTGGCCAATTTGGTTTGATTAGTGAGGGAGGTGAATCAAGCGAATCAATTCGACTCAACCAGTTAGGAGTCGTCTAGATTTAAGCGACACTAGTCTAGGATTGTTTGAACCGTGCTTGCTTAGGAAATTTCTGTCCGACCCTCTTTTCTATCTTTTAGAGTTAAGTTTCCCTTCTCATCTGAGTCTTCTTTCTCTTCTCAACTCAATTCTCTAGAGTAGGATTCCTTTCTCATCTTTGCCCATTCTATTGTTTGTTTCCATTTTAAATAATAATAATAATAATAATAATAATAATTAATTCAAACCGGTGCACGCAGATTTGGGTTCGGGATTTGAGCAATCGACTCTCATGAGTTCATCTAGATTCCAGTCTAGAGCTTAGCCCCAATCCACCAGTTGCACCACCTCACCCGGATCCAATGGGTGAGAATGTAGTGGACCCGCCTAGGACTTTAAGGGATCGAGGCTACCCAACGATGACTGCTCAGCCATCGTGCATCGTTATGCCCGTCATACCGGGTCGCGACTTCGAACTGAAGGCACAATACATGAGTATGTTGCCCAAGTTCACCTCTAAGGAAGACCCTTATCTCTTCCTTAGAGAATTTGAGGAAATCTGCTCTCTTATGCAATACCAGTATATCTCTAAGGAGGCAGTGCGTCTGAAATTCGTGCCTCTAGCACTGAAGGACGACGCTAAGAAATGACTATATAGTCTAGCCGAAAAATCTATTAGGAGTTGGGCCGAGTTTGTTCAAGTTTTCTTAAAGAAATATTTCCCCAACCATAAGACTATTAGGATTAGGAATGAAATTGTTGCATTCGTTCAATCTGAGAGCGAGCTGTTCTATTCCTATTTAGAAAGATTTAAAAGTCTGTTGACCCAATGCCCTCATCATGGAATTCCAAGATGGCAATTGTGCCAAATTATCTATGAGGGATTGACACCCACATCTAGGGTTATGCTAGAATCTGTAAGCCAAGGAAGATTTATGTCCAAAAATGAGAATGATGCTTGGATTTTTCTTGAGGACTTAGCCGAAAACAGTATGCAATGGGACAATGCTAGAGCACCGATTAACATGAGTATTGGATCTAGAATAGCAAGTCAACCCAAACCAGGTGTCTTAGCTGTAGATGCTACCGTAGCTGCTGAAACAAAACTAGCTACCCTTATGCGTAGAATGGAAAGTCTAGAGCTAAAAACCCGACCCCTAGTGAATCAATCGTCTTCTATCCCTTGCTCTAGATGTGGTCAGACTGGTCATATAATGGAGGATTATGCGGACTTGGAACAAGTTAATGCCACCTTTAACCATTCTAGAAATGACCCATACGCATTAACCTATAACCCGGGTTGGCGTAATCATCCCAATCTTTCATGGAACCAACAAGGTCAACCTCCTAGACAACAACCAAACCCGTATAACCAAAATAATACATCATCTGGTATTAGTAACAATGGAGATTATGATGTTAGATTGACAAGCTTGGAAAATTTGGTTAAGACTTTTATGCAAACAACCAACCTATCCTTCCAAAGGCTAGAAACACAAGTCAGCCAACTAGCACAAATAGTAGGTGAAAGAGAAAAGGGTCAGTTTCCAAGTCAACCTGAGGTGAACCCAAGATCTACTAATCAATATCAGCCTTATCAACCCCCTTCGGGAAATAACAACCCTAGACCGGTTCAAATGGTTCATGAGGAAGGACCGTTCCAACAAATAAATGCAGTTGTATCATTACGGTCTGGTAAACAAGTTGATAACAATGTGGTAAATCCTAGAACTCCTAATCAATCTAGCCGTCAATCACCAACATATGACCTGACCATGGAACCAGAAGTCCAAATTGAAAAGCCCAACCCACCTACTCAACCTGAGCGAGTCTATGTTCCTAAAGCCCCATTCCCCAATAGACTCAAGAAGAGCTCAAGTGCACAAATGGAGAAAATCTTGGAAGTATTTAAGCAAGTTAAGGTGAATATTCCACTCCTAGATATGATTCAACAAATACCTGCTTATGCTAAATTCTTAAAAGATCTATGCACTAAAAAGAGAAAAACGAACGTACCAAAGAAGACATTCTTAACTGCAAATATAAGCTCTATTCTGTTAAACTCGTCTCCTATAAAGTATAAGGACCCTGAGTGTCCCACAATTTCATGTGCGATTGGAGATACTTTTATCAACAAAGCCCTTCTAGACCTTGGTGCTAGTGTTAACTTACTCCCGTACTCTGTGTATGAGTAACTGAACCTTGGTCCACTAAAACCCTCTAAGACAACTCTTCAATTTGCTGATTGCTCTATTAAGAAACCAAGAGGTATAGTAGAGGACGTTTCGATCAAGGTTGGTGACTTCATTTACCCAGTGGATTTTGTCGTTCTAGACATTGAACCTGTTGTTAATCCTAAGAGATAAATCACTGTAATACTAGACATACCCTTTTTAGCCACTTCTGAAGCTTTGATAAATTGTCGAAATGAGCTCATGCACATATCTTTTGGAAACTTAAAGGCCGAATTTAATATCTTTCATGTTGATAATGAACCAGAAATAGTATGCAATCAAAGTGATGTTGTGATGAGATCACGTATCTATAAGATTTCTGAATCAAATAAATCATCACAAAATCAAAAAGGAAGTGAGAAAAAGGGGAGTAATTCATCTACACACCCACCATCACTCGAGCAAATAAGAGAACCAATACATGTGAGGGGTGTGGAATCTGTGCCTCAGGACTCTCAGTGAAACATGGGGAACAATTCAACTGGATACATGCACCAACATAGTGTCATTCAATCCAGTTCTGACTATGGTTGACTCTGAGAAAATTTAATCCCTCCACCACAGTTGACTCAGGTAATAAGTGCATTTGCTTTATCTTTGCATACATTGAGGACAATGCATGATTTAGGTGTGGGGGTGTTTATCTATCTATATATATTCTGTTCTTTTAAAAAAAATAAAAATAAATAAATTATTATTCAATATTCCATGACATAGCTTAAGATTGAACCACAAAAACCCGAGTACAAATTGCATTGAGTTTTTGTTCCTTATTATATAGTTCTGCTTGTAGAAACTATGACATAAATCTAAGTTTCAAAGAAATAACCCATTACCCTTTAAGACATGTATGCACTTAAATTGGATGAATCAAATCTTTGAAGTGGTTGAAAAAAAGCAGAGGTTGAGGAAAATATACCGGGAAGTGTGGACTTCTAATAGCAAGTAAGCCTTGAGGAAAATAAAAGTAAAAATAAAGGAATAATGTGAGAAAAGCACATTCTGCAAAATGATTACAAAAGCTCAAGCCTTCGAGTCACTGGTCCGTAGGGGTATCTTGAAACCCGGTAACTTGAGTCTGCCAGTTCGGGATTATCGACCAAACTCGCTACACGAATGCAAAAAAGGTAAAAGTATCAAAAAAGCAAATGTGTTGAATCACGGAAAAAAATACTTTAAGATACTCAAGGCCCAAAGCTAAAAGAATGATCCATGTCATGGTTGATCCAAATGATACTTCACCACCAGAGGAGGCGTGCAAAATAATTTAAGTGATAACATTTGTAGAAGGGTTAGTGGTGTGAATATTTGAGGAACAAAGACCAAGTCAGATTCTTTATGAGTTATATTTACATAATGAGCATGCAAGAATTCTAAGTGAGATGTATAAGGTTGAGGTGAAGATATTGAGAGTTATTTATGAAATGTTGAATTAAGACTTTGTGGGTGTGTCAACTGAAAACCCTCACGAGAAAAAACTCGTCCTCTAAGGAAACTTAAGAGTTTAAAGGCTTGTTGCACATGCTAAGTGCAACCGTGATTCCTACGAAAGTGAGTTGAGATTTCCCTGTTTCCTGTTTTCATTTTTCTTATACTCTCTTTTGCTAGGGACTAGCAAAATCTAGGTGTGGGGGTATTTGATGCATTGCATACATTGCATCATGTCTTTCATTTTGATTAATTTTATATCAATAAATGCAACTAAGGTATGTGTTTAGTCTTATTTACAGAATACAGGGACCTGAATGCAAATTACCCATATCCCGAGCATAAACACGTGCAAAAGATTCATTTCTATCATAAAGACCAAGTAAAGATTATCGGGATTCAAATTGAAGTCCATCCAAGCATAAAAGCATTCAAAGACCTAATTACAAAAAGACAAGGACTTAAGCACAAAAGTAGTCAGGGACTTAATTGCAAAAAAGCCGAGGACCCGACTGCAAATTAAAGTACCAAAATATTATTTTGGAGAAATCCTAAAGAAAAATCAATGTGGATCTCCAAATATATGAAGAAATAAATTCGGAGCTCAAAAGAAAGGAAAACAATCAATCCAGACGCGCAAAGGACAATTAAATCATACTATAAACACACATGAAAAATCCGGATTTAATCAGAGCACAAATTACGGCAAAATCGCCGCATCTTACATGTATTGTGCGGCGGAAATGCCGCACCCCTTGCGATCCGTGGCTCCGGAATTTGTCCAGTCGTGTCTTGACGCGTGTGCTTTCCTATTTTATACTTAGGTCCATTGTATCAGCTATAAATAGCCCCGAAACGATGTTGTAAAGAGTCTTAGTTTTTGTTCCATATTTTAGTAATAAAATTTTGTTCTTTTATTTCTTGTTTTTAGTTTTCTTTTGTAGTTTCTCTAGGACCCATTCTCCTTCCCTCCATCCATGAGTTTCTAACTCTCTCCAAAGGGTGGGGGTGACGGATTTAGGGTGATGAGAAGAAGAATAATGTTATTATTTTAATTTCGTGTTAGTATATTTTGATTACTTGAGTTTATGTTGAATCATTTATCATGTAATGCTTCATAACTAATATGATTTATTATAAGTTTCAGAATTCTCTAATCTAAACCCGATATCTAAACCTTCACCCGCTGGACTCTCATCCATCTTTGCTTTATTTTTAATTTGCTTTTGTTGTTCTTGCTTTAGAAATTAATTAAAAAACCAAAAATCTCAAACCAAACTTATTTCTCTCCCTCTCTTTCCTTAATCAAAAATCACAAAACAACAATATCTCTCCCTCCTTGTGTTCGACCTGTACTTGCCACGTCTTCATTGACGTCGTGCACTTGCGGTATAAATTTAATTCTCATCAGTAATCGACCCCTTCCTTCTGAGCATATCCTTTTGCCACCAACATTGCTTTATACTTTATCTCCTCTATAGGAGATGACCATTCCTTCTTCCTGAAGATCCACTTGCACCCAATCGCGCGCTTTCCCTTGGGAAGCTCCGTTAACTCCCAAGTTTGATTCTTCTGAAGAGACTCCATCTCTTCGGTCATGACCACCATCCACTTGTTCATGTCCTCCTACTCGATAGCTTCTTCGAATGTGCAAGGGTCCCCACATTCGGTAACAAGTGCAAATGCAATACTAGCATCATCGTGACCATACATCACCGGTGCCTTTGTGATCCTCTTTGTCTTCCTTGAGCAATACTCTCTTGCTCAGCTTCCTCCTCTACTCGTGAGTCAATTGTTTCCTACTGAACTTCTTGATTCGATTCTCCTCTTGTAGTCGTGACCTCAACTTCAATTTCGTCTTCCCGCATGGGATTCCCTTGCTGCTCGTTCTCCTCAAGGCCCTTGAGCAAACTCATCTCATCAAAGACCACATTACTCCGTAGGAGTACCTTCTTGCTCACCGGATCCAAAGCTTATATCCTTTCACCATCCTATCGTAACCAAGGAATATGCATTCCTTCGATTTCGAATCCAGCTTCGACCGTTGTGTCTCATCGACCAACGCATAGGCTTTGCGTCCAAATATCCTAAGCCTCGAGTATCAAATAGCTCACCCGTCCACACTTCCTGAGGCGTCTTTAAATCAAGTGCCGATGACGGTGAGATATTTACCAAGTAGCATGCATGATCTATTGCTTCCGCCCAGAAATCATTCGACAGATTCGCATGAAGCCTCATGCTCCTTGCCCGTTCACATAGTGTCATGTTCATCCTTTCAGCTACTCCGTTTTGTTCCGGACTCCGCAGTGTAGTGAAATGCCTCGTGTCGCCTTCTTTCTCAGAGAAACTTGCAAACTCCCTTGAGGTGTACTCACCTTCGTTATCTATCCGTAAGTACTTAACAAATTTTCCTGTACTTTTCTCTACTTGGATCTTCCATGCTTTAAACTTATCAAAGACATCAAATTTATTTTTCAGAAAATAAACCCATACCTTCCTTGAGAAGTCATCTACGAATGTGACGAAATATTCGGCTCCACCCTTTGACCGAACCTGAGCCGGTCCCAGACGTCCGAGTGCACATACTCCAGAATTTCTTTCGTCTTGTGGATAGCCGCCTTGAATCGAATCATGTGCTGTTTACCGAAGACACAATACTTGCAAAAATCTAATTTGCAGCTCTTTACACCCTTCAGCAGTCCCTGTTTGTGTAGCTCACACAAACCTTTTTCTGACATATGACCAAGCCTCATATGCCAAATTGCGATGTTGTTCGTCGTGTGCAACATTTGCTGCACCTTTTCCTGTCATCGCCCCATGAGTGACCTTGATCTTTTCGTCCCCGCCGGACCATCTCCACCCGAGAGTATCAAGCTCTCCTAGAGAAATCAGATTCTTCTTCAACTCCGGTACGTGACGCACACCCGTCAGCGTTCGAATGCACCCATCGAACATCTTGAACTGTACGGAACCAATACCGACGGGGGTGCACGGTGCATCGTTGCCCATAACAACGATCCCTCCTTCCAGTGGCTCATAGGATGTGAACCACTCTTTGTCCGGGCACATGTGAAAAGATGCTCATGTATCCAAAATCCATCCAGATGATAATTTGTCAATACCTGCAGCGCAAACTGTTAGAACGTCGGCTTCGTTCTTTTCCTCCACCACACTGGCGGAATTGTACCCATCTTTCCCTTTCTGCAACAACTCCTTGAAGGCCCTACAATAATGCTTCATATGACCGACCTTCTTGCAGAAAAAACATTCAAAGGATCTTCCCTTTGATTTGGACCGTCATCTTCCGTTGTTTCTTCCTTTGTTACCCGTCCTGCCCCTTTCCGGTGCTGCGATCAACGCTTCACCCTTCTCGAAAGAGCTACTACTCGAATTCTTCCTTGCATCGTAGGAGATCAGCATGCCCTTGACCTCCTCCAACACCAACGAATCCTTGCCATATATGATCGTATTCACCAAGTTCTCATACGAGTCCGACAGCAACGTCAATAACAACATTGCTTTGTCTACATCCTCCATCTTGTCCTCTAGCTGAGTTAGATCAGCTATCAACTTATTGAACACCGAGAGATGCTCAATGAACGGCATGTTCTCCTTCATCCGAAGCATGTACAACTAACGCTTCAGATTCAACTTGTTGCTAAGGTTCTTCTTCATGAACCTCTCCTCCAGAAGTTTCCAATATTCTGCCGCGGTCTTCGCCGATTGCTCGAAAAGCAAATCATACGAGAGGCACAACTCGATGTTCCCAATAGCCCGGAGATTCAGACTCCCATTTTTCGTCGGTCATCTTCGACGGTTTCTTTTCAACTCCATCCAACGTCTGCAATAGCCTGTCCATTTGAGACATCAACGCACGAACCCTCCGTTGCCATGTTGAAAAGTTCCCCTCCCGGTGAATTTCTCCACCCGAAAGTTCAGCGCTTCATCCGCCATCGTAAGTGCAACCAAAGCTCTGATACCAGCTGTTGGGAGGAGGATCTAACAATGCACTAACTCGACACGAATTAAACGCACCACGAAATACCAAATATTGATTGCGGAATTAATTTCGGACTCTCTCCCAAACTTAAATGCAACAAGGAACACAAGCAAGATAAAAATAAACAAGCAAGCACATAAGCACACCTGAAACAACCACGACACACGCGATTTACAAGGTTCAGTAACGTGCCTACGTCCTTGGGGTTCTCATGCGGGTTTTCTTTCCTTCTTCCGCTTCTCCAACAAGAGACAACCGTGATTACAAGTATATGGAGACAATATGTCCTCCAACTCACTCTAGATTTATCTCTAGCCTTAATCTCTCAACTCACAATGAAGGAAACTATGTTGTATGCAATGTGATAAAACTAAGAGCAAAACAAGCCCTTTTATAGACTCAAAAAATCGAACTACAATTAAGCAAAACCGAACAGAACTATTCGTGGGCGAACGGCTAACCGAGTTTATGGAAACATTAAGTATTTAGTAGTATTTTACATTGTTGATGAATAAAAGACATATGGAAATATCTACAGATATTTGAGTCCAATTTATATATCTGAAATTTATTAAGGTTTATAACAATCTACCGACACATGTATATAGATGACATTCAAGAGAAAATTAATGTCCTCATAATTAAGGACTGGGCAAGTATAAATGGAAATTAAGAAAGCATTTGTTGATTTCTGCTTGGCATCATACATACATACTTATGTAGGTGGTGCTTGTCAACCTTAATAATTACCTGGTTGAATGAGGTCGACGATGATACGTTTGTGGTTTGCGTTGTCTCCGGCTGGATTTTCCTTGTTTGTGGCGGTGGTGGTGTGGTTTGCGCTGCCTCCGGCTGAATTTTCCTTGTTTGTGCTGGTGGTGGCGGTGGTGGTGGGTTTTCCTTGTCTGGACTTCTAAAAAATGAACACATATGTACATTAATTAAGAGTGCAATTAGGGGAGTTGTTAATTAGAATAAGCTAGCTAGCTAGGTTCGGTTTCATTTTAGTTGTTCTGTAATGGTTTTGTATTTACCATGCGTATAATTAGTAATCAACTTGAAATTAGTGATTAGTGATTGGTACCTCAAGTCATGGCCGCAACGGCCAAAGCAGCCGACGATGACAAGATGAAGAAGGCCGCCGACGGTTACAACAAGTTGCTTGGCAGCGTCCCACATCGATGTTTCGCCCGACATGTCTCCGGCAGATATGTCAACTGATCAGTAATCACTAACAATATTAAGAAGGGAGATGTTGCTGCTTAATATATATATTTTGAATGGGAGATATATAGAAAAGAGATTATTTTAGGGTCGTGAAGAAGTGTGGGATCGATCGATGAGAAACCTTACCTGTTAACAACTCTTACAAACATATTAAATTAATAATTATTTATTTGTTATTGGGTTAATCTAGGAAACCGCATGACAACTGTTACAAACATATTAAATAAATAATTGTGACATAGATGGCGTTGACTTTTGGTCTTAATTCTTATTTTGATGATTTAATCAATCTAATCTTAATTACAATTAAATGTAGTGTAACACACATAATACATAGAACATATATTGTATCGTGTTAATATCTACAGGTGATCAAGACTTAAGGAAGATTGGAATCAAGTCAAGACATGTAATCAATCTCATTATAGACATGTAATTTGATCTTTTATTAGTCTTAGAAATCTATGTAATCTTGAGCATACAAGAGTTAAAATCCATTCACACAGACTCTAGGGAACCTAAAAAAGTCACACACAAAATTTCATATCAATTGGACTTCAATAGGTCACCCAAACCTTATCCGGAAAATCACTTAAAACCAATCCTTGTTTTCCCGTGCTAAACGCTCGACCGAACGAGTTCTCAGTTCGACCGTTTATAACAGTCTCATAATGTATTTTACTTGTTCCACCGATCGACCGGTTTTAACCTTTCGGTCGGCCGTTCCCGTAATTTCATATGACCGTTATTCTTGTCGTATTCTTCCAACGGTCCTATTCGTATCAATTCAACCTACCCCTAAAATACAATTGGCCATCGGTCGAACGATGACCTAAAATCGCTCGACGGGATGAACACTTTTCTTGAGCCCAAAAGTGCATGTTAGTTTCAGTCGAACGAATCCATATATTGCGTTCGACCGGTTACCTTTACCCTCGCCAAAATCCACCGAACGGTCGACCATCTCATGCTTTTAGTTCGACCGTTCACTTAAGCTTTAGCCTTGTTGGTTCGACCGCCTCTTTGTTTGTTCGATGGATTGTTCCTGGCACTTTCTGGACTTCATTTCTGGACTGCATTCGGTCGACCAAATCGGGACGAACGGTCGACCGTTTGGCAGTTTTGAACTAAGTTCGGTCGACCGCCCAACACTACGACTTAGGTACACTTAAGTGATCGGTCGAAGTCCACAAAGGAATCGGTCGACCGATTTGTACCAGGCACTCTGGGGTAGACAAACAATAATCGATTCGGTCGACCGAGCTAAGGTATAACGGTCAACCGATTTCCTCCAGTAGGTTTGGGTTTGTCAAGAGATAATCATTCGGTCGACCGATCAAGGTCCTCGGTCGACCGATACAAGAAATGTATTTGGGGTATAATTTGATTAATACGAATACGACCGTTGTGTATATACGACAAAACTAACGGTCGGAAAATTAAGGTTCACACGGTCGACCGAAAGTCAAAACACGGTCGACCGAAACTAGGCAGTGAAAACACAAACAAGACAATTGATCACTCGGTCGACCGAACGGCATGTTGCGGTCGACCGAATGTGGGCAAACTTTTAGAGTTCAGGTTTAGTGTTTTTCGGTCTAAGTTTGGGTGATCTATTGAAGTCCAAATTATGTGAAATTTCGTGTGTGCCTTCTATAAGGAACCTAGTGTGTGTATAAGTTGATTTTAGCTTAAGTATGCTCAATTTACACATGTTCCTAAGACTCAAAGAAAATACAAAATACATGTCTTCAAATGAGCTTGATTACATGTCTTGACTTGATTTTCCTTTCTTCATTGAGTCTTGATCACCTGTAGAGGTTAGAACAAAGCAATATATATGCAATGCAATATGTGTGCTACTCTACATGAACATAATTAAGATTAGGTTAATTAAATCATCAAAACATAGATTAAGGCCAAAAAGCCAACAATCTCCCCCTTTTTGATGATGACAACCTATATTTTAACTATATCTTAATACATGGAATTTGTGTATGTAAACTATGCATATTAATGCTCCCCCTATGGATGTGCATAGTTTTTGTTCAATTTTATTCCAAAATTTCAAGTTACCCCCTTAATTATCTCTCCCCTTTTGACATCCATCAAAAAATTGATATTAATAAAACAAAGGTTATACATTTAAAGGTCAATGTGGATGTCTTGTAATGAAGTTGCTCCCCCTAAATTTTGCACTTCATTACTCTAAGAAAATGATTTTCATTAAGCTCCTCCTATCGATATGAATATGATTTTGCAATTTAGTTCAATTTTATTGCTCCCCTATTAACATCAAGCAAATACTACAATTAAGCATGTGATGTTTTTATTTCCCCTTTTTACATGCATTAAGATAATTTGACTCTAATACAATGGATGTTATTCAAACATTTAAGATTTGCAATGAATGGGTATTTGATATGTCAATTAAGCATATAAAAAAACTAGACTTGAACCAATTTGATTGAAAAGTTTATAGAATGGGAAATTATACCAACTTGAAGCTTGAATTGGTTCCAATCTCATTTGGTGATGCAACCGGATTTGAATTTGACTCTTGAGGTCAATCGGTCACCACCGATTCCTTCCTCAAGCACCTACAAGTGTGGATTTCGGTACCCAAACAACTTTGGGTCCTTGAATGTTAGCTTTGGGAACCCAAACCATTTTGGTTTTAGGATCCCACACACTTGAGGAACTATGGTTTACAACTAAGTGCTTTCCATTTAATGTAGTGTGAGATACATGGTTTTTCAATTTAGCATTGTATCCTAAACCATATTTTTACAAAGATTGTCTTTGACTACCTAACAACATGTTAAGCATCTTAGTTCCATTTGTGAATCTTTCTAAATCTTTTCTTAATTGCACATTGCAAGCTTGAAGATCTAGTTGTTCACAATCTATAGGTGTTGCTTTTAATTTATCAAAATTTGATGCATAGTTTTCTAGTTTAGCAACCACCTCATTTTTCTCATTCATGCATGTTTCAATTTGGCTTTGGAGATCTTTGATTATTTTTCTAGCATTCTTATTTTTATCACAAATGATCTCATATTGTTTAACTAAGTCATGAAATGCATTTTGAAGCTCATCATGTGTATAAGTTTCTTCATTAACACTAGAATGTGAGCTATCATTATAATATGACTTAGTTGAGCATGAATTATTAGAGCAAGAGTTAGATTCTACCTCACTTTGATCATCTTCAATAGCCATGAAGCATGAGTGAGTCACCTCTCTTCGACTTTGCAAGGAAGACGACGATGATGATGGTGATGAAGAATCATCTCATGTAGCCTTGTGTGCTTCCTCTTTCCTTTCTCTTCTCTTGCTCTTCTCCTTTTCTCTTCTCCTCTCCCTTCTCTCATTTTTCTTCTCCTTCTCTTTTCTCTCATTTTCACTCTCTTCCTTCTCCTTCTTCTTTTCTCTCTTTTAACTTCTTCTACCTCTTCTTTCATTCTTTTCTTCTTGCTTCAAGGATGGTGCTGAAGTTCTAACTCAAAAAATACAAACAATAGAAGGAGAAATGATTAAATACCATGGTACTTAATAACTTTCAAAACAATATGTGATTTTTGCAATTCTCACCTAAGTACGCAAAAACATAAAATCCACTAATATATCTCCTCCGTTACATATTAGAAAAGAGACTAAAAGGAAAATAATGACACATTTAAATTAATCAAGTCCACTTAGATCCCAACATATCCAGTATCCACAACAATGTGTCGATACCTGAATATGAAGATAAAACCAACGCTCGTACAAAACCATAAAAACTCAACTAACAAGCCAAAATGGACCCTAGGAGCAAACATAGCATTCTAAGAGGGAAACCCAAACCTGAGTTATGCTTGTTTGTCCTTAATAAATCAAAACATCCCACAAAACCAAACAAAAAACCCCCCAAAAGATGCAATTCCAGTATCCCAACACCAAAACCCAGACCTGGACAATACACAATCGCAATCACAATCAAACCCAAACTCCAAAACCAACAACTTTACCCTTACTTAAACAGCAAAAAATCACAACTTTCCCGCAGATAAACTAAAATCTCAACAACAACCGACCCCAAAAAACACATTTCAACGTCCAAACTTCAAGCCTGACTAAGACCGATACAAAACAATGCAAAAAGGATAAAAAAACACATCACTATCAAATATTATATTCACGAGATGTTCAGATTAAAAGACCAGGGTGGGCGGAGCATGGTCGGGAGAGAGAGATAGGGTTGATCGCGGTTGGGGTGTTGGGGTTAGGGTTTCTCGTGTTTTGCGATTGACGAAGACGATAGTGGGACACAATTCATCTGAAGCATATATACTACACTGATTTTGATATTTTCAAATGGGTACTCAAGCAAAACACCCAATTGTCTAATATAGTCATGCATCAATCGGTTTGTCAATGTCTTCGTGGTACGTTCGATGTTGGGCGTGATAGCAGCATAAACCACAATTGGAGTTGTCTAAACCATTTTCTGCATTTGGTTAATCCACTACTATAAGACTAACATGAACGGATATTTTTCAATGGGTCGTTTCATCTCCATAACACATGCCTGATGAGTTGGCGAGCTCTTTTTTAAATGAGTTTTTTTTCTTGGGTGTACTTGAAACAACCATATTGGAGTTACGCACTCGTGTTTTAAGATTTTGCTTAGGAGATGGAATGTACGGACTTGTTACTTCTACGTGATCACCAATCATGTGTAATAGTGTAAACTACAGTTTAGCTACTTAATTTATGTGTTGAAAAAAGCTTTATGTTGGAAAAGCCCACCGGAAAGTAGTGTTTTATGATTTCAACAAGAGAGGATGATTCAATTGTTGGAAATGTCTACAATTTCGACAACGTTTGTTGAGCAAAACGAAGCTTAAACAGGACAATACAAGCCAACAAAGACGCGGAGAAATTGAACACGAAGACAACGGACAAAATGACTCACAAATCTGTCCCATAATGAGATAACAATCAAGTTCGGAATGTGGTGCCACATCTTTTTATTCTGACGGGTGTAATTAAATATATCTATTAACATATATGCGTGCTATTTTTATTTTATTTCGACGGATTAGACAAATTTATTGTTGGGTTTTCACTCGAATCCAACGGGTTCCAGATTTTAATTTGAATTAAACAACCTTAACCGGATTGTTTCCCGGAACTGTCGAATGATGTCTTACGTCCCAACAAGAAGTGAATTCAGTCTGCGTTTTCTTCTCTACTCCACTACCGGAAGGCTTTGATAACGATCGAGTTTTAGGGATTCTTTTCTTTACTATAAATGTAATAATCAAGCTTTGATAACGATCAGCAATGCATGCATGATCCACTACCAGAAATGCAATAATCAAGCTATACTACTCGCAAAGTGGTTTCTTTGAGAGAGTGCACAGGAACCTACCGTTCTGATACCAATTGTAACATCCCCGAAGAGCGGAAAATTTAAACTTTTTAAGTCAAGGGAAACACGAGGATAAAACCATCAAGAGTGGGACATTAATAAAGAAATACTCAAATACAACTGGTGCACCATAATACATAAGAGTTTGTCAAAAGAGTGATTACATCAGAATACATAATACATAAAACACGTAATCACGATAACCTAAAGTAGGTAGACGACAGGATCCAGTCCCAAAGTGCAATCTCCCTCGGTCACCACCCGCTGGAACCTAACACGGTCCTGAAAAAGATGTAACAACAATGCCTGAGTTTCCATAAGGAAACCCCGTATGACAAGCTCAGCTATATGCCCTAACATACTAGTATAGCATGACATGGAATACAAAGCAGTAAACATTCCCACAGGGGCAAAACCGGACATCCGTCCTGCAATCGTTCCCGCTGCCACACAGGCCCCGCGGTCTACAATCGCCACCGCTGCCACACAAGCCCCACGGTCTGCAACATCGTCGTCGCCACACAGGCCGCACGGTCCAACAACCACCGGTACCACACAGGCCACACGGTCAAACATCACCACCGCCACACAGGTCGCACGGTCCAACATCGGGTCCCCGTAGAGACATACCGTAGGCACATACGGTCTAACGGACAGTACGTAACATATCCCCACACGCGACTATACAAGCCAAGGGATCGGTGAAGAGGCGTTCGCACTTCCACGCAGGTAGAATCAGATTTGAAAACATCGTGGTCCACCACCACACCAACGGAGCCGTCGCTCAGGTCGGTCCATCACCGGCACCACACAGTGCGCACAGGGGCCCTACCGCCACCACACAGGCCGCATGACACGTGCAATCACTGCCATCAAGGCCAGTCGAACATATCCGCCACACAAAGGACCAGACAATCGACAGATCCGAACCGAAGTCCGCAGGGTCAACGAGCTCCACGTGCAGACACCAACTCCGCCGCTATAAAAGCAGGCCAGCGGCCTCCGTAGCCCCTCAGGCCGGTAGTCACTTCACCCAACGACAGTTGCGTTCCCGCTGAAGTAATGAGATTTGCAATCCCTTAGGCTGCTACTCTAACGCGAGTCAAATCAATCCACCAGAAATAGTCACGATCTATACATGGAGGTGACGCGTTCCGGACACCCACACTCTTCCATACGGCGGTCCCTGGGCAGGCACGCGTAACGCGCCCACCGTCACCTCCCGGCTCACGCACAAGGCGAGGACACGGGTTTCCGTGGACAGAGTTGGCATCCTAAGCGGAACCAGGAATTCTGTCTTGCGCAAAACGGTCGACCGAAAGAGACAACTCGGTTGACTGCCTCCACAAGGGAATCGGTCGACCGAAGCGTCTGCAACGGTCGAACTATTTGCGCAAAACATAAGTCCTAACGGTCTACCGAAGGTCTAAAACCGGTCGACCGAACGAGGTCAAAATCCGGAGTCTGGTCAACATTAAATTCACAACTATCGGTCGACCGACTCAGGGGTCTCGATCGACTGAAAACTAACAGGGTCAACCTATTACTTCTACGTCAAAACGGTCGACCGCAAACACATGCATAATATTAGTACACTTAAGTTCCGGTCGACCGAACACAATGACCCGGTCGACTGAAACACCACAGACAGACGAAATACACTACGTTCGGTCGACCGTCCGAGGGACCCGGTCGACCGACAGTCATCTTCAACCTCGTGCCAGCCGAGGTTTTGACGCTGAACCTCGTCGTCGGCGAGGTCTCCGACCTCCCGCAACCAACCACAACATCACCCCAACGTGGGTGATCACTAAAAGCCTCTAATGCAAGAACTTGACATACCTTCTCTTGAAGACGACGAAGGATACCGGAGCTCACCGTCTTGCTTGCCTCCGACGATCACCACCATGCCCATCACTCCTTGCCTCACGCGCACCTTCTCTACCGGAACTCGAGCACCACAGGAGAGGAAAGGAGAGGAAGAAAGGTTTGAAGAAGAAGAAGAAAATGGAGAAA
The DNA here is from genome assembly GCA_963682175.1 of Triglochin maritima. NCBI lineage: Eukaryota > Viridiplantae > Streptophyta > Magnoliopsida > Alismatales > Juncaginaceae > Triglochin > Triglochin maritima. Next base: position 64,060,538 of record OY821771.1, read on the forward strand.
CGTTTTGGGTTATAAAACCAAAACTTGGCTCAACAGTGCCTTACACATCCAACCCATCACCTCTCACTCTTGTACAGTGCACGCCCTCTCTTCCTTTCACCATGCAAAGTCTCCCCAATTAGCAACCTAATCACCATTAGATCTAAGCAAGGTTAGGGTCATTACAATAAATTTAAGTACTTAAGAACAATGTAAAGTATCTTGGTAAATAACTCACAAATCTGCTTGCTCCTCAAAATGTCTATAATAGTTTTCCATCATATTTAATTAAATATAATAAAAACACGATGACAGCAAAACAGTACCAACTTTAAATCAATTTTATAAAAGTAACAGTTAACCGAAAAATCCAAGGTTGAAGTTGGCGTGGACTTATTGGAGAAGGGTGGCTTGTTTATCGCTGGCTGGGATCGAGTTCAAGGGGACAGCTGCTTAATTAAACAAGGTCCTTTTTGCTTGCTCATCAAGATTCAATATTTTAGTATCTGCCACTGCCATTGGTCATTTGGTTGTGGTGGTTTGGGTGATATTATCATATATCATATTAAAAGGGACCGTGGACTGAATTATATTATTTAACCATTACTGTGCGTGGATGCTGATTCAATATTTTTAGACAGTTCCTCAGACTTTCTTGCTTGCATACACACCCTCTCCAACTCAAAACAAACACAAAAAATCCCGTTCTGATAACTGTGTATATTTGTAAGATCAGCCCAGAGAGAGAGAGTGGAAGCTATGGACGGTAAGACTGTGGTGGTTCTGCTGGCTCCTCTGGCAACTGCAGTTGGGACACTGGTGGGAGGTTCTGTTGAGCTTTGCAAGGAAAAGGATGGGACTTGCACCACATTTTTGGTCACCACAATCAGTGTTCTACTCCTCTACTCTTCCTTTCTAGTTTGGTTCCTTGGTCTCTGCCCTTGCTGCCCTGGAATTAACCACCACCAGCAGCAGCAGCAGCAGCGTACAAGGTACGCACATATATACAGATACCTATTTATTAGCGTATATAAAGATCATTAATATGACTCACAAGTGAAGATTTGATTGATATTGTGGTTAATTAATGTTGATGCATGAGCAGAACAGATGTTGAGGAGCCCTTACTACCCCACACGGATCAGAACAACAATCCTCGCTATAATGTTGTGCTCCAATCCATGTCCTATTATTCGCTTCCGGGGGTATATCTCATTCTTTTATGTGTATATAATATGTTTGGTTTCTTTTGTGCTAGCTAGTTTCTGTCTACTTAATCGACCCACACTATCTGTTTTTTAATTTCTTTTAATCCACTAATTGACAAACTGCATGCACTGGCAATCTGGCATATTGAAAGTCAAGTTCATTGAAAGTCAAGTTAAGATCTCTTTTTTACTTACTTAAAAACAAGGATCTGTTCAGAAGAGAAAGTGACAAATCAATATTTTATACAAGAGTTGTTGACCGTTTCCAACATATATATGGTTAGACTATCTATGAGTATTTCTGCTTTACCCCTAACAATTAAGCACTTCTTCAATTCTGCCTGGGTTTTCTTTCTATCTTAATTTTGGCATGGGTAGTTCAGGGATTCTAAAGATACAGAATTATTTTGAATTCATACTCAGTATACTATGATTATATGGAATCAATTAGATGACATGTAAATGAACGGAATTTCATGTAATATAATTAACATTAGAGAATTCACCAGTACATGATTTCTTACGTGATTCATATATGAATCCATAAGAATTCGTACAATTAAATTTGAGGTGCGATTACAACTCGTGCACATTGGATGTTTGTCAATAATCTTTAATGGGTTTGTAAGGAGGACAAGTAGAATGTTGATGTTATCTCACAATATCAACTGATCAAGTTTAGCAAATTTTGTTGATAATACAGATCTATAACAGTTAATATACAATTAGTAGCTGGTATATGACTTGTACTTAGATCTATACGTTTTAATTTGGCACTTTCTAATACAATATATATTTTTCTTAATTAAGATGGAGAAGTCCAGCAACAAGACGTTCATACCGGCAAAGCAGTTGACAATCACATGGGCGGATAATCCCTACCATTGGGCTTTGGTTCCTAACACCGATAGATCAAGGTCAACGTTTATTGATTTATTATTTTCTAGATCTTATGAAATTAAGCACTTTGCAGGCATGCATGTATAATATTGATACGTACATGGTATTTAATTTAATTTAATTTACACACACATATATGCATATATGTTGCATGTTGTTGACTACTGCAGCATTGGGTTCCCCGAGATGATGGTGTTGTCGAATGTGTGCTTATTTGGGATGTATCGAACGATAGGTTGTAGACTATTGCATCCGGCAAATCAATACACAGTGGTTCTGATCTTCAGTCTGATGATAAACACGTACGGGTTCGGCACTTGTCCGGTGGATGCCTCAATCTCTGTCAATGGGCAGAACCGGTCGGTGATCTCTGTGATGTTGCAGACTGGGCACACCACTCCGTACGGGTTTGAACTTCCTCGTCCGAGAGACGACGGGTGGATGGAGGTGACGCTGGGATCGTTTAACGCTCGAAGATTAGGTTACCACGACTGCGTCGGTGTGGGACTGTTCGGAAGAGACTCTTCTTCTTGGAAGGGTGGTTTAAGGGTCGCAGGGATCGAGTTCAGGAACACCTGACGTACTGCTGCCCGGCCGGCCGGATCACTTATGTTTTTTATTGTTATAATTTTTTTTATATATAGTTTCTTGCTTATAATTGCTATCCGTCCGTATAATTGGACATGATAAGTGGTGCTAAAACAGGTTGGAATTTAATTCCTTCCATATGCACGTTGTTTTTTCTAAATTAATTAGTGTGATGGAGCCAATGGAGCATATATAATTAATTGCTTCGAATATATATAGGAGAACAAATTGCTGCTACTTCGGATACATATTAGGATTTGAACCTACAATCTAAGGTGACTTATTTAAGCTATCTGCTATTGTCTTCTTTCCACAATGTTCAAAGTAGCATTGTCTCGAAGTGGAAGAAATATATAGGGTGCGTTTGGATGTCCGTAATCTGAACTGATTTTTCGAAAAAACACGACCGTTCAAATACGGTTTTTGATGGGGTTTTTGGTGTTCGAGTACCCGACCGTACGTTTGACTTCCAAAAATTGCAACTTCATTTTTTGCTGTCAAATCCGACAGAAAGGTTGAAAACACCCCTTCTCTCCAAAGATCACACCCATATAAACCATTGTCCGTCCGACTTCCTTCTTCCTTTTCCCCCTCTGTCCACTTCTTTGTTTCCTACTTCACCTGAAAATTTGGAAAGATGATTTTTGTCAACTACAATATCCAGGAGAGTCAGCCCATTCACCCACTGGTTTGCATGTGCGGTGTAGCGGCTACGCTGCTGAGAGAGTGTGCGTCAGGACGACAACTTCCGTTGTGCAGGTTCAGTGGCACCGTGGGGCATCCAACGTTGAGGTAGGTTTCGTATTATGGTTTAGATCGATACACCGTGGTTCTGCTCGATACACCGTGGTTCTGATCTTCAGTCTGACGACGAACACGTACGGGTTCGACAGTTGTCCGGTGGATGCCTTAATCTCTGTCAATGGGCAGAAGCGGTCGACGATCATTGTGATGTTGCAGACCGGGCACGCTGTGATGTTGCAGACTGTGTTAGAACTTCCTCGTCCGAGAGACGACGGGTGGATGGAGGTGACGCTGGGATCGATTGACGCTCTCAGATTAGGTTACCACGACGACATCTGCGTCGGTGCGGGACTGGTGGGAAGAGACTCTTCTTCTTGGAGGGGTGGTTTGGCTGTCGCGGGATCGAGTTCAGGAACAGTACCTTCTGACGTACTGCTGGATCGCTTGTTTTTTTATAGTTAGTTATATAATTTGTTTTAGTTTCTTGCTTATAATATATTGCTATCCCTCCAACCCCCAAATAATCTTAAGAGCACCCTTAACGGGTGCTCTTTGCCCGGTCGTCCGGGCAACCCTTCCTTAACGGGAGGGCGCATCCAGGGCGGGACGCCCTGGGTGGATTCCCGGGCGGCAGGCCGCCCGGGAATCCGCCTTAGGCGCCCGAGCGGGGGGGGGGGGCTTCGTCTGAGAATTTTTTTTTATTTTTTTTGTTTTTGTTTTAAAACTAAAGATTATTTATATATAATTAGGATAATGTATTAAATAGGTAAATAGATTTTAATTAATTAGGTATTATAAAATAATTAGAATTTTTTTATAATTAATTAATTTTTTTTGACTTACTTAAAAATAAAAAAAATAAAAAAATTAAGAAATAATAGTACAATACTCATACATTAGGGAAACAAAATACAATACAAATACATAATACGAAATACAACAGAAATAAAGAAAGGAAATACAGTCCTCCTACGGATACAAATACATAATACGAAATACTGATAAACTACCACAGACATATTGAAAACATAAACACCTACAGATATCCTTGTGCTTTAGCCCACTCTTTGAGTTCAGCAAGTGTTTCTTTATCGAATTCGTCATTGTTTTCCTTTTTCATTAGAGCGAAGAGGACATCAAGTTTCTTACTGTTCAGTTCCCTTTGGAAATTCGCCTCAGCTTCGATGCGTTTCCTCTCCAGCCGTTCTTCGTAACGCAAATATTTTTCCTCTTTTACTTTTGCGCTATATTCAATTTGTTTTCCCAGTTCTAACATCTCAGGATCAAGTTGTGCCTGAAATGATTGTTTCCCCTTCTTCTTTTTGGCTTTTTTAACACCTTCAGGACGAGCACATGTTTCGAACACCATTTCATCTGCTGACGGTGTTGTGTTACTCCCATCGTCGTCAGTGCCTTTTCTTTTCCCGCTGGTAAAACTCTCCGGACTTTCTGCAGCGACGTTTCCGGTGGTATTTCCAAGCACAACAGACTCCCATTTAGGGTACCTGCGTAACAAAAGCCAAACATGCATGAACTGAAATTTGGCGTTGTGTTCGTTCGAAGATGATGTTCGCTTCATTGATGATATCGTCCTCGTTGTAACCGCTTCTCTTCCTCCGCACCGCCTGGTTGAAGCAACCGACCCATTGGTTCACAGATGGCAATGTACGCCTCCATCGCCCTTCAATGATTCATCGTTACGCTCTACTACACCTGGCTCGCTTGAGTCATTGTAGATGCGCTCCACACGTTTCCAGAAGGACTTTATTTTTTGGTTTGTCCCAACCACAGCATCGCCACTAACAGACATGTAAGCCGAGACAAGTCGTTGATCCTCTTGTGCGGACCACGTTTTTTACGACCTCATCGTCGCGGTTTTGCGTGTTCCCTGGGTCGCGATTTCGTCATGCACATCAGTTGTATAGCGGCTTTCATTTCCACTACTTTCGCCACTTAGGAGGCTAGTATACATACCCATTGGGAATTGGGTTTGCCCTTCTTCCTGAGTTGGCGGTTGGTATTGATTGGGTGGGTAGAACCCTGGGTGTGGTAAAAATTGGTTTTGGTGGGACGGGTGGAATCCTGGTTGTGGGGTAAATTGGCTTTGGTATAACGGTTGGAATCCTGGTTGTGGAACATTTTGGTAAGAGAAAAAATGTTGGCTTGGGGTGGACGACGTGGAGATCGTCGGTAATCTGGTGAACCATTGTCTTCTGAAGATGACATTGTGAGTAGAGAGTAGAGGTGAGTAGAGAATTATGGTGGAAGAAATAAGATTGGAATAGAGGTGGTTGTGGTATATATATTGAAGTAGTCACACGCGTACTGTAGATCCTCGATGCTTGAGAAGTCCAAGCCTCGATCCAATCGTCTCGTCTTTTGTGAGTCACGCGTATACTGTAGGTCCTCGATACTTGAGAAGTCCAAGTCTCGATCAAATCGTCTCGTCTTTTGTGAGTCACGCGCATACTGTATCTCCTCGATGACTGAGAAGTCCAAGCCTCGATCCAATCATCTCGTCTTTTTTGAGTCACGCGCATACTATAGGTCCTAAATTTTAGATTTTAAATTTATTAATTTGTGGTTTTCTTAATTTTAATAATATTCGTGTTTTTAATTAAATGTTAATTAAAAACGAATGAATTGTTGATGTTAAATAATTACGATAATGATTATTAATATATTTTGTTGATTGTTGAAAGAGTTTTGGAGAGAAGAATAAAAATAATGACGTGACAACAAATACTGTAGCGTGACTGGGTGGATTGGGTAATGGTTAAGGATTTTGTAGGGGGGTTGGTTTATGCTGACGTGGCAGAGAGAAGCTGACGTGGCTGATAGAGAAAGCAGGACGCCCGGGAACTGCCTGGGCGCCGTTAATGATGGTCTAAAGCATGGACATGATAAGTGGTGCTATAACAGGTTTGAATTTCCTTCCACGTTGTTTTTTCTAAATTAGTTTGATGCGCGCGCGCATAATTTTCGGATATATATAAATGAACAAATTGCTGCTACTTCGGATACATATTAGGATTTGAACCTCCAGTCTAAGGTGACTTATTTAAGCTATATATTTGATATTGTCTTCGTAATTTCCACGATGTTCAAAGTAGCATTGTCTCGAAATATATAGTCGCTGTCTAGAAGAAACTAGCATTAGACCCGTGCGTTGCACGAATACATTCAATGAAAAATATGTAGATTTGGCATATAAAAAGAATTCAACAAAATTTTATAACAATAGTTAATTATTTGTTTACAATTAAAAGAGACAGATACATTTCGCGATATGTTTAAAAGAAAAAGAATTAAATTGAAAATTCAAAAATTCTCATCACTACTTATTTCTATGATAACATTTGTTGAGGTAGTTAACTCTATATGTGTTTTTCGAGCATGACCACAACCTATAGGGTTGTCTCTTGAAGAATAAAAAGAACTTCATTGTGTTGAGAGGACAAAAGAAACACGCAAGTTCTTTTTATAATGTTTGCTAGTGAGGTTTTATGTAACTGTATTGAAGGCATACACCTTATTATAGAGAAGAATCAAGAAAGTAACTTGGGTGACTGTCAAAATTAATGGTTCCTAAATTATTAAAATTTTGGTTGGTAGATGTAGTCCATGAAATGATTGTACCTGATTTTAACTAAATTCCTTTTTTGAATGAGCTATAATTTTTGGCATGCTACTTTCATATAATAAATGTGTTATAGAATTTTTGAATATGATATTACTCTAGCATTAGCCAATTATATATGAAGTGTCTATTTTTGGCACTACAATATTAGGTGTGATTAGAAACTTTGATATTTTTAGAAAATAAGAATGAAAAATCTTCACTTAAACTCAGTTATACAATGTGATATCTCAACGCATGTTTCCATTTAGGTTAACTTATAATGTTTTGTCTCGAATGAAATTATGTTGTGATAAAGTATTATGACCAATGACGAGACAACATTAATGAAACACTCAATTAACATGGATTTGTTTGCATAGGTCGTCCAATCTCTATGTTAAATACCATGCTGCAATTTCTCAATTGAAGTTCAATTGCTGCAACTTCCCAATACTTTTTTCACCTATAGAATGCACATTATGCATTTCAGATAGTCTCATGTTATGCATCAAAAAAAAAAATCTTAAGCCATTACAGATCATGTCAAAAAATCATGTTCATAAACAATTACGATGACTACACATACACTTTCTGGCACTATACACGACAAACATTACAAAGCATAGGTTTACACCACACACACATCTTCTAATATAAGTTTACATACACATTACATTAACAATGTACTTTACATTCAGATATCATTAGTCAATAACACACAAATTAAGGATAATCTTCACAGACTTGGACCCAACGTTTGATGCATTGGCCATGAAAATAATGGTCACATCGCTTGACCTCGCCTAAATCTCCAATTGGAATGGGGTCGAGACAAATGGTGCAATCATCTCCAAAATGTCTTCATCGACCTTTATGATTGGGTGCATTTTAGACCAAATTGAGATGTCAACCGGTTTTCCACTCAGAAGTGTGATGTTGAGAGCATTCATTGCTTCAGGATAACATGTCCCTTCAAAGTCATCCTCAACTTCTTCAAATTCAAGCTCTTCCAATTTGGCATCCAGATGTGTACCTTCAATTCCTATATATTTTTCCAATGAAAGTTCATCCAACTTGGTTAGACCTTGTGTCACTTCCATAATATGCCCTGTCAAAACTTCATAATGAAGAGAAAAAAATGTTGAGACACTGCTGCAAAAAAGGATTACCATGTCGGATATTAAAGGGGTACAACGTCGGGTTGACCACCTTTCATCACCGACAAACAATGTTATCAAGGAACAAACGTGAGTCCAGATGAGTGAAAAGTCAATCCAGAGTAATTCCGGAGTCTATCCTAAGTGTGCAACAAACGAACATCGCAGACGATGTAAGGAGTTGGAGGCTATGGAGTCGTCCATAATGTTTTGCCAGTGGAGAACGACAAATTGCGTGAAGGACGGGAAGAGCGCGATGCGAAGTGGAAACTCGGTCATATACAAGACAACCGGTGTAGCCCAGGCAGAACCTTTCTTAGAATTGAAGGACATCGAGGAGCAACGACGCCGGTTGGTAGAGGACTTCGTGTCGAATTATCCCCTCCCTTTTGGAGCTAACAAATCTGAAATGACGACCTATAGGAAATTTGTTGTTTGTCGATATATACTCCTTTTCAGATTCGCTTGGCAATAAAATTGTGAATGTTTTTAAAAAAGTTGGACGTCTTTCCTTTGGTTGTTCTTTTTTGGGTTTCATAATTTATTTTGCAAATAAGTCATATTGGTCCTTTTGAAACGTGAGACCATCCAACAACAATACAGATTTAATACAATTGTAATCCAATGTCATTCCATAATGAAATTGGAATGACAACAAAGTCCAAATTTTGTAGGTTAGATAATTTGGAGTCAATCCAGATTTAATACAACGGTATTCCAGCATGCCATAATGAATCCACACTACCACGTCGGATTAGTATTTGCAGACGTGATAATGTATGAATAATTTATAAAAAACATAAACTAATCCTTCCACGTCGGTCAAAGTAAACGCCGACGTGGTAGGGTCACACTACCACGTCAGATTAGTTTCAACATGCGTGATATGGTGCCCTACCACATCAGTTTAGAGGACCAACGTGGTAGTGTGTGAATAATTTATAAAAAATAAATAAACTAACCCTTTCACGTCGGTCAGCGTAAACGCCGACGTGGTAGGGTTACACTACCACGTCGGATTAGTTTCAGAAGATGTGATATGATGCCCTACTACGTCAGACTCTCTGCCACGTCGGATAGTAAAGTCCGACGTGCTTGGGGCGACGTGGTAGTCCAATTTTCCAGCAGTGAGATTTTGACATCCATACGAGCTTAGTTAGAAATCCAAAATCTTAGAAACTTCGTGCTAATTGAAGGATACATTTGGGAAAGATTTTGAGATTCAGTTTGATTTAAAAAATGATTCTCAAAAACGTCTGAAAAATATAACAACGGGTCAAGATAGATCTAGCACATTAAAAACATGTCATTGGATAAATACGTAACAATGAGTAAAAAATCAACCAAAACAAAGCTTTTTGGAACTTGGAAGACAAGTATGAGAAGTTGCACAAATATACTATAAGATAAAGTTGAGAAGTTGAGTTTTAAAATATATATTATACAATTGATAAATAAAGTTGATTTTTAAAATATATATTATACAATTGATAAATAGTATGTTAACCTTTGGACCAACATGATGTCTATTTTGCATTGAGAAACCATTTGTTCTCAAAGGTTTTATTGGTTAAAGATTTTTAATGAGGCAGTTTGTGTAATTTTGTTAGCATATGTTATGCACTTTTTTCCTTAGTTGCTTTTTCCACGGGATTTTAACGAGACATAAACATAACGCATATTGTCTAAGTAAGTATTATAAATGTATGTTGAATTGATGGTGAGAATTATACGCTGCATTCTTTTTTCCTTCATCAAGTTTTTGTCCCATAGAGTTTTACTTGACAATGTTTTTAATGAGGCAAACCGATCAAGTGACAACTTTGCAGATCTATTCACTAAGTCGTTGCCTACCAGAGATTTTGAACGACTTGTTTTCAAGATTGGTGTTCAACGTTTAAAACGTTTGTTGAAATGAGGGGGTGGATTATACGCTCTGCACTTTTTTTCCCTTTACTAAGTTTTTATCACAGTAAGTTTTTCTTACTAAGGTTTTTAACGATGCAGACTGAAAAAAATGTGAAGATCTAATGAGGAGTATTGTGAAATATTATGGATGCTTCACTTTCTCCTCCCATAACTCCATCAACCTCTCACCTTCTCATTTGTAACTCTTCTAACATGCAACATTTCATTTGATTCATTTAGTCTATAAATAGGAGACTATTGTAATACTTTAGTGATGATGAAAATACAACAATTATTCTCCCCTAAATCCTCATCTCCTTTGGTTTATGTCTATTTATTTTATAACAAATATCTATTTTTCTTAATTAGAGGGAGAAGTCGAGTTGGCACTTTCTAATTAATATAATACAGATCTATAACAGTTAATTTACAATTCGTAGCTGGTATATGACTAGTACTTAGATCTATACGTTTTTATTTGGCACTTTCTAATTAATATAATATCTTTGCGCATCTAATATGATACACAATATCTATTTTTCATAATTAGAGGGCCAGCAACATGAACTTCATACCAGCAGAGTTGATAATCACATGGGTGGATAATCCCAACGAATGGGCTTTGGTTTCTAACATCTACAGATCAAGGTCAACGTTTCTTGATTTATTATTTTCTAGATCTTAAGCACTTTGCAGGCATGTATAATATTGATACATGCTATTTAATTAATTAACACACGCACACATGCAGCTATGACTACTGCATCATTGGGTTCCCCGAGATGATGGTGTTGTTGAATGTGTAGCTTATTGAGGACTCCGGTATTCCTCAATCTCTGTCAATGGGCAGAACCCGTTGGTGACCACTGTGATGTTGCAGACCGGGCACACCACTTCGTACGAGTTTGAACTTCCTCGTCGGAGAGACGACGGCTGAATGGATGCTCGCAGATTAGTTTACCATGACTGCGTCGGTGTGGGACTGTTGGGAAGATACTTCTTCTTGGAAGGGTGGTTTAAGGGTCGTAGGGATCGAGTTCAGGAACACCTTCTTACCTATTGCTAGCCGGTCGGCAATTTAAGCCTACAGAGCACAACAATTGAGTTCCTATTGAACACATATCGAGTCTATCGAGTACCACAATCGAGTACTTAGGGAACACATATCGAGTCTATCGAGTACCACAATCGAGTTCTTAGGGAACACATTGTTGGCTTTTGGCCTTAATCTATGTTTTGATGATTTAATCAACCTAATCTTAACTATAATCATGTAGAGTAGCACACATATTGCATTGCATATATATTGTCTTGTGCTAACCTCTACAGGTGATCAAGACTCAAGGAAGAAAGGAAAAATCAAGTCAAGACTGTAATCAAGTTCATTTGAAGACATGTATTTTGCATCTCTTTGAGTATTTAGGAACTTGTGTATATTGAACATACTTGAGCTAAAATCAACTTAAACACACACTAGGTTCCTTATAGAAGTCACACATAAAATTTTACATAATTTGGACTTCAATAGATCACCCAAACATAGACCGGAAAACACTAAACCTGAACCCTAACTATCTGCCCACATTCGGTCGACCGCAATAGGCCATTCGGTCGACCGGATGTCAAGTATTTTGTTTTGTGTTTCCCTGTCCAGTTTCGGTCGACCGCACCTTCACTTTCGGTCAACCGTTTGAACTTAATTTTCCGACCGTTATTTTTGTCGTATATACCCAACGGTCGTATTCGTATTAAAACAATAATACCCCAAATACATTTCATGTATTGGTCGACCGAGGTCCAAGATCGGCCGACCGTTTGTCCATCTCTTGACAAACCCCAAAGTGCCTGTTGAAAATCGGTTGACCGCTAGACTTGTTTCGGTCGACCGAATATCTAATAGTTTGTCAACCCCAAAGTGCCTGGTACAAATCGGTCGACCGTTACCCTTTAGGTGTTCGACGGATGACTTAAGTGTACCTAACTCGTAGCGTTGGGCGGTCGACCGTTTCCTTACCGGTCGACCGAACCTTGTGCAAAACTGTCAAACGGTCGACCGTTCTTCCCGTTTCGGTCGACCGATTTTATCCAGAATTGGGTCCTGCAGTTTCTGTTTTGTGTAATCACACTTCAACTCATACCCAATCAATCCCAACGGCTCTATTCTCTCTAATGCCTATATAAGGAGTTGTAAAACACATTTTAATACAACTCTCCCACTACAAACTTGTCCCAAACTTTAGAGAGAATCCCAAACACTCCAAACCTCAATTTCCACACTTTAGTGATCAATTCCTTAATCCTACTCAAGTGTGCTCAAGTTTAGAGAGTGTTGTTCCACTCAACCTTTGTTCAAGAGGCAAGGACTTCGGTGAAAGCCCGAAGTGTTCCTCTCGGATTGTGAGAGAAGAAAGTTAAGCTCGCGAGGTTGTTCGCGGAGTTTGTTTTGTAAAAGGCGTTCTCTCCCGGCCTGGAACGGGGAGTGGTTAGTGAAGACGTAGGCGGAGCTCGCGGAGCTTACAAGAGAGGACTAGGACCCGAGTGGGGTGCCGAACCTCTATAAAATCCCCCGTGTCGATTGTGGTTTGCATTCTAATATTCTTTCTTTACTTGTTTGTTTATTCCGCTGCGCATTTGATTGCTTAAACAAGTAGAGTATTAGGTGATTAGCCTTAATTGTGGACCCATAGACCCACACGATCCAACACACATATCGAGTCTATCGAGTACCACAATCGAGTTCGTATCGAACGCATATCGAGTCTATCGAGCTTCGTCGAACTAACAGGAAATCGATCTGACTGCCATCGATTCAACACACTCCACACAACACTTAATTTAATCCTATCGAGCACAACGATAGAGTTCCTATCGAACACATATTGAGCATATCAAGCACAACGTCTAGACAAACCTGGACACAAGTACTGGACAAAGTGTGTCGAGAATAAGTGTCCAAAGTGTGTCCAGATTAAGTGTCCAGAATGAGTGTGCAAAGTGTGTTCATCGAGCATCTATCAAGCCCATCGAGCTTCGTTGGAATCTAGTTCGGTCGTCCGTTTTTGGTGTCCAAACCGTTAGAAGTCCCAATAAATCCCCAAACCCAAAATACATTGTGCAATTGGCTTCACACAGGACGCTGCCCCGTTGCAACCCCCGTCATCTCAACGGCGAGGTGGAACGCCGCTTACTCACCAATGACCGAGACCCGTCGGAGTAGGCATAAGTAGTATGAGCCAATCCCAACACAAACCCCCCGACATTTTTATTCACAAAAGCTTAAGGATTAAATTGCAAACTTTTCAATAAAATAATAACCAATAATGTTAGGATTATTTGCTTGGGTGCACATCTACGGATGTGTAATTGAGGTTTTGCATCCGGATTTCGACTATTGACTTAGGTGCACCTACATATCGATGTTATTTGCTTGAGTGCACCTCTACCGTCAATGAGTCTACTCCGTTAAAACACCGTAACCACACCGTTAGAAAATTTGCAGTTTATCCCCTATAAATCTAAAAATGTCTTAATGTTAAATAAATAACAAAAAAATAAAAATGGAAAGCATCTCTCTTTCTCTCTCTCACATTCTCTCTCTTCTCTTGTCTCTCTTTCTCTCTCCTCTCTCTCACGTTCTCTCTCTCTAGTCTCTCTTTCTCTGTCATCTTTCTCTCTCATGTTCTCTCTCTTCTCTCTCGTTAGCCAAGGTCTTCGAGGTCGAGCTCTTCCATGATGAGCGCGGCGTACTCCTGTGCTTGCTCTTTCAACTTTGACAATTTGTTGGCCGAGGTGCTCAGGACTATAATCTTTTGTTTTTGCAGAATAACCGACGAATTTAGGATTATTTACTTAAAAACTAGATTTGGTCTTTTAAAATTTTGATGTTGGGCTCACATCTTGCACTTCACCTCTGGTCATCTTCCTGTCCACGTTGGTGTCTAGCCTGTCATCTATGGGTGCAAGCGGGTCAGTTTGCCCCGCTACCATTTGCTCCGCTTAATTTCAAAAAAATTGGGTTAATTACAGTTTGACCCCCTGAACTATGCCTTCGTATCACTTTGCCCCCCTGAACTTTCAAAGTTAACAATTACCTCTCCTGAACTTTAATTTTGTAACACTTTGTCCCCCCTCCCAACTTCAAAAACTCATTATTTAACACACATTCGACGTTTTTTTTTCATATTTTTTTTGTTGTATCCCTAATACACTCCTAAACCTATATTTACGTGAAAGTTTGGATCGAAACGGAGGTCGGATATGGTTGGAATTTGGGTCGGTTTGGCACTCAATTCGACCCAAATTCCAACCATATCCGACCTCCGTTTCGATCCAAACTTTCACGTAAATATAGGTTTAGGAGTGTATTACGGATGCAACAAAAAAATTAGGAAAAAAACGTCGAATGTGTGTTAAATAATGATTTTTTGAAGTTCAGGGGACAAAGTGTTACAAAATTAAAGTTCAGGGGAGGTAACTGTTAACTTTGAAAATTCAGGGGGGCAAAGTGACACTAGTGCAGAAAAGTCCATATACGTCGGATATACAGGGGTATAGACGTCGGATTTCGACGGTCCAAGTACCCGACGTCTATTTTCCCGTCGTCTATTCCTTATTGTATAGACGTCGGCTATATACGACCGACGTCTATACAGTGTATAAACGTCGGCTATATACGACCGACGTCTATTATATGTTAATTAACAAAAAAATACATTGGAACGTATATCGGGCATTCTGCACTCACATTAATCAAGCCCAAGCTGCCCAAGTGCCCCAAGTGCCAATCTTTTGACAAATAACCACGAATATCAAGCTCATCATAACCAGGTGCTCCAAGTCGTTCACGTTCAGCAGTAAAGGAGTGGTGGAGTACATCAACCACACTAACAAAAATAAATTCTCCGATGTGGGACTAAAGTATTACACCCAATAGACGTCGGATATTTATATTGACCGACGTCTATTCATACAGCATGACCTATAGACGTCGGTCATGCTATACATCCGACGTCTATACATTGAAATAACAATAATTAATAAAAAATACGCCCTATAGACGTTAGCTACCATATACAACCGACGTCTATACACGAGTTAATAGTAAAAAAAAAGACGTTGCAACCATTTGAAGCCCAAGTGCCCCAAGTGCCAATCTTTTGACCATTAAATATATATATGTATCTCACTTGTATTTTGTAATGTGGTACCAAACTACCATTTAGAAGTAAATGAGTAGTTGAGTACTTCAACTCCACCAATAAAAAACTTTCTCCAATGTGGGACTAAACATGTCACCATAACACACATGTGTACAACACACATGTGATAGTTATAATGATGTAACTATTATTACACAAAATAATCCCCATAAATTATTACACAAAATAAATCCCAAAAAATTACGTTATTTCTTATACAAAATAAATCCCAAAAAAATGTGTTAATTCTTACACGAAATAAATCCCAAAAAAATGTGTTATTTCTGATACAAAATAATCCACATAAATTCTTATACGAAATAAATCCAAAAAAATAAACAAAAAATATTTTCTTCTTTTAGGAGGTATAGACGTCGGTTATACTAAACAACCGACGTTTATACAAACCTATAGACGTCGGATGTCCAAACATCCGACGTCTATACCAATAGACGTCAGATGTTTTTATATCCGACGTCTATTTGGTGACGTCTATTGAGCATTCTGCACTAGTGTGATACCAAGTCATAGTTCAGGGGGGTTATTCTTTGATAAAAGTTAAATATAAAAAATAATTTATTTTCTTTAATATTTTTCATTTTGATCAATGTTAGATACAAAAAACAAGAAAAAAAAAATCAATCGATGTATTTTTTTAAGTTATATATAAATATAAAAAGATCACAGCTAAATACAAAAAAAATCAAAATTAAATACAAAATAATCCAGTAAAATACAATAGCTATGCAGGTTATGGTTGACGAATAACATTTTTTGTCCGCAACCCACTTTAAACAGTACGGGTCACATTTACAGCCCTACTGTCATCGCCACAGTTATATATAAACTTTTTTTAAGAACCGACGTCGCGACAACACATCGAATATTCCCTTCGCAAACTCCTTCATCTCAACCATCCCTCACAAAGAAATTTGAGGGAAAAAGAATAAAAACACCAAAACAAACAAAAAATATATAAAAAATATAACTTTTTTTGTAATTTTTTCCAATGCATTCTCCAAAATCATCCCGGGAGAGGTAGTCATTCTTAGCAAGCGAGTAGAACCGCTTCTCCACCACGTACCACAACTCGGCGGGCGAGTCGACATGCTCGATCGTCCGGTCAATAAACTGGAGTCCCTTCAAATCTTTACTGCAAGTTGATAATAGTAATTAATAAAGGAAACACATCGAGATTACATTAACGATTGCATATAAATATTACAACTAAAATATAAATGATAAAGACATTTTTAATTACCACCCTACCTATAGTGTTGGCAAATATTCTCAATCAAATCCGTTTTAAGAGTCAAACATGACTATAAAATTTCTGGAAAATAAATATTGAGAATCTACAGTTAATTGTTAGAAAAAGTAAAAAGTTAAGAATATATTCGTTTGAAATCAGTTATTTGTCTATTTGATTTAACCAAATTTTATTTAAAATTTTGAAATTACAAAATTTTGTATAACAATATATGTGTATTTGTAGATCTTGAAAAGATAATTTTTTGGTGATTTTTTTTAAAAAATTAATAATTTTAATTTAACAAGATATCAGCATTACAATTTTTTTATGAATTTCGTTTTTTAGTCTCACCACAAACAAAAACAAAAGGAAAAAATCCCAGACATGCCACATGTCAGCATAACAATTTTTCCCCACCATGCGTCGCAGAGGGAGTTGGGAGGATCGTTTGTGTATAGCCTTTTTCTTGTAGTGCTAAGAAAAAACATTAGCCTCAACTTTTTTGTCAAGGCATTTATCCCATCTTACCGTGTGGATGCTGAATTTGGAATTTTGTCTGACATATATGTGTTCCTCAAACTTTCTTCACGCACACACACCCTCTCCAACTCAAAACAAGCACAAATGAACCCAGCACCCTAAGGGTGCTCTTCTCCCGGGGGCTCGAGCAGCCCTCCCTTAACGGGAGGGCGCGCCCAGGGTGCCCGGGCGGGGGGCCACATGCACCCCTATTCGTCTGATTTTTTTGTTTGTTTTTGTTTTAAAAATAAAGATCATTTATATATAATTAGGTAAATGGAATTTAATTAATTAGTTATTACAAAATAATTGAAAAAATATTTTATAATTAATTAACAAATTTTTGATTTACTTAGATATAAATAAAATTAAAAAAATCATAAAAAATTAAGAAATAGTAGTACAATACTCATACATTTCGGAAACAAAATACAATACAAATACAGAATACGAAATACAACAGAAATAAGGAAAGGAAAGACAATCTTCCTACGGATATGGAATTTAAACTACTAGAATACAAATAAACTACCGCAGACATATTGAAAACATAAGCACCTACAGATATCATTGTGCTTTAGCCCACTCCTTGAGTTCAACAAGTGTTTCTTTATCGAATTCGTCCTTGTTTTCCTTCTTCATTAGAGCGAAGAGGATATCGAGTTTCTTGCTGTTCAGTTCTCTTTGGCAATGTAGGCCTCCATCGCCCCTTCTATGATTCATCGTTACGCTCTACTACACCTGGCTCGCCTGAGTCATTGTAGATGCGTTCCACACGTTTCCAGAAGGACTTCATTTTTTAGTTTGTCCCAACCACAACATCGCCATTGACAACCATGTAAGCCGAGACGAGTCGTTGATCCTCTTGTGCGGACCACGATTTTTGCGACCTCATCGTCGCGGTTTTGCGTGTTCCCTGGGTCGCGGTTTTGTCGTTCACATCAGCTGTATAGCGGTTTGTATTTCCACTACTTTCGCCACTTAGGAGGTGAGAATACATACTCATTGGGAATTGGGTTTGCCCTTCTTCCTGAGTTGGCGGTTGGTATTGATTGTGTGGGTAGAACCCTGTGTGTTGTAAAAATTGGCTTTGGTGGGACGGGTGGAATCCTGGTTGTGTGGTAAATTGGCTTTGGTATAACGGGTGGAATCCTGGTTGTGGAACATTTTGGTAAGGGAAAAAATGTTGGCTTGGGGATGGACGACGTGAAGATCGTTGGTAATCTGGTGAAACATTGCCTTCTGAAGATTGGAATAGAGGTGAGTAGAGAATTATGGTGGAAGAAGTAAGATTGGAATAAAGGTGAGTAGATAATTAATGTGGTTGGGGTATATATATTGAAGTAGTCACACACGTACTGTAGGTCCTCGATCCAATCGTCTCGTCTTTTGTGAGTCACGTGCATACTGTAGGTCCTCGATGCCTGAGAAGTCCAAGCCTCGATCCAATCGTCTCGTCTTTTGTGAGTCACACGCATATTGTAGGTCCTCGATGTCTAAGAAGTCCAAACCTCGATCCAATCGTCTCGTCTTTTGTGAGTCACGCGCATACTGTAGGTCCTCGATCCTTGAGAAGTCCAAGTCTCGATCCAATCGTATCGTCTTTTGTGAGTCACGCGCATACTGTAGGTCATCGATGCCTGAGAAGTTCAAGCCTCGATTCAATCGTCTCGTCTTTTTTGAGTCACGCGAATATTGTAGGTCCTAAATTTTAAATTTATTAATTTGTGGTTTTCTAAATTTTAAAAATATTTTCGTATTTATTAATTAAATGTTAATTAAAAACGAATGAATTGTTGATATTAAATAATTACGATAATGATTATTAATATATTTTGTTTATTGTTGAAAGAGTTTTGGAGAGAAGAATAAAAATAATGACGTGACAACAAAAACTGTAGCGTGACTGGGTGAATTGGGTAATGGTTAAGGATTTTGTAGGGGGGTTGGTTTGTGCTGACGTGGCAGAGAGAGAAGCTGACGTGATTGAGAGAGAAAGCAGGGCGCCCGGGAACTGCTCGGGCGCGGTTAAGGATGCTCTTAAGATGGAGGCACATGTCATGTCGCAGCAGAATATGCTTTTTTTAATTTTTCTCTTTCATTGTACAAATAAGTTTCTGGATTTTTTGCTTGAGTATTATTTATGTGTCTCAATTTTACACCAGGACAATTCAAACGTTTATAGCTGCTTAAATATCCATTATGTGTCTACAGTGGCTTAGTTATCCTTTATATTATTTCGTGGTGCATTTTATTCATCAATTCACGATACGACCCAACTCTAGTTTCTTCATATAACCTGCTCTGCTTTGCATGGTTGTTCCATTTTAGACATGCATCTAGGCTAGCCAATTATGTATGTACGTAGTATATTAACTTATGATCAGGTTACTAATTTTAAAATGATAGTATTAAAGACGAAGAATTTGATTGAGTTCTACCATCAATAACTAAGGGACAAAACTGCACAATGTAATAATTTATAAGGTACTTAAGTTGAAGGACAAATGGATGGGAAGGATTTAATTAAGAAAGTATGAGAACACTAAGTATATATGTTTTAGCGAAATTGGAACATCAGCTCATCAAGAATATTGAAGGATTTAGGGTACTTATGCACAAAAAATAAATCCTACTTTCATATGTATCGTGCGTGCACTACTGGCTAGCTTGTCTGAACACCCAAAGTCACCTACTGCTTGGTCAACAGGCCAACTAGTAAACCTACTCAAGATAACTATGTAGATTTGAGAGAGAGAGAGAGAGTAATATCCCGAAACTCGGGACTGTTACTTCTCATAAAACATAAAAGCGGTGCACCAAATTATATCAGAGTTTGTCAAAAACGATACATGATTACTACAGAACAACAAGGAAGATAAAACGTAATCATGTTGACCTCAGTGGTCCGAGTAGAGGATCCGACTCCAAAATGCGCGCGTCCGCCGATCACCACCCAACTGGACCTACTGTGGTCCTGAAAATATATAACAACAATGCCTGAGTTTCCAGAAGGAAACCCCGTATGCCAACTCACCTATATGCATGCATTACGCAAATGAACCTATCATTCTAGTAGCATGTCATGACATCAACAGAAAGGAAAACAGTTCCCCCGAAGGGTAAAATAGGACATCAGTCCGACAGTCAACATCGGGTCTCCCGAGGAGACCTACTGCAGGCACATGCAGTCTTACAGCACGCGACATCGCACCCCCCACACGCGGTTACACTACTCAAGGGTTTGGCAGGGAGTCTCTGTCACGCCTGCGGGCCGATAGAATACAGATCTGCAAATCTCTGTGGTTGGAGCCACGGGGACGAACGGGACCGTCGCCCGGAAGGTATAACAACATCTCGATAGGTGCCCCGTCGAGGAATCAACATAGCCGGAACAGCCTCGGCCTAACAATCATCATCGCCGGCACAACCTCGGCGACATCACCGACACAACATCGGTGGTCCATCACAAACGTCCGGCACAACATCGGACGAGTCCAGATCGAAGTCTGCCAGGTCATCAGGCTCCACGAGCCGCAAACACCAACCGCGTCGCTATAAAAGCAAGGCAGCGACCTCCGTAGCCCGTAGGCCGGTAGTCACCTCACCCAACGCCAATTGCGTGCCCGCACGACATCAAACGTTGGGATCCGCGATCCCTCAGGTCTGCTATACTACCATGAGTCCAATCAATCCATCAACTTAGTCACGGTCCATACATGGAGGTGACGCGTCCCGAACACCCACATTTTTCCACAGCGGTCCCTGGGCAGGCATGCAAAACGGGCCCACCGTCACCTCCCGGCTCACGCACAAGGCGAGGACACGAGTTTCCGTGGACAAAGTTGGCGTTCAAAAGGGAACCAGGAATTCTGTCTTTGGCTCAAACGGTCGACCGGAAGAGGTGATTCGGTCGACCGCTTCCAGAAAGGAATCGGTCGACCGTACGCCTAACACGGTCTACCGCTGCGCTCAAAACACAATCCCCAACGGTCGAACAAAGGTCTAAAACCCGTAGACCGAACGAGGTCAAAATCCGGAGTCTGGTCAACATTAAATTCAAATCTATAGGTCGACTGACTAAGGGGTCTTGGTTGACCAAAAACAGACAGGGTCAACCTATTATTCTACGTCATATAATCGGTCGAACGCAAACATACATCGGTCGAACAAACATGCATAGAAAATCAGTACACTTAAGTTCCGGTCGAACGACCCAAGGAACCGGTCGACCGAAAACAGACAGGAAGTCCCAACTCACCAGTAATACGCACTACCGGTCGACCGCCACAAGGCATCGTTCGACCGGTGAAGGTTAAAGTCGGGTAAAAACACTACATTTGGTCGATCGCCCGAAGGGACCGGTCGATCGTTGGTCGCCTTCAACCTCGCGCCAGCCGAGGTTTTACGAAGAAACATGCCGCCGGAGAGGTCTCCGACCTCTCCCGGCCGACCAACACCTCCCCCACACTTGGGTGAGCAACCACACTATCAAGTCGACATAACTCAAACGAAGACGACGAACCGCCGGAGCTCGCTCACGCACGTCGTCACCTCCGGCCTCCCTCGCGCGTTTACCTCCGCACGCCTACGCCACCGGCGTCGTCTCCTCCTCTGCTGCTCGCCGCACAAGGGAAAAGGGAGAGAATGAGTGAATGGGAGAGATAAAAAATGAGAGAGAGAGAGAGAGAAAAAAACACGTTATAAACCCAACACAACCCCTCCTCGCTACAGTACACGCCTCCCTCACCATCACCCTACACTCCTCGGCCACTGTTCACGCTCCACCCCATGCATTCCACTGTACTCCTCCTCTTCCCCACGCAAACCCCCTTCTAATCCATGATTAACCCTAATCAAGGGTTAGGGTTCTAAGAGAGAGAGAGAGAGAGAGAGAGAGAGAGAGGTGGTTCTACTGGCTCCTCTGGCAACTGCAGTTGTGACACTAGTGGGAGGTTCTGTTGAGCTTTGCAAGGAAAAGGATGAGACTTGCACCATATTTTTGGTCACCACAATCAGTGTTATACTCCTCTACTCTTCGTTTCTAGTTTGGTTCCTCTGATCTTGCTGCCCAAGTATTAACCACGACCAGCAGTCCACAAAGTACGCATATATATATACATACCTATTTATTAGTGTATGTAAAGATCATTAAAGTGGAGATTTGATTGATATTGTGGTTTATTAATGTTAATGCATGAGCAGAACAGATGTTGAGGAGCCCTTAATAACCCCCACGGATCAGAACAATAATCACTTCGAACGTGATGTAGAAGTGCCCCAAAGGGGTAATCATCATGCTCTGCCGCCGCGTTAAGGTAACACGGGTAAATCTCATTCTTATATGTGTATATAATATGTTTGGTTCCCTAATACACTCGCTAAAACTGAAACCAAAGCCACGTCAATTCTTGATTAATTGCTATCTACATTTGCCTCTGATCTTCTTGAACTTGTTGTTTTTAACTCTTTCTACTCGTTTCAGATGGTGGTGGATCTTGCTTGACATTTGTTTAGTCATTGAAACACAAATTAAGGTGTCCGTCAGGCAGACATGCATGTTGTTACAACCTCTCTTTTTGTTTAGATCATCCCATTGACTCAAGATGATTAGTGACGAAGTGGTGCTTCTTTGTTAATTTTCAACTAATACAATATGAAAGGTTAGGCTAGTGTACATTAGTTAAATATTTATGTGTATAATATGGGGGCGACAAAATCACTCTATTTCTGAACAAGATGAGATTAGAAAACACATCTATAAATGTATAAAAGAATATGGTATCCAGAATCAAATTATTTTTTGTAAAATATTATCCAACAATTATATTTAAAAAACTGAAATTATGTCCCTTGCTACGAGTACAATCGCGACTAACTGATATTATATGATATCCTTCTAAAAAGACCAGGAGAAAAAGAAACCAAAACTAACGATTAGTATATAATCGAATCACATTGGAAAAACAAGATGAAGGTTAGAATGAAAACAACGTGGGAAATGGGAATACAATGATATCGTCACATATATTCGTACAAGACACTTATTGCATTTAGTTATTTCTATTGTATACTATTTTTGTGGATGAATATTAGGGTGATTTGTTTGCGTATTATTAACAACTTACGAAATTACATAAATGTCATTGAAAATTAATTATTTTCTCTAATGTTAAGGAAAATTATTAAAATTTGTTACCGTACATGCCATTGTTTTTATCATGTGATTCTGATAACTTTCGTAAGTTATATTAATCTTTAATGAATTGCAGAATCAACCTTAAATTACCCTAGGATTCATATATTTCGTTATATATGTTGTAAATGTTTGCAAAAATTACTACATTATTACTTGTTTTCACCTATCTACTCTGTCACACACTCTCTCTCTCATCTCTCTTTTCTCTTGTTTCTTTTTTCTCCTTCAGCTAAACTTAATGTTCACTTACTAACTAATAAAATCTTAATTTTTTATTTTTAGTCATCTTATTTTAAATTCATGTATGCTTTTAGTATATTTATTAAAATAATTTGATATTAAATAAATGAATTTTTAAGTAAGTTGGTAAAAGTAAATATTTTCGAAAAAATACATAAAATATTCCATAAAAATATTTAAAAAATATTGAATGCATTTTATTTATTTTAAATTCAAGGATTACTTTTTTTTAATGTTGATTGATTCACGTACAATAGAATTAATTCATGTTGTAGTAGATTGTCGTCGTCGATGCAGGATTTTGAGGCACCGCCGGCACCGTATCTGGAGGCATCGGAACATTTCGACTTTCATGTTTCGAATGATCCAATGATCTATGGTCCGGTTCGTCCCGTACCAATAATACAGATGGATCCATATCGTCAATCACCTTGTCAACGTCTTCCCACCTGGGTAGACTTCCCATCTTTTATTTTCCATTAATATTACTTTTCTATGAACACATATAATATATATATATATATATATATATATTATAGAGTTATAACATTTGGGCAATTTATTGTAAGACACAATCCCCGCAATGAGTTAATTTGTTGAGGACTTTCATTAAATTTAAAACGCCAATATAAAGGTCCTATATATATATATATTCATTGATCCGAATCCGTATAAATTGGACTACATTCTTAATAAAGGTAAAATTCCACTAATCTCATCCCTCTATTCCAACTCAATTTGACCTCTTAAATTGTACCTTAACTTGCAAACTGATTATTTGCTGCAAGCAATATGTTTCTACATTTATGATTAATTATGTACCTCTACTAATGTTGTCCTGTGTAAAAAATTCACTTGTTAGCTATTGCATAAATGTAGGATTTTATTTGCTAACTGATTCCGTTAGGTGTTTGATTGGGATTATATATTTTGATTTTGATGATATTGTAATATCCTGAATTTTTTAGTTGAGGTAATAATCAAATATCTTAATGTACTAATTAAGATTGTTGGATGATTGTGTGGTTTTAGGATAAGATAAATTTTGAGAAGAATATAGAGAAGAAAAAGATAGAGATTTTAAGACAAGTACTGATTCGTTATTCTTCAGTTTCATATCATGTCTGTCTCTCTTGATATTCATAGTTGCATGCATGTTGAGCATTGATATTGATTTTATGGATATGCATATGATTGCATGGTAGTGTTTCGGTCGACATGTCCTGTGGCTGTGTGTATGTTTCTGGCAGAGCGACTTAGGAAAAAGCTGCCTAACGGACAGCGTGGAGCCACCCGAGAGAGGAAAGGGCTGCCTGTCGTTAGTGTGGAGCTACCAGGTGTGCGTCTGACAGATTGATAGATTTCAGAAGCACAGGATGTTATACATGCATTTTATTTGTGATGCATGTCTCTTGATTGTGCTTATTGACTGAATGTCATATTCTGTATTATTTTCCACATGATTATGATTCTGATTGATTGACGGTTGGAACTTGCGGGCTGTCGAGCTCACAATTTGTTGATTATATTTTTCAGATTATTATGGGCCTATCAGATGGATTTATATATCAGAGTGCGCAGTGGTCAGGTTCGTGGATCGTATCTTAACGCACCGGGTTCGGGCGGGTGAGCAGTTGTCCGGACTCGGGGCGTTACAAATGGTATCAGAGCAATACGATCCTCAGAATTAGTCGGGATTTGGATTTGAAATAAAAATTTGATTGGATTGGAATTTGAGAAATTGAATTTAGAAGTATTGACTATTGATTTAAATGTGAATTTTGATTTGGTTGGATTTGCTACCAAATTATTAATAAATAATGAAAGATGAATTTAGAGATATTTGGACTTGAGTTCAAATGTGAATTTGGATTTGGTTGGATTGATTATCTAAATTATGAGCGATAAGTGGTGTTAGGTTTTTAGATTTGATAAATAATGAGTTGAGAAATTTGTATTGATTTGTTCGGATTGAGACAGTATTGAGATTAAATTTCGAGGACGAAATTTCTTTTAAGGATGGTAGAATGTAATATCCTGAATTTTTTAGTTGAGGTAATAATCAAATATCTTAATGTAATAATTAATATTGTTGGATGATTGTGCGGTTTTAGGAGAAGATAAATTTTGGGAAGAATATAGAGAAGAAAAATATGGAGATTTTAAGGCAAGTACTGATTCGTTATTCTTCAGTTTCATATCATGTCTGTTTCTCTTGATATTCGTAGTTGCATGCATGGTGAGCATTGATGTTGATTTTATGGATATGCATATGATTGCATGGTAGTGTTTCGGTCGACATGTCCTGTGGCTGTGTGTATGTTTCTGGCAGAGTGACTTAGGAAAAAGCTGCCTAACGGACAACGTGGAGCCACCTGAGAGAGGAAAGGGCTGCCTGTCGTTAGTGTGGAGCTACCAGGTGTGCGTCTGACAGATTGATAGATTTCAGAAGCACAGGATGTGGTCGAATCTGAATGGGGGTTTCAGATTGTTATGCATGCAATTTATTTGTGATGCATGTCTCTTGATTGTGCTTATTGACTGAATGTCATATTCTGTATTATTTTCCACATGATTATGATTCTGATTGATTGACGGTTGGAACTTGCGGGCTGTCGAGCTCACAATTTGTTGATTATATTTTTCAGATTATTATGGGCCTATCAGATGGATTTAAATATCAGAGTGCGCAGTGGTCAGGTTCGTGGATCGTATCTTAACGCACCGGGTTCGGACGGGTGAGCAGTTGTCCGGACTCGGGGCGTTACAGATATAACACTAACATGAAGATGCATGTGTGCGTATTGTGAGTGAAGATGCTGACAACAAAGGAGTTGAAATTCTCACCGGAACATGGTCCCGGTTGTTGGGCCAACGTTCCTTGTTCGAAATCAAGGTATTTAATTATTTGTTTGGAACCTCTAGGTTTGAAATTATATATACCAGCAGATCCTATTAATATGCATGTACGTAAATTATTGATGCATGTAGGATATGCGTATTGCCACAAAATGTGTTGTGGTTTGAAGTTAGCGGGAGAATGAGATCCGAATTGTCGCGTACTTGGACAAACTACGACCTCCCGTATCCCAAATCAAGGTACATATTGTCTAGAATCGATCTTTAGGTTTGAAATTATACGAGCAGATCGATCCTTATACACATGAAAGTGAATAATTGATGCATGCATGCAGGTTGTGTTTGTTCTCTGAGGTAGCGGTGCTACAAAATGTGTTCTCGCCTTGCATGCTATGTGTGTGTGCCTCCTTTCTCACAACCGCACCCCGCGTTGCAACACGTGCACCTGGTGTTACATCCTAACCCCCCCTTGCTAATTGGGTTTTATTTGTGTTTTAGATGGAGGGCTGGGATTGCTTGGGGAGATGTGAGGTGAATGGTGGAGATTGAAAGAGGAGGAGTTTATAGGTTGGATTCTTCTCTCTCTCTCCCTCGCTCGTTTCTCACACTCTCTCTCTCTCACGCGTGTGTCTCTCTCGATCCTT
Source organism: Triglochin maritima (assembly GCA_963682175.1). Lineage (NCBI taxonomy): Eukaryota > Viridiplantae > Streptophyta > Magnoliopsida > Alismatales > Juncaginaceae > Triglochin > Triglochin maritima. The sequence goes on from OY821771.1 coordinate 64,087,555, forward strand.
CACGTCCAGCTGAGGAAGACGCGGAGGCAAGGCCGGCGAAGCTCGGAGGAGATCTGGAGTTGCCGGAGTTGAGGTGATTGCGGTTGGGTTCTCACCGGAGGAGAAGAGTTTGCGAGGAGGCACTCGCCGGGATTCTTCAAGGGCTTCTTCAAGCCTTGAGGTATGTCAAGCCTTACTTTGATGCTCACTTATGCTTTGGTGGGTGTTGAGGTGGTCGACGGAAGGCCGGAGGGCTCGTCGGACTCGTGCAGCTGCGTTCTGCACTATAATCGGTCGACTGGTGGCATGATTCGGTCGACCGGTTGTAGAGTAATTCGGGCGGAAAACCCTTGCACCGGTCGAACGATACTCTTCGAGTCGTCGACCGGTGGTGCGTTTTACCAGGGGATTAAGGCTCTGGGTGTTTTCGGTCGAACAGATCCCCTTTGCCGGTCGAGCGAAAACACTGTTGTAGGTCGGTTGGGGGCGTTGACAATCTAAACGGTCGACCGCTCGTTGACTTCGTCCGACCAGAACTTAAGTTAACTTATTGGCCGGTCGACCGGGAGTGTGGTTTCGGTCGACCGTGTAGTGCGGTTTTGTTGGGGGATTTCCCTGGTGGTGTTCGGTCGACCGTGATCTGAGGGTCGTTCGACCGTTGGTGCTTTTTGAGCAAGAGAGGTTTTTCCCTGTTGGATTTCGGTCGACCGTGGTTTGAGAGTCGGTCGACCGGTTGGACGTTAATTCAGTTTTTCTGAGGAATAGTTGTGGTGTTCGGTCGACCGTTGGGTTCTTCCGTTCGACCGTTTGGGCACTGTTTTGCATATGGATGCTTGTGCCGGGTGTTGTTGGATCCGCCTCGAGGGCAACGGGTCTCCGGCCTTTTTGGGGCGACGGTACAAACATTGTCGACCTGAGAGGAGGGTCGTGTTGTGGCTCTGAGAAGCGGGTGCCGTGTGTGCACGTGGTTGTTGTGGCTCTGAGGAGCGGGTGCCTTGTGTACACGTGGTTGTTGTGGCTCTGAGGAGCGGGTGCCTTGTGTGCACGTGTGATTGAGGGGTTGGGGTGAGAGGACCCTTGAGACCCGTGGCCGATGATTTTCCGGCGGTGCCTTGTGTGCATGTGTTGTGGCCGAGACTCTGACCGGCGGTGCCTTGTGTGCACAGGTGTTGTTGTTGCCGATGTTTTCCGGCGGTGCCTGGTGTGCACGGGAGATTGATGTGCTTTTACTGCATTTCCATTTCATGCTTCATTACGCATTTTATGTTCATATTTTAGGGGTTTGGCATACGGGGTTTCCCACAGGAAACTCAGGCATATTCATGTTTTATGTCAGGTCGTACGTGTCAGTAGGAGGTGGTGACTACGGACAGGAGCACCCAGACCAGATCCTGTCTCTTTTGTTCTTCGAGGTGGATGATTTTTCCCTTGTATATGTGTTGTTATCTTTTGTGTTGGGTTGTAATCATCCTTGACTTTTGTATTGTACAGTTTACCTTATTATATATATATGTACTCGTGGTTTGGTGACGACCACAGTGTTAATTCTTTATCCGTTTAAAGTTTTAAAATTTTCCGCTGTTTTTGGGGCGTTACACCTGGCATTCTATGTGTGAGCACACACTTCCCAAGTGTTGCACCTTCCGCACAAGTCAAGTCGCCTTGGTGCTTGCCTGCAAAACTGTGGGAATCCTTGGCTATTCCCGTTTGCTCACCTCGCTATCTCGCTTGGCTTGCTTTGTGTGCTTTGTAGATTCTTGTGAGAATCCAAGCTTACGAACCTCACTCGGTATAGAACATCCTCGGGCATTCCCGATCTCAAGGTGGTGACGGCTACCATCTCGGGTTCGAGAAATAGATTGCAGAAGAAGAGTTTGTAGTTGCAGTATAGATTTGGGTTCAATCCGATGGTTGAAGTGCCTCGCCGGAGAGACGATGAATGGCTGGAGATCACAATGGGAAGCTTCTCCACTAATACTTACGTGGGAAAGAGGGAAGATGATTATGTTGATGTTGGTTTGTTAGCCTGCCATAATAGTAATAGTGGGATGGGTGGTTTGGTAGTTGCGGGGATTCAGTTTAAACCTTTCCTGTTATAATTACGAGGACTTATGTATCGAAGTAGTTACGAGGACTTATGTATGAAATAAATGTTATTTTAGATTTGCTTTTGCTATTTCTATTATGTGTCAACGACCATTTAAGCGTCACAAATCATTTTTCTTACGCATCCTTTTTTGTTATATATTCTACGAAAGAAAGAGTAAGAAAATGAAAAATATATATTATATTTTCCTTATTTTGATCATGTTAGAAAAAAACTTCGGATTCCTAAATCAAAATAAGATAAATATATAAAGTAACACAACCATCATAGTATTTTTTGAACTCTTACGAAAGAAAAGGTGGTTAACGGATTATTAACAATCTGAATCAGATGGATTCATTTTGTCTCTCTTATGTTTGGCTTCTCTTGAATGGAAAGAGGGGATAAAATGTCATTGCAAATGCTTGTAACCGCATTGAATGCTGGACCACTCGTTGAAAATACAAGTACATTAAATCCATATGAAGTCTTACCTGCAGATTGTATCAATTGTGCAAATATGGACTCAATCAAGATTTGTTTATTAGGAGTACCAAAGTATGAAACCGGAACTTGAGTATAAGATTTTTGTAGAAAATGACCTTACTTTTTGAAAAAAAATTAAAAAATGATAATTACGTACAGTACACCTAGTCTGAATCAGCATAGTTGTCCCATAACTCTTCCCCAACCCGGCTTGGGCATTCACTCTCTTCTTTCTTTATATATACATTAACATAACATATATTTGCTCCATACCACACATGCACATAACTAGTTGGCTACATTTCAGCTACAACTCATTCGATTAGATTCGACCTCTTGGCTATATATCATCCAAAAAAACCAGAAAATTTCATGCAATTTTCTGTTTAACCGTTAATTTCCCATTATTATTTCTTCCAAACAGCACTATATATTTTGAGACAAGACCACTTTGAACATTGTGGAAAGAAGACAATATCATAGAAAAAGTTTACAATTTTCGGAGTTGGGCTGCAGATACACCACCTTGTTCCCTTTTATCATCTCACAGGCATATTGACTTACTCATCTGACCCTCGTGATAAAAATACATATACAACCATTATGAAAGCTAGGCCCAGTTCTACGAAATTTTGAAGATGTTGTTGGTCATTCCTTATCGCACAACACATTGCTCTTTTCATGCGAACCACGTCTTCGATTTGGTCGATTAACACCTCCGTCGTTCGGTACACACCTTCCATCAACCACATGTTTCTTTCTTCCCATATTGCATAGGTGGTACCCCATAGGCTAGTCGTGCAACGTCGAGTTGTAGTCGATTTTGGTTACAAGCACACCCAATGTGAGCTAGCTCCTCCCCAAGACCCTACTCATAATGTCCTCGGATCTCCAGGATATTCAGTATATGTTCCCACACTACTTTCGTAAATGCACAACCGTGTTGAGCATCTTCATACGCATTATGGTAGAGGGTGCATCGAGAGAAGATTCCCCTACTCTCGTCTAGCGAAGTCAGCCTTGGGTTGGCAACTTCCCAAAAATGGCTTTCCATATAGGATCGCATGCTATGGAATCGCCATCGTGTGCCAAACATTGGATCCCCAATCAGTCTTCGGTTGCTTAAATCCGAGCCATTCCCATCTGTCATAAACCTTGAATGGTTTCCCTACTGACCTTTCCCAACGCAGTATGTACTCACCTCCTGTTGGGGTAATCATGTGGACACGACCTCAAATGCTTTCCGTAGTTTGTCCTCACTTCCTGTTTGGCGGTGGTAGGCACCATTGTCCTTGATGTAGGAAGTATGAGACTGATTGACATCATATCATGCATATATTTGTGTTTTATAACCTTTATTTTTAGCTTAAGCAATGCTACATAACGAGTTTTATGTTTAAGTTTCAGGAATAAACATGTTTGAGAAAAAGAGACTCAAAAATGACTTAAAAGCAAGGAAAAAAACTAAGATGTAAGACTTATGGACTGAGATGCAAGAGAGAAAGATCCGGATGTAAAACCAAAATAACCAATAAGCAAATCAAGAAGCATTACACCATCATGATGAGTATTTTGGAAATAATTGTTTGGCTTAATATTGTTTTATCTTAGTAGAAGTAATTAGGATGTTTCATTTCCTTGATGTAGTTTGTAGTTAATGAGTAGTGAGTAGTTTCACCCCCTTTGGGAGTGGAATTGATGTTTATACATGTCATTTAGTATGGAATGAATGCTATATATTGTTGTATGTGAGAAATGTAAGTATGTTTGTTTGAATTAAAGAAAATACTTAACTTGATGGTTTTTGCCATAATCTTTAGGTACATTCCATGCTTGTTTAGGTTTTTAATAACAAACTTGTTCATGCTCATATTAATCACTTAGGTTAGTGATTTAGATGATATGTCTTGTCATGATGTACTTCTTATGCATAGCAACATTACCTACACTTGTGTTTTATTGAATGCATCCATCACCACTTATTTCATGTGTACACATACTCCACCCTGTTAAACGTTTTATTAATTAACCGCAAGTGCACGACTGTGATGAAGCGGTGGCAAGTACGAGTCGATCCATGGAAGGGGCTTCCATTGACCGAGAATACTTGAGAGCAGGACATAACCCTCTGGCAGTACGAGGGTTTGGTTCAAGCATACTTGGAGGGACAGGCAGCATCTTCGTCAAGGACGACGAAGGAAACGGGCGGGGGAGACTTGTTACACCCTTAAGGTTGCTATGACATTGTGACGCCAATAGTTCCATTAACTTAGCCAATGGAGGGGTTCAGGAGAATGTATTGGGTCATAGGGGCACGTGAGCACAAACAGGAGGGTAAGGTACAAACGGGCCAAGCAAGTGAGCTTATTAGAATCAGAAGGATCCTCTCTAGGATCAGGGACTTGGCAAGTTGGAAGCTTTGCACGTAAGGCACAACCAGCAAGCGTGCAAATAAGGAAAACTACATGGCTCGTTGGTGCAAAGAAGGCAAATATCTGAGGAGACGCAACACATAAGGAAAATTTTCTGGTTCGTTGGTGCAAACAAGACAATTTTCCTGGCTCTCCATGCGTCTTTAGATATGAGTTTATGAAGACATTTAAGTGAGCTCTTAAATGTCTCTAGGAGCAAATATCTATAGGTTGATGCCTATATATAGGGGCTCTGAGTTGTGAGATTGTCACAACCGACCCATCTGAGAACTTGTATATTTGTGTAGAGAAATACAAAACAAAGAATTGCTCCATTCTTGAGTGCGCTTGGAAAGACATTGAGTTGGGACATTTTGCAAGGCTACTCTTAAGGTCTTGTCCATAGCTAACGAGGGGAGAGGGTTAGCTAGGGGATGACTTAGGTTTTGAGCTTGAAGCAACCCTACCCAAGGAATCTACGGCGATATCATGCCCTACGGACATAAAAGAAAAGTGGGTAGTATAGCACTTCCAAACCGTATTCAATAGACATTAATGCAGAATAAGAGTAGATGGGTGGAGAACAAAATTGTTCTTTGGATGGTAAATGCTTAAGGATAGGAAGAAGTTTTGACACCAAAATTTAGAGTGGAAAATATTCTTGCGCTCGTACCAAACCGAAGTAAGGAAATACAAGAAGAAGAAGAAAATGAAGATGAAAAAATACTTTTCTAAGCAATCATTGTTATGAAATAAAATAAGGTTGAAATGCTTATGCAGATGAAACGAGGATTAATAAAATAAGGTTGAAATACTTAGTGAGTGAGAGTGTTAGAGATGAATTGAGGTCCGAAAATGAGCCCCAAGAAAGAACACGTTTAGAATTTCCTATAAAAATATTCCCATTATAATTTCTTCTTCAGCACTTCCATTATGTTGTTTAACTTTTGATTTTTACATATGCTGACATTCATGGCTTGCAGTTTAATCTGCAGCGTTATAATTCATGACATTATAATTTTGGTTACTCTAGAGTTAAGACTATGCAACATTATGATGCAATATTGTGCTCTTGCAATTGAATATGTCAAAAAACTCTTCTTTCCATGTGTGATGGTTGCCTATGTGATTCACGTAAGCTAATAAGCAATGTCAACTATGCAGCATTATATGGTACACTCACATGTCACCCAATAATAATAAAAATCTCTTTTTTTAACAAACACAAAACCCATTCTTTAAGATGGAGGCACATGTCGCAGCAGAATATGCTTTTTTTATTCTCTCTATCATTGTACAAATAAATTTCTGGGTTTTTTGCTTAAGTATTATTTATGTGTGTCTATTTTACGCAAGTAATATTCAAATGTTTAATTTTATTGCTGCTTAAATATCCTATTTGTGTCTATAGTGGTGCTTAGTTACCCTTTATATCATTTCGTGGTGCATTTTATTCATCAATTTACGATAGGACCCAACACTAATTTGTTCATATAACCTGCTCTACTTTGCATGGTTGTTCCTTTTAGACATCTAGGATAGCCAATTAGGTATGTAGTACATTAACCTATGATTAGGTTACTAATTTTAAAATGATAGTATAAAGACTAAGAATTTGATCAACTTCTACCCTCAATAACGAAGGGACAAAACTGCACAGTGGAATAATTAATAAGGTACTTAAGTTGAAGGACAAATGGATAGGGAGGATTTACTTAAGAAAGTACGAGAACACTATGTTTTAGCGAAATTGGAACATCAGCTCATCAAGGATATTGAAGGATTTAGGGTATTTAGGCACAAAAAAAATCCTACTTTCATATGTATCGTGCGTGCACTACTAGCTAGCTTGTCTGAACACCCAAAGTCAACTACTGATTGGTCAACGAGCCAACTAGCTGGTAAACCTACTCAAGATAACCCCTGTGTGTGTGAGAGAGAGAGAGAGAGAGAGAGAGAGAGTCTGTGTGGAAGCTATGGAGGCTATGACTGTGGTGGCTCTGCTGGCTCCTCTGGCGGCTGCAGTTAATACACTGGTAGAAGGTTCTGTTGAGCTTTGCAAGGAAAAGGATGAGACTTGCGCCATATTTTTGGTCACCACAATCAGTATTATAGTCCTCTACTGTACCTTTCTAGTTTGGTTCCTTGGTCTCTGCCCTTGCTGCCCAGGAATTAACCAGCACCAGTCTACAAGGTACGCACATATATACATACCTATACCTTTTTATTAGTGTATGTAAAAATCACTAATGTGAATATTTGATTGATATTGTGGTCAATTAATGTTGATGCATTAGCAGAACAGATGTTAAAGAGCCCTTAATAAACCGCATGTATCAGAACAACAATCACTTGGAAAGGATTGTAAAGGAAAAGGATGAGGCAACTCCTCGCTATTATGATGTGCATTCGCTTCCGGGGGTAAATCTCATTCTTATATATATGTGTATGAAATATGTTTGGTTTATTTTGTGCTAGCTAGTTTCTGTCTACTTACTTGATCTACCCACACCCCATCTGTTATATTTTCTTTTAAGCCACTCATTGACAAACTGCATGCATTGACATAGTTTCGCCCGACATGTCTCTGGCAGATATGTCAACTGATCAGTTAATCACGAACAATATTAAGAAGGGAGATGTTACTGCTTAATATATTTTGAATGGGAGATTGACAAGAGGGTCTTGAAGAAGAGTGGGATCGATAAGAAACCGTAACTGTTAATTAGTTCTATTCTGAAATTGAATTATTGAAAGAGTCCATATGGACATGATGGTGATGGCGATTGGGATCTGCACGATATATTCAAGCATAATAATTTAGCACAAACTGGAATTGACAAACTGCATTGGCATATTGAAAGTCAATTCAAGATAATATTTCTTTAATTACTTACTTAAAAACAAGGACTTGTTCAGAAGAGAGTGACAAATCTATATTTTATACAAGAGTTGTTGACCGTTTCCAACGTATTGTTAGTCTATGACTATAGTTCTGCTTTACCCCTAATTAGAAGCACTTCTTCAATTTTGCCTGGATTTTCTTTCTTAATTTTGGCATGGGTAGTTCAGATATTCTAAAGAGACAGAATTATTTTGAATTCACACTCAGTATACTGTGATTATACGGAATTAATTAGATGACATGTAAATGAATTGAATTTCATGTAATATATTTAACATTAGAGAATTTACTGTTGGATTATTTAATATAGTTGTTAAACCAAATTAATATGAGATTCTTTCTCTCACGTTAGTCGGAATATTTACATACGTAGGCTTCTTATAACCATTTGAGTGGGAGAGAATGAAATGAAGCACATGCATTTTTGCACATCCAGACTAATTCGCATCTAAATATCACTTATATCTTTGCACATCTAAATATCTAATATGATACACAATATCTATTTGGATTTTTTTTGGAATAAAATTAATTATTTTTTCTTCTTCGAAGTAGACATCTGTAAAAACTATTTTCCAAACTATACTCGCCGCCACCACGTCACGACACGGGATAGTGTCGGGTATTTTCTTATAGTGTTTACAGAACTTGGAGAGTTCTTTATAAACGAACCCGAAATGGCGGCATCCCAATTGCCGAATTCTAACACTTGGAAGATTTTGCACACACCTGGTATGATGCAATGACAATTCAGAGTTCAAATGAACTCAAATCTTTGCTTGCTGAGTTCAAGTTAATAGAAATGTGCACTCTCGGCAACCCAAGTGCCGAGTTTAGAGACTAGAAAATTTTGCGCACACCAAGTATGGTGCACTGCTAGTTTGGACACTAAATAGAACTTGACATTGACAATGTCGAGTTAATTATATAGAACTCGGCATTTAAAGTGTCGAGTTCTTTGGTGTAATTTTAACGACACAACCCGAACGTGCACATGCAGTTGCTAGTCTTATAACATATAGAGAACTCAATGTTTGCATCCCCGTTTCTTTAATACAGAATCGACGTCTGCAACATTGAGTTCATTTATAGAAAATTGAACTTGACATCAAAAACGTCGAGTTCAGTCAGGCTATTAAAGTCGTGTGACGAAACCATCCTCCCCCTCATGACTAGTCCGGCAATTTCAAGGTGCATTTCGTTTCCCTAACCCTATTTTTTCGTTTTATTCCCTGAATACCTTCCATATTTGTGTATAGAATGATGATTAATGTTGTTTTAGGTTAGATTTGTATGTTTTTCTTGGATTAAGATTTATTTTTCTTTATTTTGTAGTAGTTTGTTTCATTTACTAGGTATGTATGGATTATTATCCATGTTGGTGGTTAGGTTTGTTTGTTTTGTGGAATTTAGGTTTGATTTTGTTGATTTTACTAATAAAGTTTGTTTAATTTTTTTTCTTTATTGTTGTTTTTTATATATTAGTTGATCTTATATTTGTTGATGTTTATAAATATTTTTAGTGTTGCATAAAGAATGGATGTGGTTGTTAGTAAAAATTTAAATGGTTTGAAATTGAGATATATGTGATTCAAATATGTTGTGATTTTAATAAAAAATATTATTTAGAGGTGATTATAATGTTTATTAGAACCTGAGTTTATGTTTGATTGCAATGCATGTGATTTGTTTAACATAATGTTTAGGATATAATGTTCATCGTAATGTGTGTTGTAATGTTTAGTATATAATTTTAACGTACCATTTTTTGTAATGCTTATGATATAATGCCTATCATATGTTTATTTTAATGAGTTCTGTGATGAATTTCTTGAATATGACTTATGTGATGAATTTCTTGAATGGGTGTGGCTTGTGAAGTGGGAACTGTTGTTTGTAGTATTTTTTGTGTTTTTAAATTGTAGGTTTTAATTTGTTAAATATGAAAATATAGAGGAGATTTTGTAGAACAATTCAACATAATCTTACTAAGTCAAGTTATTATGTTCGTTTGTTTTGTTTGATTTTGCAATTGGCGTGATGGTTTCAATATGATATATTGTTTTATAATCATTGATTTATTTGTAATGTTATTTATTGTTGGTTGTAGTTGATGTTGTTTGAAATATTATTAGACATTTAGAGATGTTTATTTCAACACATGACCAAAGTAATTTCCAACAAATTTTTGATTAATTAGTATTACAAGAAAAACATTTCACTTGAATGATTTTTTAAATTTAATTTACATAAGTTAGGAATGAATAAGGATGACGATGAATCTTTGTTGGTCATGTATGATGAGAATTATAATGTAAGGAAAATGTGTCGGAATATAGAGGGACCGAGAGCAAATTAGTGGTTGTGCTATTGAATATCAAATATGTTGATTTAGTGGATGTTATTAGATCCGAATATTGTTATCCAGATACTATGTTTGATGTCAAGTTGACAGCGAAATTATCTTTAAATAACGATTGGACGTACACTATGTTAACCAATGATAAGTCAGTTTATGGAATAATGCATCTCTTCAAACGGATGTCCATTGTTGCGATGTATGTAGGAGCTGACCCGAAATGCCCAACCTTACACTGACAACCAACCCTTATGTTGGGGAGTATGGTACAGTTGGGTGCACCGGTTGGGACAGTGGAATAAATTTGAATATAAATCCAAATCCTACTACTGACATTCCAACATACTAGGAAGTTTTTTTCCTCCAATCGTAGTACTTCCATACAGGCAGTGAATTGCCCACAAAATATAGGTGACATTCTTTCAAGAAATACCAATCTTGATCTTGGTTTGTCACAACTAGAGGTCATGCACCACAACAATGATGGGTTTCCCGACATAGCTAAACTGTCAAGTTCATATTCTTCCCCTAGCCTTGGTTTGCCACTAGTTGACCTAATTCAATGTCGTCGACCAGAAGTTCAAAGGTCATTCGAGGATTGCCATGAAGAAGACATGCATAGTGATGGAGAGGATGACCCTGAGGATTTAGGGGATTACAATACACAATTTCCATTAGAGCATAAGCCCAAATATGTTTCTGTGATTGAAGTTGTTCTAGAGATGCAAAATATTATATATGTGAATGGTCAATCGATAAATCGGGAAGACGACGACGTTGTTGATGATGTAGTTGTTAACAACGACATGGTTTCTAGTTTAAATGAAGTTCCTAATGTTTTTGTGACAACTGGACAGAAAATTTTATCATTGAACACTCATTCTTTGATGTTGCAAACAATCTCTCTCGAAGTGATTGGCGAACCCGAGATGGTTGTTTTTTTTTCTGGAAAAATGTATTTTTCTGACGAAAGATGATTTAGATCGTGCTCTACAACCATGACACATAAAAATGTTATGTATTCAGTTGTGGAATTTTCAAAAATGCTACATTGTTCGTTGTCTTCGTCATGATGAGATGACTGTAAATAACGACTATATGCGTCTATTCCAAAAGGCTGCAAATATTTTAAAGTTCAAACGTATGATATTGAACACACTTCTTCCAATCCGATATTATTGAATGACAATAAACATTGCAACAGAAATTTGATTTACGACTTGATAATGGATTTCGTTAGAACAAAATTCACAATCACACATGCTGAGATAATGGAAATTGTGAAAACAAAATACTCACTTGAAATATGTTACGCCAAAGCATTGCATGCCAGGGTGAAAGCATTGAACCAAATTTATGGTGTTGAAGAGGAGAGTTTTGAGGATTTGCGAGGATTCCTAGTCGTAGTGTATTAGACCAGTCCAGGATCCGTTGTTGAAATAGAGGCGATACGCTTAAATCCCGACGAGAAGATGTTTCAGTAGGTTTTTTGGGCATTCAGACCTTCAATTGGTAGATTTCAAATTTGCAGACCCATAATTAGTGTTGATGGAACACACCTCTAGCCAATATATATGAATGTTGTTGGTAGTTGTAGGCACCGATGCAAAAAATGGAAATTATCCTTTTGCTTTTGTTGTCGCAGATGGTGAGAAGTTGCAGTCGTGGACCTGGTTCCTCTAATCGTTGTATAATAGAGTCACAAGGAACCCCTATTTGTGTATTATAACTGACAGATTTTCAGGAATAAACACTTGTATAAGATATGCATTTTCTCCTTTTGAAGGACATATACATCGATAATGTCTCTGACACATGAAAGCGAACCTTGCAAAACACCATGATTGCAAGGAAAGATAGGGACAAATAAAGTTTTATGAAGTGGGAAACACATTCATATGAAATTTAATGAGCTGATGAAGGCTATCGCAGAAGAACATAATTTTTTTTACGAATGGTTTCAACATCAGGGTCTTTTAGAGAGATTAACTTATTGTCATGATGGGGGTTGTTGATTTGGATGTATGACAACCAACATGTTAGAAATTTTAACAATGTATTGAGAGGAGCATGTGATATGTCAATTACAACCATGATTTTAATGACGTTTCTTCGTTTGAACAAATTATTTGTCAAAAGAATGGACGTCTCGTGGGATGATTTATATGTATTGACTCTCTGAACAATGTTGCAAGCAAATAGAGTTATTGCGAGATCTCACATGGTAACTCGATACCACCAGAAAAGTACATTGTCAAATTTGAAGAAGGTGTTATTAATTGTACTTGTAGATACATAATTGCATTGCATATCCCTTGTTCACATGTCTTAACAATTTGTAGTGACAAACATGCAAATGTGAGCATTTCTCATTTGTTCTCCCTGTATTATCAGGTTGAAATATACAGACAAGCTCACAAGCATACATACCTATAATTTTCCCCATTCCTAATGTAAGGTCTTGGTCAAGATCAACACGAATCTGAAATAAATACTTCCCCATAGTCCATGATTAACACGAATCTGAAAGGAGATGAACGAGCACTTTTGAAGAAAGGTAAGGTGTGGGAGATGCGGTGGTATAGGGTACAACCGAAAGCAAAGCAAGGAATCTATATAACGTAATTGTTTGAATAATTTGCAACTAACTATTTTGTAAGACTTGAATGTTGTTTAAAACTTGACTTATTATGTACAGATGGAGTTTAATGGATCCACTTCAGACTCCGTTAGAGTTAGTTATGCTTCACAAGGTCCAATGGATAAATCAGTGTTGGTTATGCAAGCCGACCACAAGTCCGCCCTATTTAAAGATTTTGTAAGTATTTTACTACTTTCAAATTAAATATTCGTACATATTAAGGTTTTGACATTTATTTATTTTTTGTAGAAAGATCCGGGTGGTGTTAAATGCGTTGAGCATGGTTCTAAACTTAACGATTGGCAGATTACAGACCAGAGAGTGTGGTATTTGCTCGATACAGCTGGTTTCGGCACAATCAGTAGGCTGGATAGAGTACAGTTAGACCATGCATTGTTGGGAGCGATGGTGGAGCGTTGGAGGCCTGAAACACATTCCTTCCACCTACGACATGGTGAGATGACATGTACTTTACGTGACATCATTGTTATTACTGGATTGAGAGTAGATGGCTTGCCCGTTTGCGAGTCTCAGGAGTACAACTGGTCTCAAGTCTGTAAGGATTTATTGGGAGATTGTCCAGAAGACTTAGGCGGCAAGGGCAGTGTAAAATTGGGCTGGTTGCAGAATCGATTTCAGATAGTGCCAAAAGATGCTAATGATAACACTGTTATACAGCACACCAGAGCTTACATCCTATTTCAACTTGGATGTAGCATTTTGGCAAATAAGAGTGGCACAATGATACACCTCAAATATTTGCTATTTTTGAAAGATCTAGCAGCAACATCTGAGTATAGTTGGGGTAGCGCTGCTCTAGCACATTTGTATCACAATCTGGACGAGGCTTCTTTGATACGGACCAGACAACTATGTGGTTTTTTAACTTTTCTACAACTCTGGTGTTGGGAGCATTTACATATAGGAAGACCCACGAATGTCAGACCATTGGTGTATCCGAGTAATGAGGTGGAACCATTAGGAGCGCGTTGGAGAACACCACGAACCTTTCGGGGCAGCATCAAGACTTTCACATTGGAATTCTACAGAAATGAGTTGGACACACTGGAGATAGATCAAGTGACATGGGACCCTTATGCACATCTGGATCTGCAACAATTACCACCACAGTGTATAGAAGGTTCAGGAATATGGATGAGTCGAACATGGCTTATTAATTTTGAGGAGGTGGTAATGCATTGTCCCGACCGGGTAATGCAACAATTTGGTCTTCTCCAGCATATTCCAGAGTCGATGGAGAGACACCTAGTAAAGTCAGCTCAAGGCCGAGCAAATGTCAACTGGCTAGTGGAAAATGCATGTTTTATTCGCCATTGGTCACATAGAAGAGATCATGTCCAGTCTCAACTTCCAATGTTAGGTACCAATCCAGAAGATAGCCTCCGATTATATATGGAATGGTATTGGAACATCACAGTACGGTGGATTGTGCAGAATACCATGGTTTCTCAACCGATGACGTACCGATCACGGACAGGGAGAGAACGAGAAATGGTATGACTTTAATTTCCGCTTTGCAATTTTTAATATTTGTGTTTGATATTTTATTAATGAATCTTTTGCTACAGGTCCATCAAGTTTACGAGTTCCACGAGAAACTCCAAAAAATACACAGAGTGATTAAGGACCATAAGGAAGGTTCCACACTCATTGCGAAGTTGAATGATAGGATGAAGGCCTTCCTGGCATGTTTTGGTGCCCACGACCCTACATTACGATTGAGTCGGGATCAGGTGGAGGAGGAAGAAGAAGAAGATGATGATGATGTTGTTCAAGCTACTGCAGAAGGTGACGATAGGGGTCTTTCTCAAGAAATGAGAGAGAGTGCAAATGCCAGACATGGTAGTGGTCGTGGCCTTGGTAGAGGACGTGCTCAGGCACGTCCTAAGAAGAAGAAGATGTTGAGGGTTACTTAAGATAGATATGTGAGAATACATATGTTTGGTTGTATTAAAAAAAATTCTTGTTATTTCAAATCTGAAATGATATTAATATATCAGTGTTACGCTGGTTTATGGTTTCAAAATGTTTAACTTGTTGTTTTTGTGGATATTTGTTTGTGTTATTGTGGATGTTTGTGTTTGGTGTATGTTTTCCAAATTTTGGGTTTTACTACTGTGATTTCCATTTGGTGTATGTCTTTGAAATATTTTTTACCAGGAAATGAATTATCGCTGAGTGAATGATCGGAGTTAACAATGAACTGGACACTTTACTTGTCGAGTTACAGTTTATAGAACTTTGCAGGCACAATAGGACCGCCATTAAAATCTGCGAGCACTTTGGCTATCGAGAACTATAAACTTGAACTCGGCAAGCACAATGTCTAGTTCATTTGGGACTCCGAGCTGACATTGCACCATTCTCTCTAGAAGTCCAACTCCCTTCATCCTTACAATCACCACTCCGACTCACCTTAGGACCACCATTAAAATCTGGGATAGCCTGCACGACTCATTCATCCACCGCCTTCCTCTGCTTCAAGAATGTTGTGAATGCCACATCCTTTCCCGGGTTGTTTCCTCCACGGAGACTTTGGGCTCCTTCAAACCCTCGTGTTTCTTCTCCTTCTTCTCTTCGGATCACGAAGTCTTCTGAAGAAATTACTGATGATGTGGCCGAAGGGATGGCAGAAGGGGGGATCGAGGAGGAGGAGAGGGATGTGTTGGCGTCATCCTCGAGCTTGCGGTGGAAGGAGGAGTTGAGGAGGAGAGGAGAGGCGAGGTGGGTGTAGGATTTCGTGCCCTATACTGGTATATATATTTTTAAAATTTGACAAGCAACTAGGATCGGTTTTCATATTTTTCAATAATTTTGTACAAAACCTACTGATTGTATTACAATATATATTGTATACTAATTAATATTGAAATACATAGATTGAATCATACATACGAGATTATCAAATCCCTTTTACCGATCGGAAGTCGGGTTGCATGTCGGATTGCCTCGGAATCATATCCAAGTGTTCACTTACCTCTAAACAATATTAGAGATATCAAAGTTAGTTAATCAATATCTAATTCAACGTTAGAATCTATCCAATAACCCATTCTATGCTCCAAAGAATTTAATCTCTAAGGCACTCAATTAATAAGAAGAATTTTGTGGAATGATGAAGAAAATATGGGGAAAGTTTTGCATTAGCCCTAAACAAGGAAGGGAGGAGAGACCTATTTATAGGGTTTTCTCTAACCCACATCATGTGTAAATCACTTACACATGATCATTTGTTAATATCTACACTAAACCACATCATGTGCAAATCACTTTGTACACGATCTCTTGTTTATTTCTCCTCTCAACATCTCATAACTACCTTTGACCAATGTGGATTAAATCAGTTCATTAATCAACTAAAATCTCTTATTAATATAAAAACGTGGGCAAACAGTCAAACCATTTTTTCATTGTTTTAACTTTACCAAATTTTGGATTAATATCCAACAAAATTGGCCTTTGAGTTTTAGCAAATTCATATGTTATAATGTTGAAGATCACATCATATCATGTAATATATTATCATATATAATGTCAAAACATGATACCCTATAATATACATCTCATACGAATTTATTTGTTATTCTAATCATGTCGTTATTACGACATATTGATGTTATTATTTTGCCACATGTATATTATTTCATAACACATGAAACTTACAGCATCATATAAATTATAACATCACATTTCTTGTTTTCCGATTTTGTGGTGTGACCTATAGGAGGATCTAAGTTATGTTAGCAATAAAATTAAATATTTAATATCATAAGCTATAACCGGTATCTAGCTACAACACATTATAGTTAACCAAACAACAAAGATGTTTTGTTTACTCAAACAAAACACAATCCATTTAGTGATACAAATAATAGCACTTGTGTCTATCTCTTGCCTCATGATATCACGAATATTATATATATTAGGAATGTGTCATCTTTAATTGTTATATCTATTCTTTTCTTGATCTCTTAAGCTAATTACAAATATGTAACTGTACATTAGTTATATTGTACACATTGTAATTTTGCATTATCAAATGACCCAATAATATCAACATTCAAGTCAAGGGGGCAAGGATAATCTTTTAACATATCATCTTTTTTGGTACAAGTTATGTGTAAACAACTAATATCTTTATTACTACTCTCAATTATAACTTTTGATAATAATCAAATCATACACTTCTCATGTGAAAAGATATGTCTCATATCTTAGGATTCAAGACACACAAAAAACACAATTCCACAACGTTTATTTTGTTAGGTCAATTCAATATATGAAAGAAACATTTTTTATTTCATATACTCATGTTGTTAAAATACTTGTAGAGTTACAATATCCTTTAACCAACATGACAATCTTATCTCGGTAAATAATGTTCAATGTTAATTACTATGATTGTAAATTACTTTTGATTTATGTAAACCATTATTTTTTAGAGTTCTACGGTTAAAGATCAAGAGTTTCTTTCTTAACACTTCTAAAAGACAAATACATTAATCAATGAATAAAATTCTTATACATTCAACTCATAATAAATGACATATAAAAGAATAAATTTAGAACACACATCTCTTTCAGTAGGGGTCGGAGGAGGAGAATGAGCAGAAAGCATGGTTGGCACCGAGAATGTAAAAGACCTCAAGGAAGCGGGGGAACTTGAGGGCGATGAAGATGAGGTAGAGAAAGGCGAGGAATAGGTGGGCATGGGTCGGGCGCCACGGCTGGGATAGCAGGGACACGTCAAGACGATGGAGAGAGGAAGGAGGAGAGGTGAGAGACTTTGTTTTTTAATGTTTTTAACTCTTTTTTTGTTTTAAGAACATTTATATTTTATGATGTTTAATTTATAAATTTTTTAATAGCGGTCGACGGGAATAGTGACGAATTTGGCCCAACTGAGATGCATATGAGCTATGTTCGACTTACAGGTGTACCTCTGACAATAACAAAAATCCAAGTGCATTTTGCCAATTAGGACACTTACGAGGTGCACCGAAGCACTAAACCCTAATGGTCCTTCCATATGCACGTTGTTTTTTTCTAAATTACATGGTTTGACGGAACCAATGTGAGCATATATAATTAATTTTCGTATATTTATAGGAGAACAAATTGCTTCTACTTAAGATATATATTAGGATTTGAACCTACAACCTAATGTGACTTATTTAAGCTTCTGATATTGACTTCTTTCCACAATGTGTTCAAAGTAGCCTTATCTCTAAGCACAAGAAATATAGATATAGTCGCTAGCTGTTTAGAAGAAATAATAATAGGAAATTGAAGGTTAACCAATTGCATGAAATTATATATATATATATATATATATATATATGTGTGTGTGTGTGTGTGTATAGAGAGAGGAGGGATCCACTATCCTTGTCATTAACACATGGTTGCGTTTGTTAATAAAATCAAATATGAGCTCTAAATTGAAAATCTAAATCGTAAATCTTGAACTACAATATATGTAGATTAAATATATCGAAAATAATAAAATTTGGAATATTTTTTACATTGTATCTAAAGATGTAAAAATGAACGCACTAAATTTGCTAAAAAAATTTGATTTATATATCTCATATAAAACGAATACCAAATTTTATGATTTTCAATATTATTAATCTGCATAAGTTGTAGATCAATATGTATGGTTTGGATTTTCAATTTGGAGTTTCTATTTGTTTTTATTAACAAGTGTAACCGTGTGTCAGCAAAATTTAAGAGTAGTAGATCCCTCCTCGTATATATATACGAAGCCAATTAGCTAAATGTGCATGTGTGTTACATGTGGAGCAATATATGTTATGTTAACGTATGTATAAAGAAAAAAGAGAGTTAAGTCCTCATAATTATAACAAGAAAGGATTAAACTGAATCCCCGCAACTACCAAACCACCCAAACCACTATTACTATTATGGCAGAGGCTAACAAACCAACATCAACATAATCATCTTCCCTCTTTTCCACATAATTATTAGTCGAGAAGCTTCCCATTGTGATCTCCAACCATTCCTCATCTCTCCGGCCAGGCACTTCAACCATCGGATTGAACCCAAATCTAGACTGCAACTGCAAACTCTTCTTCATCAATCTATTTCTCGAAACCGAGATGGTAGCTGTCACCACCTTGAGATCAGGGATGCCCGAGGGTGTTCTATACCGAGCGAGGTTCGTGAGCTTGGATTCTCACAAGAATCTACAAAGCACACAAAGCAAGCCAAGCGAGATAGCGAGGTGAGCAAACGGGAATAGCCAAGGACTCCCACAGTTTTGCAGGCAAGCACCAAGGCGACTTGACTTGTGCGGAAGGTGAAACACTTAGGAAGTGTGTGCTCACACATAGAATGCCAGGTGCACGTGTTGTAACGCGGGGTGCGGTTGTGTGCAAGGAGGCGCACACACATAGCATGCAAGACGAGGCGTGGAAAGGGATCGAGAGGTAGGCAACAACAAGACACGCATAAGAGCACATGCTTGGTGGCTTGGAGCATGGAGGCGCGTGGAAGAGCACTGAGGATTGGAGTTTATGGTTGACTGAGGAGGCCAGGGGGCATCAACAATCATTGTGTGAGGTGCAGAACTTGGGAGTGTAGGCACGCGCTAGGCAACGCTAGAGCGCATGAAGCATGCGCGTAGAAGAGGCGAGTAAGGCCTAAGGGAGAAGGCACGGATGTTTTGGAGTCAAGGCCAAGAGTGAACACAAGCCTAGACTTGAAGTCAAAGCCAAGTCGAAGGTGAGGACTAAGCGGGACTGAAAGTCAAGTGCAGTCAAAGCCAAGTCCACATAGAAGACTAGCTGATGATCGTAGTCAAGATGAGTCAACAGGGGTCAACATGATGGACAGACGAAGACCGGCGAGGACCAAGTGCAAGCCAAGCAAGGACCAGGGGAGGACCAAGCATGGACGTGAAAGGGACCAGCAAAGGCGTGGGAACAAGCATGGAAGTTATGGTCAAAGAAGGGTGCTAGAAATAACGTGGGAGAAGTGGTTGTAGAATGGGTTAACAACCGAATGGGGGAAAAGACATGGTCTGAATGGGCGGCCCATGTGCGCATATTCTCTCCACTTGCATAATCTATTTTAGGTAAAGTCATGCCAGCAAGGCACATGCTGAAAATAGGCAAAGGAGTGTGGAACCGGTCCACAACCGAATGAGATAAAGACGGAGGCGCATGGATTTGAATGTGTCAAATCCCACTTGTGCGTTCTCTATCCTATTTGTGCGCATGGTTTAACAGATTTAATCCAGAGAATAGGCAAGTCTCTCCACGATTCCAGCAGCCATGACCAAGTCCATAGCCGAAGGGATCAATTAGCCTTGTTGACGCCTAAAGAGTGGGATTAATACCTAATAATGGGAAACGTTGGGAACGATTCTTTAGGGATTAATTTGGCCACGTTAATTACTAAGTTTAACATGAGAATAGAGATTTATTCTCATGCAACCGAGAGAGTGTAGGTTGGGTGGCATCCAACCGTGCTAAAAAGTAGGACTTGAAGCACTATAAGAAGGGGACGCCTCCCAACATTGGTGATAGCTCGATCGAAGGAGAATCTTTGCACCTTAGTGATCTTTGTGATTCAGCATCTATTAAGCCTATTGAAAGAGAGAGTTAGAGTTTGTAATTCCTTAGAGTGTGAGGAAGTTTTGAGTGTGTGTACCTCGTTCCCTTTGGAGCGTTTTCTTAAAGTTAATAACAGAATCATCCACCATCATTTGAGTATTTGATTCGTGTGGGGGGGGGGGGGGGGGGAATTTGTTGGGACGCGTGGGCTGGTGTTTGAGGATGGTTGTGAGGTGTTTAACTTCCGTGTGTGCTTCTGTGGGGACTATTTTGGTTAGTCCCTAACTCTGAGGGAAATCAAGGAGTTGTACGGTTGTGTTGGTGTTTCCTTCCTTCCTTGCGATGATAGAGCATTTGAACGGGTCAAAGCTCGAAAAGTTGAAATTTGAGAGTCCCTTAGAGACTCCTTACCTGACCGGTGACAAGCTGGTATCAGAGCTACGCTCGAGAGACGTAATTCACAACCACACTACCAAAAATTTACAATTCCGAACGAATCACCAAGTTGGAGGTGCGTATGAAAGATGTCGAGGCGTGAATCTCAACCTGAGGCGAAGATGGAGAAGTCCTATCCGGAGGAGTCAGAGAAGAGCTACGCGAGGAGGTCTAGGAGGCTAGGGAGCATATCTTGGAACGCGTGGAGGACACCAAGGGTGAACTCTCTAGGCTACGGAGAGAGTCGGGTGAAGGGAGGCGCGGGGCGTGCACGATGTGGGTACCCGAGCCTAAAGCCTTCACAGGCTCGCGTGATGCAAAAGAGGTCGAGAACTTCCTCTGGGATATGGAGGAATACTTCAAGGCCATGGCAACACCGGAGGGAGAGCGAGTTTCTCTGGGAGCAATGTTCCTAACGAGCGATGCCAAGCTTTGGTGGAGGAGTAGGGCTACTGACCAAGCGTTAGAGGAGCTCACGGCTTGGGAGGACATGGCCAAGCAGTTACGCGGACAATTCCTTCCCACCAACACCACGTGGATGGCGCGCGAGGCCTTGAGGAAATTGTAGCATACAGGGGACGGTGATGGAGTACGTTAAGAACTTCCACTCCCTTATACTAGACGTGAGGGGCATGTCTGAGGAGGACAAGTTGTTTAACTTCACGATAGGTCTACAAGGGTGGGCACAAGTGCTTGAAAGTACGAGATTTGCAAGCGACACTAATTGCTGCAGATACTTTCGTGGACTACCGCACCAAGGAGGGAGCGGGAGACCAAGGCAAGGGAGGCAACCGAAGGAAGGGCAAAGGAAAGGCGAGTTCTAGTAGAGAATCGACAGGCCTAGCCAAGAGTGGCAAGGATAGGAGATCATCGGGTGGGTACTTCATCTGCAAGGGACCGCATCTAGCCCTGGAGTGCCCCAAGAGGGAGAAGTTGGGGGATCTAGTAGCCGAAAGGGGCGAAGGATTTGGAGAAGAGGCATGCATGGGCTCTCTCAGACTCCTAAACGCCATCCGAAGTAAGAGAGGCTCGGGGAGTCTCCTCTACGTCGAGGTTGTGATTGAGCGGCACAAGCTACGTGCCATGGTGGATTCCAGAGCCACACACAACTTCCTGGTTGAGGCTGAGGCGAAGGCCATTGGTTTGGAGCTGACCAAGGACGGGTCTAGGATTTAGGCCGTCAACTCAGCAGCTCGCGGTGTAACAAGGGTTGCATACGCTAGAGTAGATGTGGGAAATTGGAGCGGAAAAGGCACGTTTATTGTAGTGTCGCTCGATGATTTCAAAGTAATCCTAGGTATGGCCGAAGGTCCGGAATCGTGCTTTGTGAAGTGAGAGGGAGATGAGGTTGTACCACAATAGGCGCAAGTCTACCACCTTGCGGCAGTTCTTAGGGGTTGAGCGAGATGATGAGGAGGGGGCACCCCTCGAGCTCAACAAGGACATCGTGGAGCCCGTGGGTTTGTGGAGTTCGGAGGAGTACGAGGAGGAAGAGGACACGTGGAGCCCAATCGTGTTCGAGGAGGTGGACACGGAGTTAGTCAAGGATTTCTTGGGACATCCAGCTAGCGGATGGGGAGAAATGCTATCCCACCACATGAAGGACGAAGGGGTTGGTCCTGGAGAAGCAAAAAAGATATTGCAAATCGAAGGGCTGGGTGAAGACTTGGGCAGCGTAGGGTTGAGGAGAAGCTCATCGAGGCAGGCGCGCCCTCAACACTCATACAGGGGAACGTGCTCCAAAGTGTTGAATCGGAGGAAGAGGCGTATAAGGGTCAAGTGTGACCCAGAGACAGTGGCCGAAGTATGCACCTACACGAGGCACCGAAGACATCAAAGGGCTACGAGAGAGGACATCATCCAACTCAGGAAAGAGTACTTGGGAGGGCTCAAGAGAGGTGGTCCTATGGTCCAAAATGGTTGCAGGGAGGCGCAATGAGACCTTTGTCAGATAAGGTCGGTATCCGGGCAATTCAAGGATTTAATCTCCTCAATCAATTTTTCGTCGAGGACGTCGAATAAGTTGGGTGGGGGAGATTTGTCAACACCTTGAGATCGGGGATGCCCGAGGGTGTGCCATACCGGGCGAGGTTTGTGAGCTTCGATTCTCACAATGAGCTATGAAGCACACAAAGCAAGCCAAGCGAAATAGCAAGGCGAGCAAAAAGGAATAGCCAAGGATTCCCACGGTTTTGTAGGCAAGCAGCAAGGCAACTTGACTTGTGCAGGAGGCGCAACATTTGGGGAAGTGTGTGCTCACACATAGAATGCGAAGCACGCGTGTTGTAACGTAGGGAACGATTGTGAGCAAGGAGGCACGCGCACATAACATGCATGGCGAGGCGTAGAAAGGGGTCGAGAGGTAGGCAGCAACAAGGTGCGTATAAGAGTGCACGCTTGGTGGCTTGGAGCATGGAGGCGCATGGAAGAGCACCAAGGATTGGAGAGACTAAGGAGGCCAGGGGGCATCAGCAAACATGGCGTAAAACGTGGAACTTGGGAGTGTAGGAGCGCACAAGGCAACGCTCGGGCGCATGAGGTGCACGTAGCGCATTGGGCAGTGCATAGCGCGCAAAGAGGCGAACAATGCCAAAGGGAGAGGGCACAGATGTTTGGGAGCCAAGGCCAGGAGTCAACACAAGCTTAGACTTGAAGTCAAAGCCATGTCCAAGGTGAGGACTAAGCGGGACTGAAAGTCAAGTGGAGTCAAAGCCAAGTCGACAAAGAAGACTAGCCGATGATCGTAGTCAAGACGAGTCAACATGGGTCAACATGATGGAGAGGCGAAGACCGGCGAGGACCGAGTGCAGGCCAAGCAAGGACCTGGGGAGGACCAAGCATGAACGTGAAAGGGACCAGCAAAGGCGTGAGAACAAGCATGGAGGTTATGGTCAAAGAAGGGTGCTAGAAATAACGTGGGAGAAGCAGTTATAGAATGGGTCAACAACCGAATGGGGAAAAAGACATGGTCTGAATGGGCAGCCCATGTGCGCATATTCCCTCCACTTGTATAATCTATTTTGGGTAAAATCATGCCAACAAGGCACATGCCGAAAATAGGCAAAGGAGTGTGGAACCGGTCCACAACCGAATGAGAGAAAGAAGGAGGCATGTGGATTTGAATGGGTTAAATCCCACTTGCACGTTCTCTCTCTTATTTGTGCGCTTGGTTTAATAGAGATAATCCAGAGAATAGGCAAGTGTCCCCACGTTTCCAGCAGCCATGACCAAGTCCATAACCGAAGGGATCAGTTAGCCTTGTTGACGCCAAAAGAGTGGGATTAATGCCTAATTGTGGGAAGCATTGGGAATAATTACTTAGGGATTAATTTGTCCACATTTATTACCAGGTTTAATGATTGAACGTTTTAATTATAACCGCGAGTGCATGACCACGTTGAAGCGGTGGCAAATACGGGTCGATCCACAGGGAGGTGTGGCGACTTTAGTTTGTTCGAGGGCTAGTGGGAAAGAAAGGAGAGAAATGAGTTATGATCAAACTACACAAAAATGCAAAAGGAAATGGAAAATAAGCAATAAAACTAAACCTCATAGGGGGTAGAGAAAGAATGTGAATACAAACATATGTGTATGTGTGTGTGTTCAATTATGCTCATCGCAACATGTAGTGCATGAAAATCATAAAACTAAATCCAACGTTGCCTCCACATGAAATAAGATAACACAATATTATTAAAACATACAAGAAAATAATTAGAATGAAGCTAAATGAACTCATGTATAAAGACCAAACCCAATTATGCCTCAACATGAAATAAGATAACACAATATCATTAAAACATACAAGACATGAATCAAGGTAAAGACAACAAAAGAACATGTAACTACAAGCCATGTTTCCTTTATCAACTCCATCCTTATCCTCACCTCATCATTCCCCATAAAATCGGTCCACTAGTCTAAGCATATGCTAAGGTTCATTCAAGAGCATTATCATATCAAAGACAAGAGTGAAATCTCATTAGATGGTTATGAAATCATATAAGACTAAAAGGATTAAGATAACACACACACCCGATTCATCACATAATCATATGAAATTATTCTCCACCCCCCAAATGGGGATGAAACTACTCACTAATCATTACACTACAACCTACATTAACAAAATGAAACATTCTACTGAAAGGAAATTAAACTAAATAAACAAGAAATATTAAAGAAGCTAATTCAAAGGAAATAAAATTAAAGAAGCACACAAGAATTAAAAGACAAGACATTATTAAAATAAACTAAGATAAAATATTTTATTAACATGACTCACATTGCAAGTGACATTCTTATCCACCTTGAGTTTTTGCTTCAAGGTTTTTACTCCAAGTAGAGAGAATGCCACCAAGTAATGGGTGAATACAAAGGAAGGTGAAGAGTTCTATTTATAGGCATGGAAAAAGCTAATCCGGGACAATGCCCCAGTATGGGACTAAAACGCATACCAAATATGGACTAAACACAACATAATACACCACCTGACCAAATCATGTGCGTGTTGAAGCAATCCAGACCGCTGATTGGCGGCTTGGGATCGCGAATTAGCGGCCTGGATTTGTCTGATCCGGTCTGGATTTGCTTGGCTTGATTCTAACTTGATGTCTTGGTGTTGTGAAAGGAATGTGTTCTAAAAGTTTTACTTTTATATGTCAATTATTATGAATTGGATGTGCAAACATTTTGTTCCTTGATTATTGTATTCGTCTTTTGGAAGTGTTAAGGAAGAGGCGCTTGATCCTTAACTGTAGAGATCTAAAAGATAATGGTTTACTTAAATCAAAAGTTATTCACAATCATGGTAATTAACATGGAACATTAATCACCGAGATAAGATTGTCGTGTTGGTCATCGATTGTTGTAGCTCTACAAATAATTGACGACACGAGTATATAAAAGAGGAAAAGAATACTTTTATATACTGAATAGACCTAACAAGTAAAACATTATGGAATTATGTTTCGTGTCATTAATGTTTTATTGTATCTTGGATCCTAAGATATGAGACTTATCTTTCACTCAAGAAGTGCTTAATTTGATTATTGTCAAAAGCTATCAATGAGTATAGTTATAAAAGCAATAGTTGGTTGAACATGACTTGTGTTGGAAAAGATAGCTAGTCAAACGATTATCGTTGCCCCTCTTAATTGAGTGATGATATTAGAAGGCCCCTTGATAAAAGAAAAATTATAATGTGCACAATGTAACTTGAGTTAAGTTACATAATTATAATTAGCTTAGAGAGATCAAGAAATGAATATAATGTTGGAGGACAGGAGGAGGACGTGGAGCTACTGATCAACCCACCACAGGAGATTGCCCGTCTCCTGGGCTACAGGGACCGCTGATTGGCGGTCCCCAACCGCCAATTGGCGGTCTAAAAGGCGTGCCTCGTGCGCTGCCTTAGACCACCCTGATCACCATCCATTTTGCCTTCTTTTGACTCCACTAGATCCATTCTTGATCTATGTTACTGGGGGGGCACGAAGGAAAGAAGGTGGCTCTCTACTCACAAAGCAAAAGAACCGATTTTGCAATGCACACTCTTCTTCTTCTTTCTACTCACATACTCACTCTTTTCTCACACAATTTCGTGGCTCAACTTCTAATGCTTGATATATGTTGTTGTTGTGTTGTTGTTGTGTTGCAAATGGTGAATTCTAGTGCTTTATATAGGCACTTACATGACCCTACAACTTCCAAACATAAAGACTACATAAACATGATCATTGAAGATCATTACACCATCTACTTAAATTGCATACATAATTAGGACGAAAATTACTCAAAAAAAATGAAAAGACTCTTGTCTCTTCCACTCCCTCAACCTTTTGTCTTCTCATGTGTTGACTCATCTCCTCCTTGATGTGTCATCAAGCACTGATGATGTGGCGGGTGACTAGGACGCCACATAGGATTAAGTCGCCACATAGGATTAAGTTCAATTCTCAATACTCCTCCTTGAATTTAATCCTCTTCCGTCCACCATCCCAAGTTGATTTCTCAACTTCACATACAAGCGGATTGGCAGAGCTTTTGTTTT
Organism: Triglochin maritima; assembly: GCA_963682175.1. NCBI lineage: Eukaryota > Viridiplantae > Streptophyta > Magnoliopsida > Alismatales > Juncaginaceae > Triglochin > Triglochin maritima. The sequence goes on from OY821771.1 coordinate 64,114,507, forward strand.
GTGTGAGAAGACACACCATGTGCAACTCACTCGTCGTCTCGTAGATTTCACGAAGTGTCTTGAACTTCCTTGGTCTCATCTCGTCATGTTTGTCAGATGGAACCGTTTCATGATCAGTGGGGTTGGCTATCTCCTCTTCTTGTTCTTCATTTGACACTTGTGGAATCTCCTCTTTGGACTCCCATGTTACCTCCTCGTTAACCTGTACATCACGACTAATGACAATTTTGTTGTTAGTCGGATCGAGAAGCCTATAAGCTTTCGATCGTTCATCATAGCCAACAAATACAAGCTTGATGCTCCTATCATCAAGTTTTATCCTTCTTTCTTTTGGTACATGTGCATATGTTGTGCTTCCAAACACCTTCATATGTGCTACGGTTGGCTTATAGCCACTCCACGCTTCTTGTGGAGTTACTCCCTCCAAACTTGCAGTTTTGCAACGATTCAACGTATACACTGCACAGGCCACAGCTTCGGCCCATAACTCTTTTGACACGTTATTGCTTTTCAACATACTTCGAACCATGTCCATGATGGTTCTATTCTTCCTTTCAGCTACACCATTTTGTTGTGGTGAGTATGGAGCCGTCAAATGGCGTTTTATGCCATTCTCCTCACAAAAGTTGTTGAACTCGGTTGATGTGAACTCGCCTCCTCGATCAGACCTTAATGTCTTGATGTTGTTGCCACTTTGTTTCTCTACATATGCCTTGAACTTCTTGAACATGCGAAAAGCCTCAGATTTCTCCTTCAAGAAGTACACCCACGTTTTTCATGAAAAGTCATCAATAAACGTTAAGAAAAAACGATTCTTACTAATCGAGTGTGGAGTGATCGGTCCACATATGTCGGTATGCACCAACTCTAGCACCTTCTTTGCTCTATGTTCAGCTTGCTTTGGAAAACTCTTCCTTGGTAATTTTCCAACCATGCAACCTTCACAAAATCCGTCTTTGGATTCGGTCATCGGCAGACCATGCACCATTCCCTTTTGCGCCATTTCTTGGATCCCGCCGAAGTTCAAGTGTCCAAGTCGCATATGCCACAACCAATCTCCCTTAATGCATGCATTCAAACATCTAGCACGAGCACAGGTTAGATTCAATTTAAACATTCGATTTTTGGACATTTCTACCTTTGCAATCAGATGTCCATCTTGTCTTCGCACGGTCATGTGTCGATCCTTCATCAAGATCGTGAACCCTTTCTCCAGGAGTTGTCCCATGCTTAAAATGTTCGTCTTCATATCGGGCACAAAGAACACATTGGAGATAAGCTTTTGAGATCCATCCTTTACTTGGATCATGATGTGACCTTTCCCTTCCACGCGCACCTTTGATGTATCTCCAAATGAAATGTGCCCATGTACTCCTTCCTCCAAATGTGCGAACATGTGTCTATTTCCACACATGTGGTTGCTTGCTCCCGTATCGAGATACCAAACACCTTCTTGTTCGCCTTCCATTCCTTTGTCGGCAAGCAAGACTACATCCTCATCACAAGCATTCTCCTCCACGGCCACAAGGTTGGAGTTTTCTTCCACCCTTTTCTTCGACCAACACTCGCTTGCGTAGTGTCCATGCTTCCCACAATTGAAGCACTCAATCACCTTCTTCGATCCGCGATCACCACGGACACGGCTGGAGCTCTCCTCCACCTTCTTTTGCGACCAGCATTCTTTCGCAAAATGACCACGCTTCCCACACTTGAAGCATACGACCTCCTTCTTTCTTGGATGGCCTCCATAATCACGACCGCTTCCACGATCTACGTTGCGAGGTTTCTCCTCCTTAAGCGACATCTTCGCTTGCAACGCCTCCTCTAAGACATCTTGTCTTTTCTTCTTCTTTCTTTGCTCGTGTGCCTCCAACGAGCTAGCTAGATCATCAATAGTCATCTTCTCGAGGTCCTTTGATTCCTCGATTGCGCACACCACATTCTCGAAGTCCTCGGTGAGAGAACGCAATACCTTCTCCACCACTATTCCTTCGGTCAGCGCCTCCCCATTTCGTTTTAACTTGTTCGCCACCATGCGAACGCTCGTCACGAAATCGGCAACACCTTCCGATTCCTTCATTTTTAACGCCTCGAACTCGCCTCGAAGCATTTGGAGGCGCACTTGCCTCACTCGATCAACACCCTTGTAGCTCCTCTCAAGGGTGTCCCACGCCTCCTTCGATGTCTTCGCTTCAGCGATCTTTTCAAAGTCATTCTCATCCACCGCTTGGAAGAGAAGGAAGAGAGCACTCTTATCTTTGGCTCTTCTCTCCTTTTGTGCTTTGATTTGTGCGACAGTTTCTTCTCCCGTCTTGGCCTCCTCCTCGAAGCCGTTCTCCACAAGATCCCAAGCATCATGCGCACCCAACAGCGCACGCATTTGGATACTCCAATTGTCGTAGTTGCCTTTCGACAATCGAGGCAACGACGCATGACCAAACGAGGTCATTCCCGAGCTTCCCATCGGACGAGGCTCTGATACCAGATGTTGGAGGACGGGAGGAGGACGGGGAGCTACTGATCAACCCACCACAGGAGATTGCCCGTCTCCTGGGCTACAGGGACCGCTGATTGGCGGTCCCCAACCGCCAATTGGCGGTCTAAAAGGCGCGCCTCGTGCACTGCCTTAGACCACCCTGATCACCATCCATTTTGCCTTCTTTTGACTCCACTAGATCCATTCTTGATCTACGTTACTGGGGGGCACGAAGGAAAGAAGGTGGCTCTCTACTCACAAAGCAAAAGAACCGATTTTGCAATGCACACTCTTCTTCTTCTTTCTACTCACATACTCACTCTTTTCTCACACAATTTCGTGGCTCAACTTCTAATGCTTGATATATGTTGTTGTTGTGTTGTTGTTGTGTTGCAAATGGTGAATTCTAGTGCTTTATATAGGCACTTACATGACCCTACAACTTCCAATCATAAAGACTACATAAACATGATCATTGAAGATCATTACACCCTCTACTTAAATTGCATACATAATTAGGACGAAAATTACTCAAAAAAAATGAAAAGACTCTTGTCTCTTCCACTCCCTCAACCTTTTGTCTTCTCATGTGTTGACTCATCTCCTCCTTGATGTGTCATCAAGCACTGATGATGTGGCGGGTGACTAGGACGCCACATAGGATTAAGTCGCCACATAGGATTAAGTTCAATTCTCAATATATAATACAAAGATTACACATTTCTACTTTATATATATTCTTAATATCATGAGGCAAGGGATGGACACAAGTGGTGCACTTATATCACTAAATGAATCGTGTTTTGGTTCGGGTGGAACAAAAACATCTATGCTAATTGGGTAACTATAATGTGTAGCTAGATACCGCTTATAGTTTGAGATATTAAGTGTTTAATATCACTACCAATTTGGCTTAGATGCTCCTATAGGTCGCACCACAAAACTGGGAAACAAGAAGTTTGATTTTGAGTTCATATGATGTGTCAGGTTTCATGTGAAAAGGGAACTGATGAGAATTAAATTTATACCGCAAGTGCACGGCGTCAATGAAGACGTGGCAAGTACGGGTCGAACACAAGGAGGGATTGATATTGTTATTTGTGTGATTTTCGATTAAGGAAAAGAAGGAGAGAAGAATAAGTTTGGTTTTGAGATTTTTGGTTTTTAATTTTCTAAAGCATGAAACATGAACAAATAAAACTAAAATAAGAACAAGGATGGTGAATTCCGTTGGGTGGAGGTTTAGATATAGGGTTTAGATTAGAGAATTCAGAAACTTATAATAAATCATATTAGTTATAAAGCATTACATGATAAATGATTTAACATAAACTCAAGTAATCAAAATATAGTAACACGAAATTAAAATAATAACTTTTATTCTTCTTCTCTTCACCCTAAATCTGTCACCTCCACCCTTTGGAAAGAGTTAGAAACTCATAGATGGAGGGAGGGAGAAGGGGTCCTAGAGAAACTACAAAAGAAAACTAAAAATAAGAAATAAAAGAACATAATTTTATTACTAAAATATGGAACAAAAAACTAAGGACTAAACACAAACTAAGAACCTCCTCTACACAACGTTTCGGGGCTATTTATAGTTGATACAAGGGACCTAGGTATAAAATAGGAAAGTACACGTGGCGAAACACAACTGGACAAAATCCAGAGCCACGGATCCACAAGGGGGCGGTGTTTCCGCCGCACAATACACGTAGGATGCGGCGATTTCGCCGCAATATATGCGCTGATTTAATCCGGATTTTTCCTGTGTGTTTATGCTATGATTTCAATATCCTTTGCACGTCTGGATGATTTCTTTCCTTTCTTTTGAGCCCTGAATTAATTCCTTCATATATTTGGAGATCCAAATTGATTTTTCTTTAGAATTTCTCCAAGATAATATTTTGGTGCTTTAATTGCAGTTGAGTCCTCGGCTTTTTGCAATTCAGTCCCTGGCTACTTTTGTGCTTAAGTCCTTGGCCTTTTTGCAATTAGATCCTTGAATGCTTTTATGCTTGGATGAATTTCCATTTGAATCCCGATAATCTTGAACTTGATCTTTATGACAAAAATGAGTCTCTGGCACGCATTTATGCTCGGGATATGGGTAATTTGCATTCAGGTCCCTGTATTCTGTAAATAAGACTAAACACATACCTTAGTAGCATTTATTGATATAAAATTAATATAAATGAGAGACATATGATGCAATGTATGCAATGCATCAGGAACACATGTGGTGAATGAATAAAATCAATATGTCATGAGAATTGACATAATTAGAATCATAATAAATTCATATGAGGTGTGTATATTATTGGGTGTAATAATTTAATATTACATAGGATAATATATTACATAAGATATGAATTTGCTAAAAACCCAAAAGATCAAATTTTGTTCGAAATAAATCCAAAATTTGACAAAGGCAAAATCAGGGTCAAACACGGTAAACCGTTTAGGGTTCGGTCGACCGAGGTGTCTTCGGAACAATCAACCGAACGGGGAACGGGTAAACACAATTGGTCGACCGAAATTGTCTGGAGTAGCTGGACAATTGGGTTCGGTCAACCGAGCGTGAACGGTTAACCGAGAGAAAATATGTTGGGATATTTTCAGTAGACCGAATGTGACACGGTCGTCTGATGAATATTCGATAGGAGAAATTTTGGTGGTCAACGGTCGACCGAAGCAAGACGCGGATAATCCAAATTTTTTCAGAGATTTTTTCTCATGCATATTCGGTCGACCGTCTAGCTCACGGTCCACCGAACATGTGTTAAAACCGAATGGTTCGGTTAACCGAGAAGAATTCTCGGTCAACCGGACAATGTGATTTTTGCCTGAATTATTAAGAGAATAATTAGATCATGGGTTGGATTAATTCCGGATTTCATTAAATGTTTTAGGAGAGAATAAGAAAGGGATCATGACTAATGAATAGTTCTTTATGAGGATGTTTTTGGGAGCCTATAAAAGGACCCATCATCCTACTTGTTTAAGTTAATGCAAAAATTCTTTCTCTCATTAATCTCTCCCTTAATCACCACGAAAATCTTTTAATAGTTTTAAGTTTTGGAGATAGAAATCTCAGGAGCTTAAAGAGGGATTATTAGCTAGATTCTAAGCATAATTAGAGATTGATTGGCTAGCTCCTTTCTCTCTAATCTTGTTTAGAGTTTGGTGAACACTTGGAGGCGAATCGGCGGGCGATTCGACGAGCAACGGAACTCTGGATTTTCTGAAATGGTTTAGAGAACATTTGGGTATGATCCTCTATCCTTTGTTTATTTTAATATGTGTAGGAATGCATGATATTAGAACAAACAAATAGATTTACGTAAAATCAATGAAAATATGAGATCGATTTTGTATGTTGTATTAAAATTTTAAAATATATACATACATAGGGACACGAAATTCTACAGTTTGGTGTGCCCAATTGGGTTGTTGATGGTTGGGCCCGGATTTAATTATCAAAATACTTCTCATTAAGGGGTGGAGCTTCTTGATTTGCTCATTGATCCTTTTGGTTTTACATCTGGGTCATTCTCTCTTTCATCTCACTCTATAAGTCTTGCAACGTAGTCATTTTCCTTGCTTTTGAGACCTTTTATGCATCTTCTCCTCAACCATATTTATTCTTGAAACTCTAACACAAAACTCGTTACGTAGCATTGTTTAGGCTCAAAATAAAAGATATAAGACACAAATATATGCATGATATGAAATCAATCAAATACCCCCCACACCTAACTTTTGCTAGTCCCAAGCAAAACAAAGAAAGAGAAAAATGAAAGAAAGGAAAATACATATGGAAAACATAGAAATCCTAACTCACTTTCGTAGGAATCACGGTTGCACTTAGCACGTGCAACCAGCCGTTAAACCTCTTTGTCGCCAAGGAGGAGGAGTGTCTCCTGAGGGTTTTCAGCGGATATACCCACAAAATCCGAACATAGATGCATTATTCAATCTAGACACTCGACTTGTTGGACATATTTTGTCGATCATTGGACGCGGTAATCCTACGGGCCGACTCTGTATAGGTATTAGTCCACACACCTAGCCTAATGAACCATTCATGCAAGTTAATTAAGGATTTAAGTGAAAGACAAGAACAACCTCAACATCCTCAAGTGATACAAAGTGTAAAGTCCATTAAGGTTCTTATTTGCATTACAATTTTTTTTTCTTACTTTTTTTTCTTACTAGTTGGAGTTTCATTCTCCCAGGGTTAGGTTTCGTGCATCATTGCCTATGAGGACTTACACTATCACGTACACCTTTCCCCAAATCTCCACATAGGGCAATCCCTACCACCCATGTAATGGGAGTTTGGTCGGTGCATCCCAAGTCAGATGACTCGAAAGCACCAGGCACAAAGTCCCCTTAGACCTAATTTCCTAAGTGATAGGAGTCGTGCGAGAAGAGAGAACACCTACTCACTTATTTATTATCTACAAACCAAAACTCCTACACTTAATGTCTCACAACAGGATTTAAAGGGTCCTTGACTACAACAAACTTCCTTAAATTAACAGACGTGAATTATTGACTCACTAGGTTCACGGTGGACTTCTTTAATTGCTTGAGTACTGAAACTCTATGATTACTCACCTCCCGAGGGAAAACCGGGGTGCATCCTAACGACTAAATAAGTCCTAAAGCCACTGTACTAGATATCCTATTGCATCAAGTTCAACACAATTTTGGGAGCTTTCTTTTTTACTTTGCCTCTCAACGGTTTTGCACATGTTAAACACACGCAAAACCCACAAAACATTTTCTTTCGCAAACACATGAAGATTTTGAAAGAAATGTGAAAATTTTAAAGCACTATGCAAGTAAAAGAAGACAAGTCACCCAAGGATCATGACAAACAGATATATTGATATTAAATGCAGCACACTAACATGACCCTAACAATGCACACAAAAGAAAACAAAATCAAAGGAAAAAGACTCGATTATGTACACACGTAAAACACCCCCCACACCTATTTCATGCATTGTCCTCAATGAATGTGAGCATGATACTACATGGATTTATGCATGAAAAAGGAAAGATCTCACAAACATGAAGCGTAATGGGAAGTTCGTGGTTATGTTGATAGACACAAACCCGAATTCCCTCAAAACCTGTGAGATGCTAAATAATGAATACAAATATGTGAAAGAAATGTGGTCCAAATACACAAAGGTTGGAGCCCACAACAATCAATGCTCACTCATGGAGTCTTTTATTGTACTTCTTTTTCTTTTTCTTTTTCCTTTCCTTTTCTTTTTTTTGAATATAACTATGTACAAAAATAAGTTCTCATCTTCATTTGTCAAAGGACATCAAATGAGAACCTCAAAAGTGGGTCAATGCACTTGGAAAGGGAACATGACACCACGCGGGGTCAGAATACTCATGTTTGCCCCCCCTCCCTCACAAAGAGCACAAGATGAAAGGAGAGGTTCATGAATTAGACACAAAGACGTTTCATTCAAAGGATCAAATTGAAAGAGCTTGAATCTCTCAAGAGTTTGGGAAATAAGGGGCAACATAAGAAGAGTTTCTCCCACTGCGGTACTGAAGTTATGATCGTCAATCCAAACTCTCCAACCAACATGCTGGTGGGTCGGAATGAGGTCAAGAACCTCATTAGGCATGTCCGACTCACCAGGCGAACAGAAAGTGAGTCTCATACCCAAGGTATCCTCCAAGGAACTCCTAATACCCTCATTGGCGATGAAATTGTTTGATGTCCCATCATTTCCAAGATGATCAGGAACAATAGTGATAGAGAAACTCTCATCAGGTCGTTTGAAATTAGGGGTACTAGGGAGCTTTTGCTTCACCACAGGAGAGTCCTTAAGACGCACAATAATAAGATCATGTGGCTCAAGGGCCACGGGACAAAAAGATAAGGCACAATCATATGCCGACTCATAATGAAGTTGGTCCATGTTATTCTCAATTTAAATCGAATCCTCCACTAAGTGATCGTGAATTGATACCGCAAGTCCCTCACACTGATTAAGAGTTTGACTTTGAAAGATTGTGCTTTGAATTTGTGGATGTGATGGTGGTTCGATATCAGAAGATAAATCCTCATGTTGACAAGAAAAGTTACTCTCCTCACGTTCACGTAATTGCTGCGTCATTTGACTCACTTGCAGTGTCATATTTTGTATGGACTGTTGAGTGGTTTCCATAAATGTAAGGAAAGTTTGTTTCAAGGAATCAGGTATGCCACACAATTAAGATTGTCCCAACCATACGGGGTGTTAGTCTGAGCCACCCCAGGTTGCATGGGTCCGAAATACCAGGGAGAATTTTCCTAGTCCCAACAATGATATGGATGGTCACCTATGTAACCATCCATCTCAACAAAAAAACTCTTGAGTCAAACCACTCTCACCACCACGAGGCTAAGCTTGCAAAAGTGCTCGACTCGACCGTAAAACTCTTGAGTCAAACCACTCTCACCACCACGAGGCAAACCCCTTAAAGATGTTTTGAAATCTTAGGCTAGCAAGCAACTCACCAAACAAGCACTTACCTCAATCTTGTCCCGATGTACCTTACTAACTAATGCATGCTTTAACCATGCATGAATGAGAGAATGGGTGCACGTACCTCACGCCAGCAATCGACAACAAGAATGTAAAGAAAAGAAAAGACAAATGCGTTCAAGGTCTACAAATGATGCATGACATAGATGGCAAGAAGTCTAATCTTTTGCTTTGAGTTTTATTGTCCAAGTTGTCTTGAAAGGGGAATTGATTAATCTGGGAGCTAACTACAGGTTGAAACATGCCAAATTGAACACCCAGACTACTAAATTGAAGAAACAAACAACCACCACAAAAATTGGAGCAAAAACAACTCAGGAGGCCGCCAGTTGGCGGTCCTAGACTGCTGATTGGCGGTCACTTTGGCATACTTCTTCCTCCAATTTCCCCAGTGGCCTCCACTGGATGTCTGAATATTCCTGAAACAAACACAAACTAAAAACAAAAAATTAAAACCACTCGAATGGTCCAAACCAAAGTCTGGAAAGAACACCTCCCCGGCAACGGCGCCAAAAACTTGATTGATTCGTTTTAATTATAACCGCAAGTGCACGACCGCGTTGAAGCGGTGGCAAATACGGGTCGATCCACAGGGAGGTGTGTCAACTTTAGTTTGTTCGAAGGCGAGTGTGAAAGAAAGTAGAGAAATGAGTTATGATCAAACTACACTAAAATGCAAAAGAAAATGGAAAATAAGCAATAAAACTAAACCTCATAGGGGGTAGAGAAAGAATGTGAATACAAAGATATGTGTATGTGTGTGTTCAATTATGCTCATCACAACATGTAGTGCATGAAATCTTAAAACTAAATTCAACATTGCCTCCACATGAAATAAGATAACACAATACTATTAAAACATACAAGACAATAATTGGAATGAAGCTAAATGAACTCATGTATAAAGATCAAACCCCACTATGCCTCCACATGAAATAAGATAACACAATATCATTAAAACATATAAGTCATTAATCAGGGTAAGGGCAACGAAAACACATGCAACCACAAGCCAGGTTTCCCTTATCAACTCCATCATTATCCTCACATCATCATTCCCCATAAAATAGGCCCACTAGTCGAAGCATATGCTAAGCTTCATTCAAGAGCATTAGCATATCAAGGACAAGAGTGAAATCCCATTAGATGGTTATGAAAATCATATAAGGCTCAAAGGATTAAGATAACACACACACCCAATACATCACATAATCACATCACATTATTATCCACCCCCCCAAATGGGGATGAAACTACTCACTAATCATTACACTACAACCTACATTAACAAAATAAAACATTCTACTGAAAGGGAATTAAACTAAGCAAACAAGAAATATTAAAGAAGCTAATTGAAAGGAAATAAAATTAAAGTAGCATGCAAGAATAAAAAGACGACAATATTAAAAGAAACTAAGAAAAAATATTTTATTAACATGACTCACATTGCAAGTCGCATTCTTCTCCACCTTGAGTTTTTGCTTCAAGTAGAGAGAATGTCACCAAGCAATGGGGTAATACAAAGAAGGAGGAGGAGTTTTATTTATAGCCAAAGGAAAATGCAATCGGGGACAATCCCCCGGTATGGGACTAAAACGCATACCATAAATGGACTAAATACAACCTAATTCATCACTCGACCAAATCAAGTGTAATTTGGGACAAAATGGACCGCCAATTGGCGGTCTGAATGAGCTTGATCGGTTTGGATTTCGGGTGGCTTGATTTTGGCTTGATTTCTTGGTGTTTGATGAACCCGATTTGGTTGTTGATGGTTTGGCCCGGATTTAATTGCCAAAATACTCCTCATTAAGGTGTGGAGCTTCTTGATTTGCTCATTGATCCTTTTTGTTTTACATCCGGGTCATTTTTCTTTCATCTCAGTCCAAAAGTCTTGTAACTTAGTCATTTTGCTTGCTTTTTAGTCCTTTTATACATCTTCTCCTCAACCCTAATTATTCCTGAAACTCAAACACAAAACTCGTTACGTAGCATTGTTTATGCTCAAAATAATGGATATAAGACATGAATGTATGCATGATATGATGTCAATCATTTAACATGAGAATAGAGAGCTATTCTCATGCAACCGAGGGAGTGTGGGTTGGGTGGCATCCAACCATGCTAAAAAGTAGGACTTGAAGCACTATAAGAAGGGGACGCCACCCAATATTGGTGATAACTCGATCGAAGGAGAATCTTTGCATCTTAGTGATCTCTGTGATTCGACATCTATTTAGCCTATTGAAAGAGAGAAAGAGTTAGGGCTCGTAATTCCTTAGAGTGTGAGGAAGTTTTGAGTGTGTAACTTGTTCCCGTCGAAGCGTTTTCTTAAAGTTAATAAAAGAATCGTTCCACCATCGTTTGAGTGTTTGATTCGTGTGCGGGGGAATTTTGTTGGGACACGTGGGCTGGTGTTTGAGGAAGGTTGTGAGGTGTTTAACTTCCGGTGTCACTAGTGCAGAATGCTCGATAGACGTCACCAAATAGACGTCGGATGTCTAAACAACTGACGTCTATAGGTATAGACGTCGGATATTTGGACATCCAACGTCTATAGGTTTGTAGAAACGTCGGTTGTTTAGTATAACCGACGTCTATACCTCCTGAAAGAAGAAAATATTTTTTGTTTATTTTTTTGGAATTTATTTTGTATAAGAAATAACGCAATTTTTAGGATTTATTTCGTGTAAGAATTTATGTGGATTATTTTGTATAAGAATAATGTGGATTTAAAAATAATTACAATCACATGTGTGTTGTGTTGTACACATGTGTGTGTATGGTGACTTGTTTAGTCCCACATTGGAGAAAGTTTTTTATTGGTAGAGTTGAAGTACTCCACCACTCCTTTACTTCTAAATGGTAGTTTGGTACCACACTACAAAATGCAAGTGAGATACATATATATATTTAATGGTCAAAAGATTGGCACTTGGGGCACTTGGACAACTTGGGCTTAAAATGGTTGCAACGTTTTTTTACTATTAACCCATGTATAGACGTCGGTTGTATATGGTAGCCGACATATTTCTTTATTAATTATTGTTATTTCAAAGTATAGACGTCAGATGTATAGCATGACCAACGTCTATAGGTCATGCTGTATGAATAGACGTCAGTCAATGTATATATCCGACGTCTATTTGGTGTAATAGTTTAGTCCAACATCGGAGATTTTTTTTTTGGTGTGGTTGATGTACTCCACCACTCCTTTACTGCTGAACGCGAACGACTTGGGGCACCTGCGCATGTTGGGCTTGATATTCGTGGTTATTTGTCAAAAGTTTGGCCCTTGGGGCACTTGGGCAGCTTGGGCTTGATTAATGTGAGTGCAGAATGTCCGATATACGTTCCAATGTATCTTTTGTTAATTAACATATAATAGACGTCGGTCGTATATAGCCGACGTGTATACACTGTATAGACGTCGGTCGTATATAGCCGACGTCTATACAACAAGGAATAGACGACGGGGAAATGACGTCGGGTACTTGGACCATAGAAATCTGACGTCTATACCACTATAAAATATTTGATGGAAATGATAAAATATTCACGTTCGTTTCAACAACTCATGTTACGTTTCATTTACTAGACAAATCTTGAATGAAATTCACTATTTTTATGATGTTCCAAAATGTGATATCATAATACGATAACATTACCATATTACTTGACACAGTTCATATCGGTTCAACAACTTGTATTATATTTCATTATGTCTCACGCAGGAAGCTTACATTTGCAAAAATAAACTTCGAACTTACTTTGAACTTTCTGGTCTTATGTGAATGAACACAAACATGCCTGACAATTGATTCATAGACGCACAAATTGATTTTGTCTCTCACTTTTTAGATTGAAAAATGACGTTTAAAAGTATGGTAAATGAGAACTATTAGAATTTAGAACAGTACTGGTTCCTTCATCTAAAAAAAGTGGAAGAAAGTGTGTTTGCATGTCATTATGTTTATTACAAAAGCATACCTAAACAAAAATGTTTAGAAATAATAATATCCCATTAGACGATAATTCCGGAATTATATATGTGTAGTTTTCTATGGGTTTGCATAAAAAGTGTCCAAATTAGAATAAATCTTTAGTTTAGTGAGTTCATACATTTATTTGTGTTTATTTATGTTTTGTCTAGTTAAATGTTTATTTATGTTTATTTATGCTGAAAAAAACTTACTTTGTTTAGTTAAATGTTTAGTTTATAATAACTCATTGCCCCCCTTAAACAACTTGGCCTTTAATAACCCAAAGCAAAAGATTAGACAATATTTGTTAAGTCATTCATCATATAGGATTTGCATGCATTGTATTTTTCGATTATTTACGATTTCTATCGTAGATTGCTGGCGTAAGGTACGTACTATCTTTCACTCATCATTCATTAGAAAGCACGCATTAGTTAGTAGGACTTGCATTGGAACAAGAGTGAGGTGAGTGTTTGTTTGGTGTGTTGTTTGTTAGATTAAGGTATGAAAAACACTTAGGGGGCAGTCACCTATAGGAGATGAGGTGGAGGATTTCATCACTCTTTCCTTGGCCTAGAAACCACTTAATAAAAGAGCCTTAATAAAATCAATTAGACGTTGGCCCCTAGGAATTTCGGACGCATTAAGGAGAGGAAACCGTTTAAGACCGTTATGGCCTGAATGTCGTTCCCCATCTAGTCTCCCTGAGATTTTAGTAACCTCCGGGTTCTTGATTTCCTATAGATTAGTGGTCCTCGATGTTTAAGACCGTTTCGGCCTGAACGTCGTTGCCCATCTAGTCTCCCTGAGATATTAGGGACCTCCGGGTTCTTGATTTCCTACAGACTAGTGGTCCTCGGTGGGACCTCGAAGTTAGGCGTCGTCTATTACTAAGGACCTATAGTGGACTTTAGGTTTGTTTTGCCCTTGATTGTTTAGTTAGATTTCTAACCTTCCTTATTCCACGCTAGATTAAGGACTTCATCTCTTCTCCTCTGAGTCATTCTTTTCTCATCTTAATGTCTCCGAATCTTCTCATCTACGAACACATTCTTTTAAATTGAAATTTTATTTATTTTCTTCAATAATAACTATCATTTTTGCTTCTGTTTAGATTGAGATGGATCGAGAGTGGATAGTTTCAAACAGATTGAGTGATGAGTATGAGAACGGAGTGAATATGTTCTTAGAGGTTGCCAAAAACATTCTAAGAAAATGAAAGACAACGACATGGCGTATTGTCCGTGCAATAAGTGTCATAATATGTCAGTGTTGACTTTTCGGAAAATGAAAGATCATGTGTTTGAGAAAGGTTTCGACCCAAATTACAGACGGTGGATATGGCACGGCGAAAATGAATCATGTAGTCGTTCCAAGAATGATGGAGAAGATGTTAGTGTGGAAGATCACTTAGAGGAAATGGTTCAGGATATGGCTGAAAAGTTTTCGTCCAACCCCGATTTACTTGGTAATTTGTTGAGTGACAATGAGAAGCCGTTGTATAAGAATTGTACCAAATTCACTAGATTGTCAGCGGTGTTGAAGTTGTACAATTTAAAAGCTGGAAATGGTTGGTCCGATGTGAGTTTCACATCAATGTTGAAGTTAGTGAAAGAGATGCTTCCAGATGATAATGAGTTGCCAGATAGAACTTATGATGCAAAGAAAGTGTTGTGCCCTATGGGAATGGAATATAGGAAGATACACGTATGCCCGAATGATTGTATATTGTATAGGGGTGAGTTTGAAAACTTACATTCCTGTCCCAGGTGTAATGTTTCAAGATACAAAATGAAACGTAATGGACCAAACCACAATGAAGAGGCTGATGAGATGAAAATCAAAGGACCTCCTGCTAAGATTTTGTGGTATCTTCCGATAATACCAAGGCTTAAACGTTTGTTTGCGGGTAAAGAGGATTCCAAGAATATGACATGGCATGCTGATCGTGAGAAACCAAATGATCAGTTGCTACGTCACCCTGCAGATTCACCTCAGTGGAAAAAAAAAATGTCGACTTTCCTGTGTTTGGTGAAGAATTGAGGAATGTACGACGGGCTCTGTGCGAGGGGTAGGGAGTAGAGTTGGACTTCGACAATATTATGGGAAGACTCAAAGGTCTACTTCGACGACTGGTCATACCAAATGCCAGCAAGAGATCGCAGATTTGAAGAAGTCTTTGCAACTTCTTACGGAGAGATTGGATCGTGATTTGCCTACTTCTCCTACCCGTCGTAAGACCGGTTCTTCCGCGGAGACTACTCCAGTTCCGCCAGTGTTCCACCCTCATCGACATGATGATTTCGTGTCTCATTCTCGAGAATTGGCCCTCGTCGACAGTCCCTCGTTTGGAAAGTTCGCGGATGGATCTAGATGTGCTTTATTTGTCGAAGACCCTGATCGAAGATTGGTGGGACACGGGAAAGTTTATAACATCTCCAGACACCACTTCACAGAGGTAGGAGAGGGAGAATTGAAGGTTGCGGTTGAGAGTTGCTTAGATCCTGGTGCTTTTGTGCCATTTCCGGAAGAAGAGATTGTTACTCTCGGCGATGCTATCGGTGGGTTCGTGTGTTGTCCTAGTTATTTAGTAGAGCTAAACGACAAACATGAGGTATAGTTTAACTTTGAAAGACTTTAAACTTCAAATTTGTTAACAATTGTATTTTAACGGTTCTATACATCTTTGTAAGGTGTCAAGCCCCCGGAGCAAAGGGTCAAACAACCAATCTCCGATCAACATTAATTCGCTTCCAAGTAGGTGCAAAATGCTGTATCAATGTATGGAAGGTAGGGAAGCACAATCCCTAAGTGTAGGATTTCATGTTTAATTATACATATATATTTTCGAAATTTTTATGTATAATAAGGATCAATTACAATTTTCTTTGATTTATTTCATGCATGCATCGGTTTGTTTTAACATCTAGTTTCAAAACTCTATTAAAACAAACAAGGGCTCCGAAATTCATACCTAGAAGTTCTTAAAAACTTCTTGAAGATTCGGAGACGTTGGGGATGCTTCTCGCCGCACCGGATACCTCCGAGTGTTCATCGAAACCCTAAACAAGGTTGGAGAGAAAGGAGCTAGCCAATCGATCTCCAAACAAGCTTAGAATCTAGCTACAAACCCCTTCCTTAGCCTCTGAGATTTCTCCTTCCAAAGACTTAGAAAACTAAAAGAATTTTCGTGGGTTTTAGTAGTGAATTTGGAGAGAAAATAATTTCTGAATTGTGTGTGCAATTAGGGAGAATAAGGACCTATTTATAGGTTCCAATCTTACTCTTAATCATGGCTATTCTTAAGCCACGGTTTTATGACAATTTCTCTCACAAACTAATTCCATAATGCATTATATGCACCCACAAAACGTTTGACCAAATTTGGAGCTAATCCAACCATCGATCAAATTAATCTCTTAATAATCAAAGGCAGAAAATCGACCGCTGTTCGGTTTACCGAGTCCCACTCGGTTAACCGAATTTGTCACGATCGTTTAACCGAGTACGTGACGGATGACCGAATCATAAGGGGAAAAATTCTCCTTAACCGATCGGACTCATTCACGTCTAAGACCGAGTGCTATTCGGTTAACCTAAAATATCGGAACTTGACATTGTTCGGTCGACCGTTTCTGGTTCGGTACGCCGTACCAAAGCTCCAGGCACTTTGGTCAAGTTCGGTCAATCAATTACGATTATCCTTTCCACGTTCGGTTGACCGATCCATAGATCCTTCGGTCGACCGAACCTCAACGGATTACCGAACTTCTACCCGATTTTGCCTATTTCAAATTTTGGATTTATTTCCAACAAAATTTGAACTTAAGGGGGTTTTAGCAAATTCACAACTTATGCAATGTATTATCCTATGCAACAATAAATTATTGCACCCCATAATATATGCATCTCATATGAATTTATCATGACTCTAATTATGTTTATATACAACATAATTGATTTTACTTGTTCACCACATGTGTCATATTTTCTATGAGAAACCCAACACATCATATGAACCAAAAATCAAGCTTCTTGTTTCACGGTTTTTGCGGTGTGACCTATGAGAGGATCTAAACTAAGTTGGCAGTGATATTAAGAGCTTAATATCACAAGCTATAAGCGGTATCTAGCTACACATTATAGCTCCCAATTAGTTAGATGTCTTAATTCCACTCGAACCAAAACCCGATCCATTTAGTGATGGAGTGCACCACTTGTGTCCGTCCCTTGCCTCATGATATTAAGAATACACACAAAGTAGTATTGTGTCATCTTTGTATTAGTATTCATTTCTTGATCTCTTTAAGCTAGTTATAAATATGTGACTTAACTTAAATCACATTGTGCACATTATAACTTTTGCTTTATCAAGGGGCCCACTAATATCATCACTCAATTAAGAGGGGCAATGATAATCTTTTGACTAACTATCTTCTCCAACGAAAGTTATACTTAACCAACCGATGCCTTTACACTACACTGATCGATAGTTCAAGACACTGATCTAATTAAGTATTCCTTAGGTGATTAGATATAAGTCTCATATCAAAGGACCAAAGACACAGTAAAATATTAATGACACAGAAACACATTTCTATAATATTTTACTTATTAGGTCTATTCAGTATACAAAAGTAATATTTTCCTCTTTTGCATACCCGTGTTGTCACTCACTTGTAGAGCTACAATGATCTATGACCAACACGACAATCTTAACTCGGTAATTAATGTTCCATGTTAATTACCATGATTGCGAATATCTTTTGTTTTATGTAAACCAATATCTTTTAGAGCTCTACGGTTAAGGACCAAGAGCCTCTTCCTTAACACTTCTAAAAGACGAATAACATAAACAAGGAACAAAATGATTTCTCATTCAATTCATAATAATTGGAATTTAAAAGTAAAACTTTTAGAACACATTCCCTTCACTAAGTACCTTGGACTTGGAGGGGGATAAAGGGTTGCCTCCCGCTTTGTACGTCACCAAAGAGGATATCATGCAGTTCATGGCGATGGATTCGTTGTGTATCATGATTATCGACGTGCAAGTGAAGTAAGTGTTTTTTGTATACAATGAAAAGTATTGAATAATTTTATCAAAACTATAATAAATTATAATTTTTATACTTGTAGACATCTTTACGACGCCAGAAGGTTAATATTTCCCGAGGATCAAGTATTTGGATTTATCAGTCCATCTACATATATATACGGGAATGATGATAAATCGGGTCAACTTGGGACATTCTTTAAAGAAGAAGACAAAAGATATTATCTGCTCCCTTATCATGAGAGGTAAACTTTGTAATTCAAAGTGAAATTTTATTTTGTAATAAGCTTCTAATTATATATATAACAGGGCTCATTGGATGCTTGTCGTTGTATGCCCCACGACTAATTAAGCATATTGGTTTGATCCGTTGGGGTCGAATAAACCAAGGGACTCAATAAAGAAACTTCTAAATATGTAAGTTCGTTTAGTTGTCAAAAAAGTAATTCTTGGATTTTTATTAGTATTATTGAATGATATTTTCACTTGTGCTACTCAGGGCATTTAAGGTTTACAGAGCTTTAGGTGGTAGTAGAACAACCACAAAATCTGGAATAACATGGCATGGAATGAGAGTACGTTCTTTCCCATTTTTGTTAATTAAGTTAGGAACAAATATTTAGCGAATTCCTATGTTTGTAGTACCGGAAGCAGGTTGGAAATACGGAATGCGGTTACTACGTGATGAGATACATGGAGGAAATCCTCGATGTGGCAACTCAAGACGTAGGTCTAACCGAGGTAATGTAGATCGTTATTCAATTGTATATTCAATTGTAGTTTCAATATTTAGTTATTAATATTCAACATACTTGTATTTTTTGATAGGTTTTCCCAAAAAGTAGTGATCCATTCTCGCAACAGGAGCTCGATGAAACTCGCGACCGATGGACTCGCTATTTCATCAGAAACATGCTGACGAACTAAGAGGTTCTACTGCCAATTGTATTTTTTGTAATTTAGTTAACAAGTGCACTTGTATTACAAACCTACACTTTATGCCTTAATATAATCGCCTTAATTTTAGAATGAATTAATTGCAAGTGTGTTGAATGTCAATTGTGTGGTTGTATTTTTGTGTTTGTGTTTGTGCATGTATGCTTGTGGATGTATGTGGATGTATGCTTGTGAATGTCAATTGTATGGATGTATGTGGGATGTATATGGATGTATGGGGATGAAATTTATAGGTGAACGAATTTGGTGCAGTTGTATGTACACGACGACGATGACTAAAAACAATTTCGTCGGATCCTTTTTTTTTGTCCAGGTTTGGGAATAGACGTCGGTTGTCTCTATAAGCCGACGTCTATTCCTCTGAAGAAAGGAATAGACGTCGGCTTTCTATGTAATTCGACGTCTATCCCTAAAGTATAGGCGTCGTATGTTAGTTAACCGACGTGTATGCCTAAAGTATAGGCGTCGTATGTTAGTTAACCGACGTGTATACCTAAAGTATAGGCGTCGTATGTTAATTAACCGACGTCTATACATTAAAGAATACACGTCGGAGTCTAATTAAGGCTGACGTCTATTTGTTAGGTATAGACGTCGGCTATACGATGGCCGACGTCTATGTATAGACGACGCACAGATATACGTCGGATAGGGGTGTGCTTATATCCGACGTGTATAAACCCTTACATCCGACGAATATTCCCTTTTCTGTAGTAGTGTCTTTGTTGTCAGCATCTTCACTCGCAATACGCCATGCATCTTCAAGTTAGTATTATATATATACCATCAAAATCAAAATATGTGAGTCCCAATCAAACACCTAACGGAATCAGTTAGCAACTAAAAGCCTACATTTATGCAATAGCTAGCTAGCAAGTGGACAACAATATTAGTAAAGGTACATAATTAATCATAAATGTAGAAACATTTAGCTTGCAAATGAGTAAAGGTACATAATTAATCAATTTGAGTTGGAATAGAAGGATGAGATTAGTGGAATTTGACCTTTATTAAGAAATGAGAGGATCCGGATCAGTGTGTGTGTGTATAAAAAGGTAATAGTCGAAAATAAAAGATGGGATTGGGAAGCCTACCCAGATGGGAAGACGTTGATAAATTAAGCACCAGACCATAGATCATTGGATCCTTCGAAACATGAAAGTCTACATGTTCCGATGCGGTCATTACCTCCGGATCCGGTGCCTGCGGTGCCTCAAAATCCCACCTTGACGACGACAATCTAGTACAACATTAATTCTATTGTGAATCAATCAAACATGAATATATATATATATATGCATGGATCCGTATGTAATTAGCTTAATTTACATAAATTGGAATTGAAACACAAGAGGAGAGTAATAAAAGTTGCACTGAATAAATAAATAAATAAAAGTTGCACTAATCACTACACACATATATTTGCAATATATACGTACCTTTCTTGCCCGTGGCTTTGTGAGTTGCGCGCATGGTTATCGCAGTACATTTGCATAAGTTCTTGGTAAGGAATCTTCATGTCTTTGAGGAGCTGTTTGAGCCAGACAAGTTCGCTAGTAGTAGATGTCATGGCCCGGTATTCGACTTCTGCATTGGACCGTGCAACCACATTCTGTTTTTTTGCTTCTCCACGTGGCGAGATTTCCACCAACAAATGTGCAAAACCCCGTGGTGGACTTGTGATCGTGACTATCAGCTCAATCTGCATCAGAATAACCAATTATTGAATTAGAATTGTTTCTTTTTATCCATATCTCTTGACCTGGAGTTTTCTTTAAATATCTAAGGATTCTATCTACAAAGTCAAGGTGGTGTGTATGGTGCATGCATGAATTGACTAATTGTACTAACAAAGTAAGTGATGTCGGGTCTAGTGATAGTGAGATAAATGAGTTTTCCTACTAGTCTTTGGAATTGACTTATGTTGTGTAAGGGTTCACCCTCAGTGACTTACCTTTCTGTTTGTCTCGATGGGGGTGTTGGCAGGTTTAGATCCTAATTTACCAGTTTCTTTTAGAAGGTCTAAGACATACTTTCATTGAGATAAAAATAGACATTTCTTAGAATATGCAATTTCAATGCCCAAAAAATATTTCATGAATCCTAGATCCTTGATGTCAAATTTAGATTTTAAGTATGATTTCACAAGTTTAATGTCATTATCATTGCATCCTGTGATTATGATGTCATCTACATATACAAGAACAATTGTGGTGATGTTGTTAAGGTGTTTGGTAAACATAGAAGCATCAGTAAAACATTTAGTAAAACCAAATTGAAGAAGAGAGTGACTAAGTTTTGCATACCATGCCCTGGGAGATTGTTTCAATCTGTAGATTAATTTGAAGAGTTTGCAAACCTGATTGTGGGAAGAGTTGTACCCTGGAGGAGGAGTCATATAGACTTCTTCTTCCAGAGTTCCTTGAAGAAAGGCGTTTCGAACATCCATCTGATAGAGGTTCCATCCGTAGTTGACAGCTACAGACAGGAGGACTCTGATAGTGTTCATTTTAGCTATAGGAGCAAAGGTTTCAAGATAGTCGAGGCCATAGGTTTGGGTGTAACCTTTAGCAACTAATCTAGCCTTATATCGGTCGATAGAGCCATCACTATTGTATTTAGTTTTATATACCCATTAACATCCTACAGGTTTTATTCCAGGTTTTGAAGAAACTAAAGTCCAAGTTTGATTTTTTTTCTAAAGCATCTAGTTCATCTTTCTTACCTCGTACCCAATGAGGGTAATTAAGAGCTGCATGGTAGGAGGTAGGTTCACTATCTTTACCGATTACATTCAAAAAATTCCGATGAGAGGAAGAAATAACATTGTAAGAAATATAATCTTGGATGGGGTAAGTGACGTTGTAAGTAATAAAATCTTGGAGACGAGATGGGGTGCGAGTAGGTCTTGTGGATCTCCCTGCGGTAACCTCTTCTTGTGGTTCCACCTGTTCGTCATTTTGCTCCTCTCTGGTACCTGATTGAGTCAGTTTAATAACAGCAAGTGCACAACCGCGTTGAAGCGGTGGCAAGCACGAGTCGATCCACAATGAGCGTGCGCGAGTCAGATTCGCGATACTCGAGTGGAAAAAGAAAATGAGAGAGATGCGATCGGAATCAAACTACAACACGTAGGAAATCAGAAAACAAACAATAAAACTAAACCCCTCGGGGGGTAGAGAAATAACATGGAAATGAAAATGTGTGGTGGTCTGCGTTCAAATGTGCTCATTAAAACATGTCATACATGAAATCCATAAAACTCAAATTCAACTTTGCCTCCACATGAAATAAGATAAAACATTATCATCAAAACATACAAGACAATAATCAAAATGAAGCAAATATGTTCACATGCATAATGACTCATATCCAACTATGTCTCCACATGAAATAAGATTTATCACAATCATTAAAACATACAAGACATTAATTTGGATAAAACCAACATGAGCACATGCATGCACATGTCTTATTCTCCTCTTCCACTCCATCCTTATCCTAACCTCATCATTCCCCATAAAATAGGCACACTAATCTAAGTATGTGTTAAGCGTCACTCAAGAGCATTAGTACATCAAAAATAAGAGTGAAATCTCATAAGATGGTTATAGAAATCATGTAAGGCTCAAAGGATTAAGATTACACACACACTAATCTATCACATGATCAAATTACTTTCTTCTCCACCCCCTAATGGGGATGGACTACTCTCTACTCATTTCTATACTAAAGAAAACATAAAAACAAGAAGAACCATAATGTAAATAACTAAAAATAAGATTAAACAAACAACAACATCAAATCAAAGTAAAAGACATGTATTTAAATAACAAAACTCACACTTGATTTAAATGAAAAGATTACAAAGTATGATTCTTCTCCTCCAACTATACTAATCTGCAGCAAAACAAAACCTTAAGCTAATGGAGAAGCAAGAAGAAGAGGTGGATTACAATGGTATATATAGACTAATACATGGTTAGGATTAATCTGTGAATAATCGGACGACTCTAAATCACATCTGATAGTCCAAGAATGCTCTGATCCGACAACCCGAACAACTACCAAAATTGTAGACCATTTGGATCCGCCAATGGTGGATCAAATGGATCCGATCGGTCTGAAATTTTGTGTCCCACTTTATTTCTTCATTTGTCACATGGGCTGAAGTCCTGGTCTTCTGACTCGAATCACTTTGAGTTTAATTGGCAAAATACTTAATTAATTCAAGTCATGTGTCACCATATTTTGCACTTCACAATCAGGTCCCTCCGGGTTTGCACTTGGGTCCTTCCTGATTTGCGATCCAGTCCTTGTGCATTACAAATAGGTCCAGAACCTTCCAAATCAGTCCCTACTTGTTACATTTAGGTCCATTTTGCTCCATTCGTCTTCTTTATTACCTAACTCCTCAAACACTACAAACAACAACTTGAATAGCACAATATTAGGGTAAAATAAAGGATATATAGCATGAATATGATGCATGATATGCTACTAATCAGTACTTGTGGTATATTCGTCTCCCCTGCCTTGGTCTTGGGGAATGAGAGTTTCCACAAGAGGAGAGATTTCAGACACATCAAAGGTAGGGAGAGGAGATGTCTCACCTGGAGGGTTAGTTTTCGCAGATTGGAAGTATGATTCATGTTCAAAAAAGGAAACATCTCGAGAAACGTTAGACTTTGCGATCCAAAGGATCATAACATTTGTATCCTTCTTTTGAAAGGAATAGCTAAAAAATAAGCTTTTATAGAATGACAATCGAGTTTATCAAGACGTTTTTTTTAACATAGTAAGTACAACCAAAGGTCTTAAGGTGATCAACATTCATTCGCCTACCATTCAGGATTATTTTGAATTGTGGGACTAGGCAGACAGTTAATCAGATATACAATGGTTAAGATAGCTTCTGACCAAAATATTTTGGCTACTTGAGTTTGGAATAAAAGAGATCAAGTGACATTCAAAAGGTTCCAATTTTTTCTTTCAGAAATACCATTTTGTTCAGGGTTGTTAATGCAAGTAGTTTGATGAAATATGCCTTTTTTCTTTCAAAAAATTTTGGAAGAGATTACTGGTGTATTTTAAACCTTTATCAGATCTAAGAGTTTTGATTTTAGTATCGTACAAATTTTCTACTAAGGCAACATACTCACAAAAAATAGAGAAAACGTCAGATTTCGATCTAAGTAAGTAAAGTCATGTTGTGCGTGAAAAATCATCAATGAAAGTAATAAAACATCTAAAACCAATGTAGGACTCAACTGGGGTTGGCCCCAGATGTCAGAATGTATCATCTCCAGCGGTCTTCCTGTTTTAGAAGTAGAAGCATGAAAAGGTAATCTGGTTTGTTTTGCCAGACGACAAATCTCACAACATAGCTCATTATTAAGGTTTATGCTAGGAAATAATTATTTCAAAACAGGAAGGGACGGGTGTCCCATGCGTTTGTGACAAAGATCAAGAGCCCAATGAGACACATTATTAGTGTGTAAAATATTGTTCAAGTTGTCTAAAATATATAAGCCATTTATGAGAACACCTCTACCAATCATCTTCCCTAATTGTCGGTCCTGAAACAACACATCAAAGGGTGAGAACATCACATTACAATTCAAATTTCCAGTGATCCTTGCTACAAATAGAAGATTAGATGTAAAATCAGGAACATGTAATACTTTTTCAGTCGTATCGTTTAGTAGATCAGATTCTCCCACTCCATTAATTTTGACTTGATTTCCATTAGTAACGGTAATAAATTTATTTATACTAGGGTCATAATTAATATTTCACAAAAGATCTTGATTTCCGGTCATGTGGTCTGTAGCTCTGGTGTCCATAATCCAAAAGTTTATAAAACTACTGAAATTAGATACGATTAGCAGAATCAATACCTGGATTACCTGATTGACTTTGATTTTGACCAGCCATTTTGAGGAGACTATTCAGATGGGCCAGCGTGTGCCCCAACTCCCTCTGGACGGATCCAGGCCCAAGAGCAACAGCAGCAGCACGCTCTCACCCACTCGCTAGCATACCCGGATCCAGAGTCCGCATTTGACCCGAGCTTCCATCGGATCTTCCATAGTCCACAAAGGAATCAGATACAAAACCCCGACTCCCAGACCCCGACCCAGACCCGACTTGCAACCATTTATGTTTCTCCTCTCCAAAGTTTGGGTTTTGGTAGTGTCCATTGCTGCTAGGGTTTCCGCCGCTGCAAGGGTTTCCTCTCCCATCCCCCCCTCCTCTCGTCAGTGCCATCTTTTGGTGGTCGGAGGTGTGGGTAGAGGAACCAACAACGATCGTGACTATGGCCTTGTTTTTACAGTTGTCACAATGCTCATCTTTTCGTCTTCCGAACTGTCATTTTCCTTTTGTGTTTTGATTATTGTGTGTGGTTGTGAATGCTTGGTTTTCTTTGCTGATTTGGTTTTGTTGAGGCACAACGTGTCTTTGGGTTTCTTCCCGTTGAAATATTGTGACGATGTGCGTGAGGGGCGGAAGCTCCGGTGAAAGCAGCACTTGAGATTTTAAGGTTTCAAAGCTAGAGTTGAGACCAACCAGGAACTGGTAGATCTGATTTTGCTCAATCCTTTCTTGTATGATTTTTTGGTCAGTGCTTATTGGTTCATAGACGCTGAGTTCGTTCCACCGGATTTTGAGGGCTCTGAGATAATCGGTGACCGTTCTTTGTCCTTTCTTGGTTTGTGCGATTTCCTGCTTTATTTTGAAGATGTAGGCAAAGTTCTGTTGCTTTCCAGAGAGTTCGTGGACGACCTCCCATAGCTCTTGGGCGGAGTTAGAGTAGATGAATAACTCCCCGTCTGTGGTTGTAGGGTAGGAATTTCTCCCACAACTCGTCCGACTCCACCGCCGACCTGAAAATCTTGGAGACCGTTGCCAATCAGCATGTGTCCGCTGGCGAAGTCAGGGAGAGAACGTGGGAGACGCATCCCTCCCGCACTTTGAAATCCGTTGTCAATCTTCTAATTGTTTGTGGATTGGAATGGTTTGTTTGTGTTTTGGTTTTGGAAAGATAATAATATTATATTTAGTCTTCTCGATCTCAAAGAATTCAGATCACAAGAAGTCAAGCCTTTAAGTTTTTGCTTTTGCATATTCCAGCCCCACCTTTTGCTAAATTCTTATAGCTTTGTGCATGCAATTAAATTTTGGGATTTTTACTTGGGTGTACTTCTAAAAGTGTCTTTTTGGACCTTTGCACTTGTATAAGTTTTTATTGGTCTAGTACACTTGGGAACTTATCTATTTACTTTGGTACACTTTTCCAAAAAGTCAGTTAACGTCCATTGGTATGTTCCTCACGGTGTTAGTGTAATTTTCATTTAAATCCTCCAACTTCCAGAAAATGACTATTTACGCCAAAACCCATCCAATCTGGGGTAGAAGTGAAAAACACAATTTCACCCCCAAAATCCCAACAAAAAACCCTTCGTTTCTAAGTTTTTGCTTTTTGCATATTCCACCCCACCTTTTGCAAAAACAAATTAGATTTGTTCATGAGTCATGAGTGACCATTAATTTTCTCTTAACACCGATTCTAAGATCAAGCAAATAAATAATAACGTGATATGAGAAATGGTGTTGAAAGAGAGTCGTGCGGTGTGGGATCTTAAAATTATAATAACATGTCTCCATTCGGAACATGGTTAACGAAAAACAAATAGAATTTTGTGGTTTGGGTTTCTACGACCGTTATCTCCTCTTGCTTGAGCTTGAAACTTTATTTGAAAAATGTTAGCTCTATTTTAACTTGAAAATAAAGGATCTTGATGGAGAAAAAATCAACTTAGTTTAGTAAACGAGTCACTTAAACTCAAAAAAATTAAAACTCGATTTGAATTTTTTATTGTTAAATTTGTAATTAATTTATTGTATTAGATAATAATATAAGTTAATATTTTTTGTTCGAAATTTTTACTCTACTCGACTGATTTACCCTCTTATTCTTATTCCCATAATCGGAAAGGTAGAGAGGTCTCCCTATGATGGGGCCTAGAAGTAAACAAAGCTGGTCCAAAACATTCTTCAACCTTGTATTCTTAATTGAGTTTCCAGAGTATGTTTTTATCTATCTATATATATCCAATATGCACAACACATCTTAAATAAATACTAACGTGTGATATGCTAAATAAATACTAATAAAAGAAAGTAAAACTCATTTTAGAAGCACAAATTGTATTAATCATGCATAAATATTTGTTGAATATTTAAATGTCTATCTTTTTTTAGTTACATCATCAAATGAAAGCTTAATTCAATCCTTCAATCTGGTACGTCTTCTTATATTGGTGCTTCCTGTAATGTAATGTTTTGAACCGATCGATCATGTTACCCTGCCTGCAACATATATAAGTAGAAAGAACCATTAGGGATGTGTAAAATATCCTACTTTCAACTTTTGAAATGACACCTTTTTTTTTGCATTCCAAATAAAAGGCAAAGAAGTAGGATTCAAAAGCAAGGAAGTCGTGTCAACCTGCAATCTTTTCTCAAACAAAAGAGGGACAATAGTTATGGTTGTTGGAAATGTCAATGGAAAGTCGATGTATGTATGTATGTATGTCTTAGACGCTAAGACATGCAAGAGAATCGTTCAGATTCAACATTAATTTCTTAGTTAAATTTTTACTAAATAATACCGAAGCTTAACCAACTCTATAGCTTCTACTTTGAGTTATGGAAGCAAAATTAAGCTAAAACAATCGAGTGATGTCAAAAAGTATCTTGGTTATCTGAGTTTTGAGTTGGGCCGATACGAAGTTGGGTTCTCAGGCCCACTTGATTTGGATCCAGATTTTGAAAAACGTCCAACCATAAAATTGGCAGCAAAGCAGTTAAAAGTTGTCAGGATAAAAAAAAGAGGAAAGAATGGAAGTGGACTGTGGAACTGTGATAGAGACCTTAATTAGTTGATAGTGATATAAGAGTTGGGTTACTTGTCATGAGACATTTTGGGAAGACATGCATGGAAATAATTAAACACATTAAGAGATCTGGAATGACATTAGTCATTCACTTAATAGACTAATAAACTGTCTGTCTGGGACCACTACTTTCTTATGGTCCTTAATTCTGTAATGTGTTTTTCTTTGGTACAAACTGTGGTGAAGAATTCAAGCCGAACGATGGGGTTCATCTGTTGAGGGTATATCAACCATTTTATTAGATATATTTTTGGGATATTGTGATCTAACTACGTTGATGATTATTCGGGTACATTTCTCTCATCTGATTTACCACAATCAACATAACTACCTGTCTACTGTCTATCTATATATAGTGGACCCCAACTGTAATATTAATCAAATCAATTCATAACAAACAACCAACTGTTGTAAAACATCACGGATGTTTCACATTCTCCTCTCATAACTACATCAACATCTCACATTCTCATTTGTAAACTCTTGTAACATACACTCTTTCATTTGCCTCATTTAACCTATAAATAGGAGATCATTGTAATATTTTGGTGATGATGAAATACTACAAATATTCTCCCCCAAATCTTTATCTTCTTTGTTGCATGTATATTTATTTTATAACACGTTATCAGCACGAGACTCTAACCAACTCAATATTTGATCAGACACGAGTCCATTAGAAGTTTTGAATCACACGGAAGGACGCACAACGACATGGGAATATGTCTTGGATCTGTGGATCAACTTGGTGCGTAAATATAGGTACGTGTTTTGATGCTTAGACATATTCTAGATATACTTAAAAGACATATCGACTACTTTTCTGATTGGATATAGATGGAATGAAAGAATCATAAGTCTCTGGAAAAAAAATATTTCACTGGAACTTTACAAACATGTCCTAACATAAAGATTCTATGACAATAGTTTGATGTCAATAAACTTTAGCATAATATTTCGGAAATTGAATGGAATACGTTTAGAATCGTTTCAGTTTTTCTAGTTGCATGTGTCTTGTTGAGATTTTGTTTTTATGTACGAATAATAACATGAATCACCTTGTTAGATGCGATGGTTGTCATATATAGTTAAATTTTGCTTTACCTCGTGTATTTTGTATAAACTCCATGCCAAAATGATTCACGACTAATCTTAACAAAGTTAGATACACCCAAACTTGTATCCAGGAATAGATTGAATAAGTGAGAATCATTCTTAATTTAGTCTATATAACTTTATCTCCCCGTAGGCAACATGGGTTGACAAAAATGGGATAGATTTTAAGGAGATATACTGTAACATCTCAAAACAGCGGAAATTTAAAAATTTATAATCAAGACATTAGAGACCAATAATCAAAGACATGACTGTTACTTCTCCTAAAACATATAAGCGGTGCACCATATTACATCAGAGTTTGTCAAAACGATACATGATTACAACAGAACGACAAAAGGAGATAAACATAATCATGTCGACCTCAGTGGTCCGAATAGAGGATCCGATCCCAAGATACATTCGCCCGTTGATCACCACCCCACTGGACCTACTGTGGTCCTGAAAAAGATGCAACAACAATGCCTGAGTTTCCATAAGGAAACCCTATATGCCAAGCTCACCTATATGCATGCAGTAGTACAAATGAACATATCATACTAGTAGCATGTCATGTCATCAACAGTAACGAAAACAGTTCCCCCGAAGGGTAACATGAGACATCAGTCCAACAATCATCATCGGGTCTCCCGAGGAGACCTACCGTAGGCACATACGGTCTAACAGAACAAGATGCCACACCCCCCACACGCGGCTACTCTAATCATGGGGTTTGGCAAGGGGCATCCGCCAGGTCTGTGCCATAAGAAACAGATCTGTAACTCGTGGTCGAAACCACACCAATGGAGCCGTCGCTCGGTCGGTCCATCATCATCATCTTAGTAGGTGCCCAGCTGAGGAAAACATAGCCGGAACAGCATCGGCCCATCATACAATATAGCCGGAACAACATCGGCCCATCAATCATCATCGCCAGAACAACATCGGCGGCATTACCGGCACAGCATCGGTGGTCCAACAATACGTCCGACACAACATCAGACGGTCCAGACCGAAGTCTGCCAGGTCATCAGGCTTCACGAGCCGCAAACACCAACGTCGCCGCTATAAAAGTAGGGTAGCGACCTCCGTCGCCATATAGGCTGGTAGTCACCACACCCAACGACAGTTGCGTGCTCGCACAATCATCATACATTGGGATCCACGATCCCTCAGGCCTGCTACTCTACAATGAGTCTAATCAATCCATCATATTAGTCATGATCCATACATGGAGGTGACGCGTCCCGAACACCCACACTCTTCCACGCGGCGGTCCCTGGGCAGGCACGCGGAACGCACCCACCATCACCTCCCGGCTCACGCACAAGGCGAGGACACGGGTTTCCGTGGACAGAGTTGACATTCAAAAAGGGAACCAAGAATTTAGTCCTGTGCAAAAACGGTCGACCGAAGGAGGCAACCAGGTCGACCGTTTCCTCAAGGGAATCGGTCGACCGAAAGTCTGCAACGGTTGAACTATTTGCGCAAAACTTAAGTCCCAATGGTCTACCGAAAGTCTAAAACCGGTCGACCGAAACGAGACCAAAATCCAGAGTCTAGTCAACATCAATTCAAAACTATCGGTCGACCGACTCAGGGGTCTTGGTCGACCGAAAACTACCAAGACATCCTATTACTTCTAAGTCATATAACGGTCGACCGCACAAGCATAAAAAGGTCCAGTACACTTAATTTCCGGTCGACCGAAACACAACAGCAAGTCAAAAATACACTACATCGGTCGACCGCCCGAGGGACCCGGTCGACCGTTGGTCGTCTTCAACCTCGCGTCAGCCGAGGGTTTACAAGGAAAACGTCGTCGGAGAGGTCTCCGACCTCCCCCGACTGACCAACACAAACCCTCCCACGAGGGTGAGCAACCCAAAACACACTAGAAGCCGGCATACCTCAAGATGAAGATGGAGAACGCCGGAGTTCTCTCCACACCTCCACCACCCCGAACCCGAGCTCGATCACCTCACTCCTCGTGCCGCTTTTGCTCACCCAAAGCCGACGCCGACTCCCGCACCTCGCCTTCCAACCGAGCCACTGAGAAGATGGAATGGAAATGGAAGAGAATGAGAGAGAGAGAGAGAGAGAAACAGGTTTTCTCTATTTTAAACCCAACACCTGCACCAACAGTAACTCGCAACCCTACCCCTCTCACCCATCACCAGGCCACTGTTCACCTCCTCTTCCCCATGCTAACCCTTCTCCTAATCACTATTAGCACCCTAAGCAAGGGTTAGGGATCTAACAATCCACCAAACTTAAAAGGATTTCGTCCCGAAATCAAAGCAAACTACTCACCGAAAAGCTCTGGATACTGCCTTCGGACTTCCTCCTCGATCTCCCAAGTAGCCTCGCGCTCGCTGTGATGCTGACACCTGACCTTCACCATCGGAATGGTCCTCCTCTTGAGCTGGTGATCCATGCGATCAACGATCTCGACTGGTCTCTCCTCGAGCGACAAGTCTTGCTGGATCTCTGGCACAATAATCTCAATCACGTGAGCTGGATCTGCAACGTACTTCCTCAGCATCGATACATGGAAGACGTTGTGAAGACCCGAAAACTGCGGTGGTAATGCAATACGGTAGGCAACCTCTCCAACTCGGTCGAGGATCTCAAACGGCCCAACATACCTCGGACTGAGCTTCCCCTTCTTCCCAAACCTCATCACACCTCGGACTGGGGAAATCTTCAGAAACACATGGTCGCCCACCTCGAAACTCAACACATGTCTGCGTCGATCAGCATAACTCTTCTACTTGCTCTGTGTTGTGGTCAGTCTCTTCCTGATCACATCAACCTTCTCTGCATACATCTGCACAATCTTTGGCGCCACTAACTGCCTCTCGCCCACATCACTCCAGCATACCGGTGATCTGCAAGGCCTCCCGTACAACGCCTCGTACAGTGTCATCCCAATACTCGAATGATAGCTGTTGTTGTAGGCGAGCTCTATCAGCGATAAATGCTCATCCCAGTGTCCTGCCCAATCCAGCGTACATGACCTCAGCATATCCTCCAAGGTCTGAATCGTCCTCTCCGACTGACCATCTGTCTGCGGATGGAACACTGTACTGAACCTCAGACGCGTCCCCAAAGCCTGCTGCAGACTCCCCCAAAATTTGGAAGTGAATCGAGGATCTCGATCGGAGATGATGCTCACTGGCACTCCATGCAACCTGACTATCTCCTCCACATACAACCTAGCCAGACCCTCCAAAGGCAACGTGGTCCTGATCGCTAAAAAGTGCGCCGACTTGGTCAGTCGATCAACTATCACCCAAATTGTGTCGTGGAATCTCCTCGTCTTTGGCAATCCTGTGACAAAATCCATAGTCACGTGCTCCCACTTCCACTCAGGAAGCTCAATACACTGCATCGGTCCCGCTGGTTGATGATGCTCAATCTTCACCTACTGACAGACTAAGCATCGCTCCACAAACTCTGCAATGTCCCTCTTCATGCTCTTCCACCAGAAGTTCCGCTGTAGGTCCTTATGCATCTTCGTGCTCTCCGGGTGAATGATGTATCTCGCTCTGTGTGCCTCCTCCATGATATCATCTCTCAGCCCATCGACCTTCGGCACCCAGATCCGACTCCTGAACCTCAAACCACCATCAACCCCTACACTGAAGTCTGACTCATCTCTAGAAGCCAACCGTAGCAGACCAGCTAACTCCTCATCCCCATGTTGAGCCTGCACCACCCGTGAGACTGTCTGCGGCTCCACCCGAAGCCCAGCAATCACTGCTCCCTCTCAGCCCTCTGTGAACGGCCTCCACTCTGACAACGTCTCGAGTAGCCTCCACTCCTGAATGCACGGACTCGCAACTGAAACCTCCACCTTCCTGCTCAACGCATCTGCAACCGAATTCGCCTTCCCTGGATGATAGGAAATGATGAAGTCGTAGTCCTTAATGAACTCAAGCCATCTGCGTTGCCTCATATTCAGCTCCTTCTACGAGAACAAATACTTCAGGCTCTGATGATATGTGAAGACCTCGAACTGCTCGTCATAAAGATAGTGTTGTCAGGTCTTCAATGTGTGAACTACCGCTGCCAACTCCAGATCATGAGTAGGGTAGTTCTTCTCGTGCACCTTCAGCTGCCTCGAAGCGTACACCACCACCTTCCCGTGATGCATCAGAACACAGCCCAAGACAATCCCTGACGTATCCCTGTATATCACATAGCCTCTACTGCCACTCGGTAGAGTCAGAATCGGTGTTGTCGTCAATCGCCTCTTCAGCTCCTGAAAGTTATCCTCGCACTTCTGGAACCAAATAAACTTGACGCCCTTCTGCGTCAACGCTGTCAGCGGCGATGCAAGTCTGGAGAAATCCTGAATGAACCGTCTGTAATACCCTGCCAGTCCTACGAAACTCCTGATCTCTGTCACGCTCGTCGGGGCTCTCCACTGAGTCACTGCCTCGACCTTCGTCGGATCCACCGAATTCCCATCTGCTGACACAATATGTCCCAGAAAAGCCACCTGATCCAACCAAAACTCACACTTCGTGTACTTGGCATAGAGTTGTTGATCTCTCAGGATGCTAAGCACAATCCTCAGGTGCTCTCGATGTTGCTGATTGATCTCGTTTTATATTTAACCGCAAGTGCACGGCCGCGTTGAAGCGGTGGCAAATACGGGTCGTCCACTGGGAGGTGTGTCAACGATTGGTTTGTTCGAAGGCGAGAGGTAAAAAGAAGGAAAGAAAGGTTGGTTACACTAAACTACACTAAGATGCAAAAAGGAAATGAAGATAAGCAATAAAACTAAGCCCCATAGGGGGTAGAGAAATAATGTGAACATAAAGAAGTGTGTGTGTGTTCATTAAGCTCCT
This sequence comes from Triglochin maritima, assembly GCA_963682175.1. Classification (NCBI taxonomy): domain Eukaryota; kingdom Viridiplantae; phylum Streptophyta; class Magnoliopsida; order Alismatales; family Juncaginaceae; genus Triglochin; species Triglochin maritima. The sequence continues at coordinate 64,148,459 of OY821771.1, forward strand.
CACAACATGTAGTGCATGAAATCATAAAACTACATCCAACTTTGCCTCCACATGAATTAAGATAAGACTACATCATTAAAACATACAAGACAATAATTGGAATGAAGCTACATGAACTCAAGTATAAAGACTATACCCTACTATGCCTCTACATGAATTAAGATTTCACTACATCATTAAAACATACAAGACATTAGCTAAGGTAAAGGCAACAAGAGCACATACACTACAAATTGTGTTTCCAATATTAACTTCATCCATATCCTAACCTTATCATTCCCCATAAAATAGGTCCACTAATCAAAGCATAAGCTAAGCTTCATTCAAGAGCATTAGCATATCAAAGATAAGAGTGAAAACCCATTAGATGGTTATGGAAATCATATAAAGCTCAAGGGATAAAGATAACACACACTTAATACACTACATGATTATATCACAAATTTCTCCACCCCCCAAATGGGGATGGAACTACTCACTACTCATTACACTAACTGTACTAGAAAAAGAAAGCATAATACTGAAATGAAAGTTAACTAAGAAGGCAAGAAGCATTAAAGAAACATAAAAGGAAAGGAAAGACTAAACAAACATGCACAAATTAAAAGACAAGATTAAAAGAAACTAGAAGAATTATTTTATTAACAAATGACTCACATTGAAGGTAGCATTCATCTCCACCTTGAGTTTTTGCTTCAAGGCTCACTCCTTAGTAGAGAGAATGCCACCAAGCAATGGGTAATTACAATGGAAGGTGAAGAGTTCTATTTATAAGCATGGGAAAAGCTAATCGGGGACAATCCCCCGATGTGGGACTAAACCAATACCAAAAATAGCCTAAACGAACATTAATACAAGTCCAGAAGAAATTTCAACGGATCCTGAGCAATATGGACCGCCAATTGCGGTCCAAGACCGCCAATTGGCGGTCCAAAATTGTCGGATCGTGTTGGAATTTGTTGTGGGCTTTGCTTTCTGGTATTGTTGGTCTTTGATGCGGTTACTCGACTTGTTGGAGCTCCGACCCGAATAGAATTGGTAAAATACTCCCCATGATGGTGTGGAGTATTCTGTTTTGCTCTTAGGTCCTTCTGTCTTACGATCAGGTCCTTCTCCCTTGCATCTTGGTCCCCAGGTCTCACAATTAGGTCCTTTTTTCCTGCTTTTGGGTCCTTTCATGGCTCTTCTCTTCAAACCTCTTTATTTCTGAAAACTAAACATAAAACTCGTCACGTAGCATTGCTTAGGTGTAAGATAATGGATATAAGGTACAAATATAAGCATGAAATGATGTCAATCAGTTGCTCTCTGCGAGTATACCAAGATGTCGCCCACGAATACAACGACAAATCTGTCGAGGTATGGCTGAAAGGTCATATTCATCAGATCCATGAATGTTGCAGGTGCATTCGTCAGTCCAAACGGCATCACCAAGAACTCGTAGTGCTTGTACCGCGTCCTGAAGGCTATCTTCGGAACATCTGCATCTTTAATCCGCAACTGGTGATAACCCGAACGCAGATCAATCTTCGAGAACACTCTCGCAGTCTGCAACTAATCAAACAAGTCATCAATCCGGGGCAAAGGGTACCGGTTCCGAACGGTAACCTTATTCAGCATCCTGTAGTCGATGCACATCTGCAACGACTCATCCTTCTTCTTCACGAAGAGCACAGGCGCTCCCCACGGCGAGACACTCGGTCGGATAAACCCGGAGTCCATCAACTCCTGCAACTGCTTCTTCAACTCTGTCAACTCAGCATGTGCCATCCGATAAGGTGCCTTCGAGTGAGGTGTCGTACCCGCTGCCAACTCGATGTCAAACTCGATCTCTCGGTGCGGCGGTAACGACGGAATCTCTGCTGAAAACACATCTGGGAACTCCTGCACAACCTCTATATCCTCTAGCCTCCTCATCTCAGGATCAGGTACAACCAGCGTGGCCACAAACGCTCTGCATCCCTCCTGCATCAGTCTTTGTGCCTTAACTGCAGACACAATCAGACGACCCCCTCTGCTCCTCGTACCTCTGATCAAAACAGCTGGCAAGCCCTCCATCGGAATCAAGATCTTCTTCTCGCGGCAAAAGACCCGCACGTCGTACTGTGACAGCCAGTCCATCCCCAGTATGATGTCGAAGTCCTCCATCGGTAACAAGACCAGATCTGCCGGAAAATCATGGTCTCCCGAAGCAACTGTGGTGTCGGGGAAAAAACTCCCCACAATGCCCACCTCACCCATGGGCGTGCTGACCTCCAAAACATCAGTCAGCAGCACAGGGGTCCGACCCAACTCGCCAGCAAACTTCTCTGAAATGAAGGTGTGAGTGGCGCCGCAATCAAACAACACACGCGCTACCAAACCAGAAACAGAAAGTGTACCTTCCACCACGGTGTTGAAGTCCCTCGCCTCCTCAGCCTGAATAGTGAAGACTCGCCCGGTCTTCCTGCCCTGTCCTGGTGAAACAACGGATCGGCTGCCTCCACTCTTCCCTGCTACTGGTGGCCCAAACCTCCTGCTAGGCTCTCCCTGCCTATTCGGGCACTCCCGAACGAAGTGGCCCAACTGCCCGCACCCCATGCAAGCTCCTGAGCGCTTGAAGCACTCCTGACCAGGGTGAAACCTTCCACAGAAAGTGCACGCTCCAGACTGACGTGCTCCTCCACCATCGAACCAGGGCCTCTTGCCCGAGTTCCCTGCTCTACGGCCGACAGCTCGGCTACCGGTGCTCACTGGTGCCTTCCTCGCCTCCTGAAGACACTCCCTCTGGTCCTGCTCAATGATGGTAGCATGCTTCACCGCATTCGTAAGGGTCTGCGACATGCTGTTGATCACACGTGATTGGAGCGGATGCCTCAGTCCCTTTACGAACTTCCTCGCCTGCTGCTCTGTGGTCACACAGATCTCATGGCAGTAACGCTCCAAAGCGTTAAACCTGCTGATGTAACTCGCCATAGTCATCTCCCTCTGCTCCAGCGACATAAACTCCTCCCTCTTCCGATCCCTGACATGCTGGGAAAGTACTGCTCATGAAACACCTCCAGAAACTCCTCCCAGCTGACGTCCTCTCGGTCCTCAAACAAAACTGTGGACATGGTCCTCCACCAGTTGGCTGCCTCTCCATCGAACACATAGGTGGTCAGATCCACCCTCCTCTCACGTGCAACTCCAATCGCTCAGAAGATCTTCTCCATCCTGAAGATCCAGTCCTCCGCTACCTCAGGAACACACCTGCCATCAAAACTCGGTGGGTGCTGACGCATAAACGGATCATGCTCAGCGCCCATCCCGCCCTGCACATTCTGGGCTGCCTGACGCTCCAGAAACTCGCCCAACCTGTACCAGTTGGCGCCCTCAGTGGCGTCGCTGGGATCGCGATCACGCGAAGAACTCCGCACGCGTCTAGGAGCCATCTGACAGAAGAAACAATCACAAACTTCAGCCATGAATGCATGCTAAAAGATAAAATGCATGCGTCCTATTACTACAAGGGTGATTTCATTGGGAACCGCATAGGAATCGACCGCTCAGATACCAAATTGTAATATCCCGAAACAGCGGAAATTTAAAAATTTACAATCAAGACATTAGAGACCAATAATCAAAGACGGGACTGTTACTTTTCCTAAAACATATAAACGGTGCACCATATTACATCAGAGTTTGTCAAAACAATACATGATTACAACAGAACGACAAAAGGAGATAAACGTAATCATGTCGACCTCAGTGGTCCGAATAGAGGATTTGATCCCAAGATACGTTCGCCCGCTGATCACCACCCAACTGGACCTATTGTGGTCCTGAAAAAGATGCAACAACAATGCCTGAGTTTCCATAAGGAAACCCTGTATGCCAAGCTCACCTATATGCATGCAGTAGTACAAATGAACCTATCATACTAGTAGCATGTCATGTCATCAACAGTTCCCCCGAAGGGTAACATGGGACATCAGTCCGACAATCATCATCGGGTCTCCCGAGGAGACCTACCGTAGGCACATATGGTCTAACGGAACAAGACGCGACACCCCCCACACGCACCTACTCTAATCATGGGGTTCGGCAAGGGGCATCCGCCAGGTCCGCGCCATAAGAAACAGATCTGTAACTCGTGGTCGAAACCACACCAACGGAGTCGTAGCTCAGTCGGTCCATCATCATCATCTCAGTAGGTGCCCTGTTGAGGAAAATATAGCCAGAACAACAACGACCCATCATACAACAAAGTCGGAACAACATAGGCCCATCAATCATTACCGCCGGAACAGCATCGGCGGCATAACCGGCACAACATCGGTGGTCCAACAATACGTCCGGCACAACATCGGACGGTCCAGACCAAAGTTTGTCAGGTCATCAGGCTCCACGAGCCGCAAACACCAACGTCGCCGCTATAATGACAGTTGCGTGCTCGCACAATCATCATACATTGGGATCCGCGATCCCTCAGGCCTGCTACTCTACAATGAGTATAATCAATCCATCATATTAGTCACGATCCATACATGGAGGCGACACGTCCCGAACACCCAGACTCTTCCACACGGCGGTCCCTGGGCAGGCACGCGGAACGCACCCACCGTCACCTCCCAGCTCACACACAAGGTGAGGACACGGGTTTCCGTGGACAAAGTTGACATTCAAAAAGGGAACCAAGAATTCAGTCCTGCGCAAAAACGGTCGACTGAAGGAGGCAACCCAGTCGACCGTTTGCTCAAGGGAATCGGTCGACCGAAAGTCTGCAACGGTCGAACTATTTGCGCAAAACTTAAGTCCCAACGGTCTACCGAAAGTCTAAAACCGGTCGACCGAAACGATGTCAAAATCCAGAGTCTGGTCAACATCAATTCAAAACTATCGGTCGACCGACTCGGGGGTCTCGCTCGACCGAAAACTACCAAGGCATCCTATTACTTCTAAGTCATATAACGGTCGACCGCACAAGCATAAAAAGGTCTAGTACACTTAATTTACAGTCGACCGAAACACAATAGGCAGTCAAAAATACACTACATCGGTCGACCGCCCGAGGGATCCGGTCGACCGTTGGTCGTCCTCAACCTCGCGCCAGCCGATGGTTTACAAGGAAAACATCGCCGGAGAGGTCTCCGACCTACCCCGACCGACCAACACAAACCTTCCCACGAGGGTGAGCAACCCAAAACACACTAGAAGCCGGCATACCTCAAGATGAAGATGGAGAACACCAGAGTTCTCTCCACACCTCCACCACCCCGAAGCCGAGCTCGATCACCTCACTCCCCGCGCCGATCTTGCTTGCCCAAAGCCAACGTCGACTCCCGCACCTCGCCGTCCAACCGAGCCACTAAGAAGAGGGAACGGAAATGGAAGAGAATGAGAGAGAAACGAGTTTTCTCCATTTTAAACCCAACACCTGCACCAACAGTAACTCGCAACCCTACCCCTCTCACCCATCACCAGGCCACTGTTCACCTCCTCTTCCCCATGCTAACTCTTCTCCTAATCACCATTAGCACCCTAAGCAAGGGTTACAGATCTAACATATACCATGTTTGCTTTCATATCTTTCTTAATGATTATTTATTAATGCCCTTCTACATTTGAAACCGAAGCATTAATGATTAAGATTTGTATTTGTCATGATTCTTACTGGTATTTTTCGGAGTTGTATCTTTATGTAATTAAAACAATAATTCTTTATATTGAAATGGTATTTATTTGAAATTTGCTTTCCACTCCAGGGAGTCACTGCAGTAAATTTCTTAGAATTTCTCCGTATGAATTAAATTATAATTCTATGTTACCTACTACGAATTGAATCGAACTCCCTTAATTACACATTCTAGGAACTACCTAGATGACTTGTGTGATTTTTCCTTTCTTTCTAGAAGCACATCATGTTCATGTTATGTACCATTTATTAGTTTGTTACATTGTAGGTACGTGATTTTTTTAACTTTAAAATTGAATGATCATACTTTGGTCGTAGCTATGTCTTGCATAGTCTCTGTACCAGAAGATTCATGACTATTGCACTAAAAGATAGATGCAATTAAACACACGTCTCTTGGTAATCTTATATTTTCTGTGGCTTAGTTTGCTTAAATATAATGGCAAATGAGGTAATTATTTACTCCAAGTGGAATACTTTACGTACCTCATGTTGCAATTTGCTCTTGCATGCTATGTCAAGGACATATATAATGCATAAATCAAGCAAAGATTATGATTTTCATTTGCCATTATTTTTTGAGGAAATCATATAAAAAGTATTATGATTTAATCTCATGTCTATTTTTGTGGTTGGACAAAACATGGAGTTATTGATCAAAATTTCATGATTTCTCGATCCAATAAAGCATGAAAAGAAATAGTTACATATTTAGTAATACTTCTAAAATAAAATAATATATATATCTCATGCAACTTTGTATTGATTCACTTGCTTAGTATAAGTTATATGAATTCTTAGTATCATTTTGATTAAAAGAGTATTTGTAAAGTGGTTCAAGCAAGTGATTATTACTTATTAATTTTGATGCATCACATGATCATTCACAATCAGTACGAGCATTCACCTCGTGAGCACATAATATCTATCTTGATAGATGTATATATATAGTACATTGTGCTACATTATAGTGGAATTTGAATCACGATGTTACAAGTGATCATTGTTATTAAAAATGATATATATTGGCCCAGAAGACAAATATCTTGTGATCATTGTTATTGAAAATGATATGCATTTGCCCAGAAGGGGGATATCTTAATATTCATAAAATGCTACTATACAAAGACTTAGAGATTATTCATTTAAAGAGGGTTATGAAATTTTATGATAATCCCTGAAGGATTCGTATGATCATCTAAACAACGTGCAAATAGCTAATTGAGTAAAAATGCACGTCTACCTCTAAATCAAACCCTATGACCAGAAGTTCATAGATATATAGAGATTAGTAGTAAAAGAAAAAAATATTGATCACTTTACAAATTAATGACCAAATACTCTTTTGGGTTATGCATCACCGATGATTGAAGGTCATGAGAGTTGTTGGAAAATCACGATACCTTTCTTATTTATTTTTTGGTGTACCAGAAGCACACGCTACAAAGTATCGTGAAAACAAGAGCATAAGCAGTTGACTAAATTTTGTGCAAATAAGAATTTTGAAATAAAGATGACATCAACGAAACGAAACATGCCCAGAAGTGCCTAAATAAAATCATCTCTTATATTAATTATGGATGTCATCATTGGTATTGTTTTTGTGAAGCTTTAGATAATTTTGTTGACTTCTATCACGACCAAAATGAGGTCAAATTTGTCGACCGATTTGCACAATAAAATGAGAGTCCCTCTGTTTTTAAAATATCTCTCGATATTAATCATTATGGGGTCTTAAAATTTATACATGATACATTAATGTGCATATATACCTGCTAATATTATTTATTAATTTTTATGGTAGGTATACATCATGTTATGAATCTTCCCTTACCTTACTTGTACAATAATGAATAAATTGTTTCCCCCCTGCGTTATAAAGCTCCTGAAGGGCTAAGTTTTATTGTCCAATCCAATAATCATATATATAATGTACATTTTCTTGCATTAGGGGGAGAAGCTAGAAACTTAAAGAATGTCAAGAAAATGTATTATATTGAACCTGAAGTTCATAAGAGAATATACGTACAAGTATGGTTGAACATGAAGTTCATAAAATCATTATCTTGCAATATCTAACAAGTAATTGTCATACGTTTTTATTGTTCACAAAAGAGCGACTAAGTCGTATATTACTAGACATAAACCACATAATATAAAGTGGAGATATCCACATATGTGATAAAATATATTTGAGCTCAACCAACGCCAGAAGCGTGGACCATAACATATATTTTTGTGGAAATAAAACAAAAGTTAGTCACTCTCATTGCATCTCGTGAAGATGTTATTCCTGAAGAATATAAACCCGTAAAAATAAATGCAGCTGCTAAACAAAATATTAAAGAAATTATGGGGATACTGATGAGAATTTAATTTATACCGCAAGTGCACAACATCAATGAAGACGTGACAAGTACGGGTCGAACACAAGGAGGGAGAGATATTGTTATTTTTGTGATTTTCGATTTAGGAAAGAAAGAAAGAGAAATATGTTTGGTTTGAGATTTTTGGTTTTTAATTATCTAAAGCAAGAACAACAAAAACTAAAAAGAAAATAAAGCAAATATGGATGAGAGTCCGGCGGGTGGAGGTTTAGATGTCGGGTTTTATTTAGAGAAATCTGAAACTTATGATAAATCACATTAGTTATAAAGCATTACATGATAAATGATTCAACATAAACTCAAGTAATCAAAATATACTAAACCCGAAATTAAAATAATAACATCATTCTTCTTCTCATCACCCTAAATCCGTCACCCCCACCCTTTGGAGAGAGTTAGAAACTCATGGATGGAGGGAAGGAGAAGGGGTCCTAGAGAAACTACAAAAAGAAGACTAAAAACAAGAAATAAACCAACAGAATTTTATTACTAAAGTATGGAATAACAACTAAGACCATTTTCAATACATGATTCGGCCTTATTTATAGCCTCAACCGGGGATCCCAATACATAAAAGAAAAGTACACGCGTCAATACAACATTGGTAAAAATTTGAGCACATGGATCGACATTTGTGCGGCTAATCCGCCGCATTTTGTACATGGGGTGCGGTGGAATCACCACCTTTTTGGCTCAGATTCGATCCGGATTTTTCCTGTGTGTTTATGGTATGTTTTAACTGTCCTTTGCGCGTCTGGATTGATTTATTTCCTTTCTTTTGAGCTCCGAATTAATTTCTTCATATATTTGAAGATCCAAATTGATTTTTCTTTAGACTTCTCCAAAATAATATTTTGGTACTCGCAATTTGCAGTCGGGTCCTCGGCTTTTTGCAATTAAGTCCCTGGCCTTTTTGTAATTAGGTCTTTGAATGCTTTTGTGCTTGTATGTACTTCAATTTGTACCCCGATATTCTTGAACTTGGTCTTTATGACAGAAATGAGTCTTTTGCACGCGTTAATGCTCGGGATATGGGTAATTTGCATTCAGGTCCTTGTATTCTGTAAATAAGACTAAACACATACCTTAGTAGCATTTATTGATATAAAATTAATCTAAATGAACGACATATGATGCAATGTATGAAATGCATCAAATACCCCCACACCTAGATTTTGCTAGTCCCTAGCAAAACAGAATATATGAAAAATGAAAACAGGGAAATCCTAACTCACTTTCGTAGGAATCACAATTGCACTTAGCATGTGCAACAAGCCATTAAACCCCTAAGTTTCCTTAGAGGACGAGTTTTGTCTCGTGAGGGTTTTCAGTTGACACACCCACAAAGTCTTAATTCAACATTTCATTAATAACTCTCAATATCCCCACCTCAACCTTATACATCTTACTTAGAATTCCTGCATGCTTATCATATAAATCTAACTCATAAAAATTCTGACTTGGTCTTTGTTCCTCCAACATTCACACCACTAACCCTTCTACACATGTTATCACTTAAATTATCTTGCACACCTCCTCTGGTGGTGAAGTATCATTCGGATCAACCACGGCATGGATCATTCTTTTAGCTTTGGGCCTTGAGTATCTTAAAGTATATATATATATATATATATATATATATATTTATTTATTTATTTTAAATTTTTTTCCGTGATTCAACACATTTGCTTTTTTGTGACACTTTTACCCTTTTTGCATTCTTGTAGCGAGTTTGGTCGATAATCCCGAGCTGGCAGGCCCAAGTTACCGGGTTTTAAGATACCCCTACGGACCAGTGACTCGAAGGCTTGGGCTTTTGTAATCATTTTGCAAAATGTGATTTCCTCACTTTATTTTTACTTTTATTTTCCTCAAGGCTTAATTGCTTTTAGAAGTCCACACTTCCTGGTATATTTTCCTCAACCTCTGCTTTTTATCAACCACTTCAAAGATTTGATTCATCCAATTTAAGTGCATACACGTCTTAAAGTGTAATGAATTATTTCTTTGGAACTTAGATTTATGTCATAGTTTCTACAAGCAGAACTATATAATAAGGAACAAAAACTCAATGCAATTTGTACACGGGTTTTGGCAGTTCAATCTCAAGCTATGTCATAGAGCAGTGAATAATTTTTTTTATATCAAGTTTTTTTAACCAACAGAATATATAGATAGATAGATAGATAAACACCCCCCCCCCCTCCCCACCACCACCACACCTAAATCATGCATTGTCCTCAATGAATGTGAGCAAGATACTACATGGATTTATGCATGACAAAGGAAAGATCTCACCAACGTGAAGTACAAAGGAAAGTTCATGGCTATGTTGATGGACAAAAACCCGAATTCCCTCAAAACCTGTGAGATGCTAAAGAAGGGATACAAATACGTGAAAAAAATGGGGCCTAAATACTCAAGGGTTGGAGCCCACACAAACGATGCTCACTGAAGGAGTCTTTTATTGTACTTTTCTTTTCTTTGTTTTCTTTTTTTATATATATAATTATGTACAAACATAAGTTCCCATCTTCATTTGTCAAAAGACATCAAATGGGAACCTCAAAAGTGGGTCAATGCACTTGGAAAGGGAACATGACACCACGCGGGACCAGAATATGATGTGTGGGCCCCCTTCACAAAGAGCACCTGATGAAATGAGAGGTTCATGAATTTGACGCAAAGGCGTCTCATTCAAAGGATCAAACTGAAAGAGTTTGAACCTCTCAAGAGTTTGGGAAATAAGGGGCAACGGAAGAAGAGTTTCTCCTGTTGCGGTGCTGAAGTTACGATCGTCAATCCAAACTCTCCAACCAACTGGCTGGTGCGTCGGAGCGAGGTCAAGAACCTCGTTAGGCAAGTCTGACTCACCAGGGGAACAAAAAGTGGGTCTCATACCCAAGGTATCCTCCAAGGAACTCCTAATACCCTCATGAGCAATGTAGTTGTTTGATGTTCCATCATTTCCAAGATGATCAGGAACAATAGTGATTGACAAACTCTCATCAGGTTGTTTGAAATTGAGGGTACTAGGGAGCTCTTGCTCCACCAGAGGTGAGTCCTTAAGAGGCACAACATGAAGATTGTGTGGCTCAAGGGCAACGGGACAAGAAGATAAGGCACAATCTTGTGCCGACTCATGATGAAATTGGTCCATGTTATTCTCAATGTGAATCGAATCCTCCTGTTGACAAGAAAAGTTACTCTCCTCACGTTTACGTAATTGCTGCGATATTTGACTCACATGCATTGTTATATTTTGTATGGACTGTTGAGTGGTTTCCATGAACGTAAGGAAAGTTTGTTTCAAGGAATCAGGTATGCGGTCAACTATGAGGTTCAAGTCAGAGCTTAGGAAATTTTGAGGTTGGGTGTTGATGGGCTGAGAATAAGTCCAATGATTTGAAGTGGGGTGTTGGTAGAATTCTGGGTATTCATGAGGAGGATACTGGGGTGAAAATGAAGTATAATAATTTGGATATGAATTGTCTCCCCACGAATCCATCACTCTCGGGTTGTACGCGGATGCGTAATGGTCATATTGAACATTTTGGGAAAAGGTATACTCATACTCAGGCTCTGGGGGAACATAAGGACATTCCCTGATAACATGACCACTCAACCCACAACAGTCGCACGGTACGGCTACTGGAGCCACCGGTGCACTCATGTCGTCTTCCATACGCATGAAGGAGGCCAAAGTTTATTGTAATGTCTCCGTTTGTTGACCAGCATATGATCCAACATAACTAGATTGTGGTCTAGCAGTCGGTGTCTCTCTCATGTTACCCCAATATGAAGATTGCTCAGTCACACAATTAGGATTGTCCCAACCATATGGGGTGTTAGTCTGAGCCACCCCAGGTTGCATGGGTCCAGAATACCAGGAAGAATTGTCCTGGTCCCAACAATGATATAGATGGTCGCCCATGTAACCATCCATCTCAACAAAACACTCTCGAGTCGACCACTCTCACCATCACGAGGCTTAAGCAAGCAAAAGTGCTCGACTCGACCCTAAAACGCTAACAAAGAGTGTAACGGGGAGGGGACTGGAACGTAGAAGTAGGTGAGAAGAAGATGACGCAAAGGAGAAGGGAAACTTAACTCTAAAAGATAGATGAGAGGGTTGGTCAGAAGTTTCCTAAACAAGCACGGTTCAAACAATCCTAGACCTAATGTCGCTTAAATCTAGACGACTCCTAACTGGTTGAGTCGAATTGGTTCGCTTGATTCACCTCCCTCACTAATCAAACCAAATTGGTCAGGCAGTGTATAGCTAGTGGGAGAGCTTCTGACAGAGTCGGTGCCAATTAGACAACCACTTCACTTGGAAAACTTACGACAACACAAAAACACTTTCTAGACACCAAATTAAATTCGATCAGCTTCAAGTCATAGCAAGTAAAACCAATCTTCTCATTAATTGAGTCCGAGTCCTTAGGGGCCAATGTCTAATTGATTTTAATTTTAAGGCTTGGGTGACACTTTAGGATTGTGATTTGTGGACCACGGAAGGGTGATGAAATCCCCACCGTATCTCTTCCTACGGAGTTGCCCTTCAAATAGTTTAACTTAAATCTAGCAAAGATAGTCAAACATTGGTATTTAATTGGGGGACAATTGCAAGGTTGTATGCAAACTAAATTATATGCTTAAAAACAATCGATAAAAACTGCGCACGTACCTTGCCTCCTGCACACTTCAACAAAAAATAATTTGCAAGAATTTAGTAAGAATAATGAAAACAAAACACTATATGATGGATGCACTAAGTCATTCTAATTTTGCCAATTTTTAGGTCAGAGTTGAATTATTGCCAATTATGGAATTTGAGCCTAACACGTGCAGTTCTACAAAACAAAGAAATTTTCCGAAAATAGTAATTACTAGGAAAAAGGCAACAAAGGTTACCTACGCACGCTCAGTCGGGTTCGCCGCCTGCTCTCGAAAATTTCCAGTCGCTCTACGCGTCCACCGAGAGATGGAGACAACCCCAGAAAAATTTGAAGCCCAGATGCTCCACACGTGCGGAGGATTCGCCGCAGATTCTTCTTTGGGTGCGGCGATTTCGCCGCCCTTCTTGCTCCGAATTTGCCCGGATTTCGCCGTGCACTCTGTTGTCTCCTGAAACGCAAACCCAAATAGTTAGATCGCGCACACGATAAACAAAATAGAATTGAAATCACCAAAAATAAACAAAATCTTCGTCGCCTCCCCGGCAACGGCGCCAAAAAAACTTGATGAGAATTTAATTTATACCGCAAGTGCACGACGTCAATGAAGACGTGGCAAGTACGGGTCGAACACAAGGAGGGAGAGATATTGTTATTTTTGTGATTTTCAATTTAGGAAAGAAAGAGAGAGAAATAAGTTTGGTTTGAGATTTTTGGTTTTTAATTATCTAAAACAAGAACAACAAACTAAAAAGAAAATAAAGCAAATATGGATGAGAGTCCGGCGGGTGGAGGTTTAGATGTCGGGTTTTGTTTAGAGAAATCTGAAACTTATAATAAATCACATTAGTTATAAAGCATTACATGATAAATGATTCAACATAAACTCAAGTAATCAAAATATACTAACACGAAATTAAAATAATAACATCATTCTTCTTCTCATCACCCTAAATCTGTCACCCCCACCCTTTAGAGAGAGTTAGAAACTCATGGATGGAGGGAAGGAGAAGGGGTCCTAGAGAAACTACAAAAAGAAAACTAAAAACAAGAAATAAACCAACAGAATTTTATTACTAAAGTATGGAATAACAACTAAGAACATTTTCAATACATGATTCGGCCTTATTTATAGCCTCAACCGAGGATCCCAATACATAAAAGAAAAGTACACGCGTCAATACAACATTAGTAAAAATTTGAGCGCATGGATCGACATTTATGCGGCTAATCCGCCGCATTTTATACATGGGGTGCGGCGGAATCGCCACCTTTTTTGCTCAGATTCGATCCGGATTTTTCCTGTGTGTTTATGGTATGTTTTAACTGTCATTTGCGCGTTTGGATTGATTTCTTTCCTTTCTTTTGAGCTCCGAATTAATTTCTTTATATATTTGAAGATCCAAACTGATTTTTCTTTAGACTTCTCCAAAATAATATTTTGGTACTCGCAATTTGTAGTCGGGTCCTCGACTTTTTGCAATAAAGTCCCTGGCCTTTTTGTAATTAGGTCTTTGAATGCTTTTGTGCTTGTATGTACTTCAATTTGAACCCCGATTATCTTGAACTTGGTCTTTATGACAGAAATGAGTCTTTTGCACGCGTTTATGCTCGGGATATGGGTAATTGGCATTCAGGTCCCTGTATTCTATAAATAAGACTAAATACATACCTTAGTAGCATTTATTGATATAAAATTAATCTAAATGAGCGACATATGATGCAATGTATGCAATGCATCAGATACAAAATGGTCAAATCCTAAAGTTTTGGGAAACGATGAGGATTTGATTATTATTGACATAAAACTTGCAATCAACTATATATGTTGATACGAAAGATATTAAATAATTATTAAAATTATTGTCGACAATTCATGAAGGGAATGTGTTCTAAAAGTTTTACTTTTAAATGTCAATTATTATGAATTGAATGAGAAAATCGTTTTGTTCCTTGTTTATGTTATTCGTCTTTTAGAAGTGTTAAGGAAGAGGCTCTTGGTCCTTAACCGTAGAGCTCTAAAAGATATTGGTTTACATAAAACAAAAGATATTCGCAATCATGGTAATTTACATGGGACATTAATTACCGGGTTAAGATTGTCGTGTTGGTCATAGATCATTGTAGCTCTACAAGTGAGTGACAACACGGGTATGCAAAAGAGGAAAATATTACTTTTGTATACTGAATAGACCTAATAAGTAAAATATTATAGAAATGTGTTTCTGTGTCATTAATATTTTACTGTGTCCTTGGTCCTTTGATATGAGACTTATATCCGATCGCTTAAGGAGTTCTTAATTAGACTAGTGTCTTGAGCTATCGATGAGTGTAGTGTAAAGGCATTAGTTGGTTAAGTCCAACTTTTGTTGGAGAAGATAGCTAGTCAAAAGATTATCATTGCCCCTCTTAATTGAGTAATGATATTAGTGGGCCCCTTGATAAAGCAAAGTTATAATGTGCACAATGTGATTTGAGTTAAGTCACATATTTATAACTAGCTTAAAGAGATCAAGAAATGAATACTAATACCAAGATGACACAATACTACTTTGTGTGTATTCTTAATATCATGTGGCAAGGGACGGACACAAGTGATACACACTATCACAAAATGGATCGGGTTTTGGTTCGAGTGGAATTAAGACATCTAACTAATTGGGAGCTATAATGTGTAGCTAGATACCGCTTATAGCTTGTGATATTAAGCTCTTAATATCACTGCCAACTTAGTTTAGATCCTCCCATAGGTCACACCACAGAACTGGGAAACAAGAAATGGGGATTTTGAGTTCATAGGTTGTGTCGGGTTTCATGTAGAAAATATGACACATGAGGTGAACAAACAAAATCAAGATTATGTTGTGATTAATAACATAATTAGAATCTAAATTAAATTCATATGTGATGTAAATATTATGGGGTGTAATGATTAATCATTACATAGGATAATATGTTACATAAGTTGTGAATTTACTACTAATCCCGAAATGTCAAATTTTGTAGGGGTTAAAACCGAAATTTGACAAGTTTGCATGCACTATGCAAAAACGGTCGACCGCTAGACCATAAACGGTCGACCGAATGTTGCGCGGTCGACCGAATGTTGCGCGGTCGACCGCAATATTGCACGGTCGACCGGATGTGTATCGAGCGTAACGAGAATTTCGTCTGTTCGTTTTCGGTCGACCGAGTATTCTCGGTCGGTCGACCGAACATTGCGATGAACCTTTTTGTTGCGAACGGTCGACCGAGAATATTGATCGGTTGACCGAAACTCGGTCGAAACGGTCGACAGGACCTCGCGAACGGTCGACCGGCCAGACGGTTTTATGCAGAATTAATTTAAGAATTAATTAGATCATGCATGGAATTGGTCCATAATTGATTTAATTCGTGGCTAATATTATTTATTATTAAATAATGGATGGTTAGATGAAATTTTGCATGAGATCATGGGCAAGGGGTTGCACATGAATAGGTAATTTGGAGAGAACCTATAAATACAAGGTTATCTCATTACCTCCTTAATTAATTCATTATTTTCTTGTGCAAAAATCTCTCTCCATAATTCTCCACGAAAATTCCTTAATTCTTAAGTTTAGTTTTAGTTTCAAGAGGGCTTCTTCTCAAGGAAACTAAAGAGGGGTTAGTAATTAGATTCTAAACCCTATTGGAGATCGAGAGGCTAGCTCTTCTCTCTCCAATCTCGTTTAGAGTTTGGTGAAATCTCGGAGGCATCTGGCGCGGCGAGAAGCGTCATCAACGTCTCCGAAACTTCAAGAAGTTTTAGAGAACTTCTAGGTATGATTTCGGAATCCTTGGTTTGTTTTAATAAAAGTTTTAAAACTAGTTATTGAAACAAACTAGTACATGCATGAAATAAATCATAGAAAATTGTATAAGATCCTTATTATGCTTAAAATTCCAAAAATATATGGGCATAATTAAACATGAAATCCTACAGTGGTATCAGAGCATAGGGTTCAATTTTCTCATGATTTATGGCTGTAAACAAATTTAGTTTACCATCTAGGATTTAAACAATTCATTTTACCGGTTTTTTCGGTCTTTAAATGTTTGTTGAAATAATTCTTTATAATAATTCGTTTTAAATGTTTTGAATGTTTAAAACATGTCGTGTAATTATTAGAATTATAATTTAGACATAAGTCTAACTTGCAATAATTTCGTTTTAAGTATAAACGATTATTTTGTTAGAGAATCAACAAAACCGAAAAACTGCGATTCATCTTTCCATAGGAAATTGGATGGACAGCGGTTCAAAATTAATTTTTGAACTATGAATGCATGAAAAACATTTTTAATGGATTTCAAAATGTTTTTCAAAGAATTGTTTGAGATTCTAGATGCTTGATAAACTAGGTTGGATAGTTTATAGCGATATTGCGTGCATGGATGCTCGAGTTGTTTTGCAGGAATTGTGAGTTTATATGTTCCAAATCAGCAGCTATGAATGTTTATAATTGTTATAATACAGGGGCTTATGTATGTAAAAGCCAAATTCTCTATTTCCATCTTTTAGATAAATTGCATATGCATATGAGAGGTTTTACATAGGACTTGCACTAGTCGGTTTTTTATCGAATGTGAGGAGCATGTTTATTTTCTGTAAAATCTACGTCTCAGATGCAAGAGGAAGTCGCCGCTGTAGCGCATCGATCGAGGATCGAAGATCAGGGATCAAGGATCGAGGATCGAAGGGAACATATAAACTCACACGATGTGGATTGTGTGAATGTTTAATTTCTATTTTTATCTTGCTATGCATGTGATGAATGTGTGGAATGTTAGGATATGTATGATTAATAATATGTATGATAACCTAAAATTCTAAATCACATGTTAAATTGTCCAAACAAAAATTAAGAATAAATTTCCTTCTTATTTCATCCACTAGCAGCCATTGATCGAGGGATACTCTGCTCGCCCTTAGCGGGAGATAGCTCCCTCCATCTTTGGGAATAGTGGGAGATATAATGGTTGTCTGTTGTTGTGCCACAATTAAATATACGAGGTGTGTTTCACCCTAGTGAACCCCAAGTATGTTTAGTTGTGAATACAATGGATAAACGTATCTCGTATCAAATGAAAATAAGTTTTCTTAACATTACCTAGAGCCCTCGCTCAGTTTTGGGAAAAAGTTTTTCTTACGAGGATAGGTCGTATTCCCTCATAATTAAAACGACAAGAGTCACAAGAGTTTGAAGATGCTAAATGTTACTAAACTTCAAAAAGGTTGTGATTAGAAAATGTTTTCTTACCTTGATATTGTAATGTATTCGATAGCCCTTAGCTAGTCTATATTACAATTGATAGGATCTTGGATTGTTGCATTTATGGGCAAAGATTTTAATTTGCAACATTTACATTTATATATTCGATATATGTATGCATGTGTATTAAAACATAAAATTGGCATTAAAATCCTATATGATTTATTTTGTAGAAAAATGTCCAACATCCAACCTATCGTACGATCCATGATAGAAAAACACCCTTTAGCAAATGATGGCTCAAACTTCATTAGTTGGCAACTCAAACTCAACATCGTGTTAAAGTTTGAGAAACTGTCTCACATTTTGGAAGGTCCAATCCCAAAATGGAATGAGAGATTAACCGATGAAGAGAAAGAGGCTAAAGCCAAGTGGGAAGACTAAGAGAACCAAGTTCACGGTCTTATGCTAGCATCCATGGGTGACTCGCTTCAAGCGAAATACTTGGATTCAAAACCCAAGAAGACCATGGAGGCTCTATCAAAGATGTTCATGGATAGTGCCCGAAAGGAGCGCTATAAGACCACCATCGCACTCACAAGGTGCCATATGGCGGAGGGAACATCGGTATCTGTGCATTTTCTCACGATGCAAGGATACCTTGAGAAGTTGGCAAAGCTCTCTTCACCAATGCCCGAGGACATTGCTGAAGATATGATTCTTGGCTCTCTAGCCCCGTCCTTTAAGGACTTTGTGATGCACTACCACGTGCGTGAAAAAGGGGTGAGTCTTGAGGAGCTTCACAACGCTCTCAAAACTGCTGAAGTTGACATGGGCAAGGGTAGGGACAAGCAAGTCCTTGCCGTCCATGGGAGGAGCCAGAAGATTGGTAAAGGAAAGGGCAAATCTACCAAAAGTGGTTCAATCAAGAGCAAGGGAGTAGGGGGTGCTCGTGCGAGTGCCTCGAGGGGGAAATCTCAGAAATCTCCAACTCCCAATACGGAGTGCTTTCACTGCGGTGAAAAAGGACACATCCGGCCAAATTGCCCCAAGTACAAGGAAGACCTTGACAACGGAGTGATTGAACGTCGGCGCCCCAAAAAGGCCAAAGGTATATTTGTTATTGAAATAAATTTAGCCACCTCTGTCCAGGATTGGGTAATTGATACCGGATCTTGTGCTCACATAGTTTCTAATGTGCAGCTACTCATGGATAGTAAGGAACGAGGTAGAATTGAAGGTCGGAAATGGTGTGAACGTGTCTGCGGTTGCACAAGGTTCTGTGGTGCTTCAATTGTGTAGTGGTTTAAATTTATGTCTAAAGAATGTTTATTATGTACCTTCGATCAGCAAGAATATTATTTCTGTATCATGTCTGGATATGGATAATTTTAATATAAATATTTCAAATTCTTGCTTGTCTATATCGAAGAATGGTGTTTTCTATGCAAATGTGTTCATAAGGAATGATATCTATTTGCTTGAATTGAATAATAAACAAATCTTTAATATCAATAACAAAAGACTTAAAACCACTCACGAGAATGATACTCTCTTGTGGAACTATCGTCTTGGTCACATAAATGAAAAGCGCATCAAGAAATTGCAAGAAGCCAACCTTCTTGGTCTACTTGATTTTAAATCATTGGAGACGTGCCAACCATCTCTAATGGGAAAAATGACCAAAAAACCTTTCAAGAAGAAAGGTCCAAGGGCGAGTGGCTTGTTGGATTTGATACATTCCGATGTATGTGGTCCAATGAGTACTAGTGCACGAGATGGTTTCAGGTACTTCATTACGTTCACGGATGATTATAGTCGTTATGGCTATGTTTATCTAATGAGAAACAAAAGTGAGTCCTTTGAGAAGTTCAAAGAATTCAAGAATGAAGTAGAGAACCAACTCGACAAGAAAATCAAGTCTCTACGAACGGATCGTGGAGGTGAGTACTTAAGTGCCGAATTTGACTCATACCTAAAGGAGTTTGGTATTGTACCTCAACTCACCCCTCCCGGTACACCTCAGTGGAATGGGGTATCCGAAAGGAGGAATAGGACATTGCTCGACATGGTTCGGTCAATGATGAGTCATGCGGAATTACCTCTTTACTTTTGGAGTTATGCACTACAAACTGCGGCTTACACACTAAACAATGTTCCATCCAAATCCGTGGAGAAAACTCCTTATGAGTTATGGAGTGGTAAAACACCTAAGCTCAGTTTTCTCAAGATTTGGGGTTGTGAGGCTTACGTCAAGAAATTGATGTCGACCAAACTTCAACCAAAAGCGGATAAATGCTTCTTCATTGGTTATCCTCGTGAGACAAGAGGATACTACTTTTGGCATATCACCTACAATCGAGTGATTGTAGAGAGGGATGCCACATTTCTGGAAAAGTAATTTCTAGAAAGAGTAAAAAGTAGTGGGAGTAGGGTTGTGCTTGAGGAAACTCAAGATACTCTACAAGATCATGACATGAATGATGACGTTCAAGATCATGAAGGCCCAACCGAGATTCCTTTGGTTAGTGGGAACGTGAGTGAGAGACCATCACAAGAAATTGTGAGAGAATCTCAATCATCCCCACCAAGTGTACGTTCAAGAGTTGAACGTGAACCCACTCCTCAAGAAATTGTGGAAGAAGTTCGAGAGACACGAAAAGAACCAAAAGAACTGAGAAGGTCAACAAGGGAAAGGAAGAAACCCGACTTATATCTGGGACTTCATGAAATCATGGTACTAGATACCAATGATCCCTTGACCTTCCAAGAAGCAATGGAAAGGGAAGACTCCAAACTATGGCTTAAGGCCATGGAATCCGAAATAGAATCCATGTATGATAATCAAGTGTGGAACTTGGTTGACCTTCCTCAAGGGAAAAAGGTCATTCAAAATAAATGGGGTTTTAAGAGGAAGATGGACATGGATGAGAACTTGACGACCTACAAAGCGAGGCTTGTAGCGAAGGGTTTCACTCAAGTTCAAGGAATTGACTATGATGAAACTTTTTCACCGGTTGCCATGTTCAAGTCTATTCGGATCATGCTCGCTATTGCCGCATTTCACGATTATGAAATATGGCAAATGGATGTCAAAACGGCATTCCTTAATGGGAACTTGGAGGAGGATGTGTACATGGTACAACCTCAAGGTTTTGAAGATCCAAAGAATAGCGAGAAGGTATGCAAGCTTCAAAGATCCATTTATGGATTGAAGCAAGCATCAAGGAGTTGGAACAAACACTTTGACGAGGAAGTGAAGAAGCTTCACTTCGTTCAAAGTAAGGAAGAACCTTGTATATACAAGAAGGTTAGTGGGAGCCATGTAGTATTCCTAATCTTATATGTCGATGACATATTGCTTATGGGCAATCATATTCCTTTGCTTGAGCAAACGAGAAGTTCATTGAAATCTGCATTTTCGAAGAAAGACATGGGTGAGGCTCAATACATATTGGGAATCAAGATATATCGAGATAGATCTCGCAGACTCATTGGCCTCAGTCAACGTACATACATTGACAAGGTCTTGGAAAGGTTCAAGATGAACAACTCCAAAAAGGGCAGTGTGCCAATGAGTATGGGTGTGCAACTCAAGAAGTCTCAACGTGCGCAATCACGTAAGGACTTAGAGTACATGAAGGATGTCCCTTATGCTTCGGCAATTGGGTCGATCATGTACGCGATGACTTGCACAAGACCCGATGTCTCGTACGCTCTAAGCGTGACAAGTCGTCACCAATCCAACGCAGGTCCTGAGCATTGGACTGCAGTCAAGAATATCCTGAAGTACCTTAACCGGACTAAGGATAAGATTCTTGTTTATGGAGGACAAAGGGAATTGATAGTTGAAGGGTACTCGGATGCGAGTTTCATGAGTGATCCAGACGATAGAAGGTCGCAATCAGGATACGTCTTCCTTCTGAATGGTGGAGCTGTGAGTTGGCGTAGTTGGAAGCAAAGCACTACGACCGACTCAACCACTGCTTCCGAAGTAATGGCTGTCGCTGAAGCGAGCAAGCAAGGAGTGTGGATTAAGAAGTTCCTTGAAGAGCTTGGAGTAGTTCCCTCGAGCGAGGGACCAATAGAGCTATTTTGCGACAATAGTGCATCTATCTCGCAAATCAAGGATCCCAAATCACACCACAAAGTGAAGTACATGGATCGTAAGTACTTCGTGACGCGTGACCTCATCGACGAAGGCAAAATAAATCTGTTATGGGTGGACACCAACAGCAACACAGCTGATCCATTCACAAAACCCTTATCCCAATCCAAGGGCGAAATGCATTTCGAGTCCATGGGATTGAGGAACCATGTAGATTGGCTTGATGATTGATATGTAATAGGGTTTACCCTAGTTATTATTGTTTTATGCATTGAGCATGTATGAGAAAGAAAACTTTAATAACAAGTGGGAGATTGAAGGGAATGTGTTCTAAAAGTTTTACTTTTAAATGTCAATTATTATGAATTGAATGAGAAAATCGTTTTGTTCCTTGTTTATGTTATTCGTCTTTTAGAAGTGTTAAGGAAGAGGCTCTTGGTCCTTAACCGTAGAGCTCTAAAAGATATTGGTTTACATAAAACAAAAGATATTCGCAATCATGGTAATTAACATGGGACATTAATTACCGGGTTAAGATTGTCGTGTTGGTCATAGATCATTGTAGCTCTACAAGTGAGTGACAACACGGGTATGCAAAAGAGGAAAATATTACTTTTGTATACTGAATAGACCTAATAAGTAAAATATTATAGAAATGTGTTTCTGTGTCATTAATATTTTATTGTGTCCTTGGTCCTTTGATATGAGACTTATATCCGATCGCTTAAGGAGTTCTTAATTAGACTAGTGTCTTGAGCTATCGATGAGTGTAGTGTAAAGGCATTAGTTGGTTAAGTCCAACTTTTGTTGGAGAAGATAGCTAGTCAAAAGATTATCAATGCCCCTCTTAATTGTCCCGAAATATCAAATTTTGTAGGGGTTAAAGCCGAAATTTGACAAGTCTGCATGCACTGTGCAAAAACGGTCGACCGCTAGACCATAAACGGTCGACCGAATGTTGCGCGGTCGACCGCAATATTGCACGGTCGACCGGATGTGTATCGAGCGTAACGAGAATTTCGTCTGTTCGTTTTCGGTCGACCGAGTATTCTCGGTCGGTCGACCGAACATTGCGATGAACCTTTTTGTTGCGAACGGTCGACCGAGAATATTGATCGGTTGACCGAAACTCGGTCGAAACGGTCGACCGGACCTCGCGAACGGTCGACCGGCCAGACGGTTTTATGCAGAATTAATTTAAGAATTAATTAGATCATGCATGGAATTGGTCCATAATTGATTTAATTCGTGGCTAATATTATTTATTATTAAATAATGGATGGTTAGATGGAATTTTGCATGAGATCATGGGCAAGGGGTTGCACATGAATAGGTAATTTGGAGAGAACATATAAATACAAGGTTATCTCATTACCTCCTTAATTAATTCATTATTTTCTTGTGCAAAAATCTCTCTCCATAATTCTCCACGAAAATTTCTTAATTCTTAAGTTTAGTTTTAGTTTCAAGAGGGCTTCTTCTCAAGGAAACTAAAGAGGGGTTAGTAATTAGATTCTAAACCCTATTGGAGATCGAGAGGCTAGCTCTTCTCTCTCCAATCTCGTTTAGAGTTTGGTGAAATCTCGGAGGCATCCGGCGCGGCGAGAAGCGTCATCAACGTCTCTGAATCTTCAAGAAGTTTTAGAGAACTTCTAGGTATGATTTCGGAATCCTTGGTTTGTTTTAATAAAAGTTTTAAAACTAGTTATTGAAACAAACTAGTACATGCATGAAATAAATCATAGAAAATTGTATAAGATCCTTATTATGCTTAAAATTCAAAAAATATATAGGCATAATTAAACATGAAATCCTACAATTCATTCGTCTTCTTAATAGCATGTTATAGCAAGAGAAGAGTTGGATCTAAAACCTATGATATTATAAGAATGCCAAAAGCACCATATTTGATATAAATAAAAGAAGGCGAACAATGTAGAATAAACTCGCTGAATAAATATATTATTTGGACCTGTAGTCTTGATTTCCGAAATTATATCCCTGAAGGATACAAATAGAAATTACAATGACAATGTGCTACATTATAAAGCGAGAAGTAATATAAGGGTATTCGCAGGACCCAACATCCATTGTGATGTTACTCATTATCTCGCAATATTGATAATACGTTCTCTTACAAGATCAATATGATATCCATATAAGATATGTTGTGACTTTTAAGTTTTATAAGTCACTTAATATTGATACTTATATGAGAGTCCCTGAAGGACTAATATGTCAAAATATATTATATGATGACAAGAATCAAAAGATGCACTATACAAATTTCGAAAAGATGACTATATGAAGAAACAAGTAAGAGTGTGCATATAACATCTTCAATCAAAGTCATCATGAAAAATGATACGAAGTTGATCTTAATCGTCAATAACAAAATTTGTTGTTATTTATTATAATTATAACATGCTTGATGTCGTAGAACCTCCAATGGAGTTTTTGAAAACTCATGAAATATTTAATGGATGGATTTTTGAAACAAATGATTAGAGAACCCAATTATTTTTCGACCTGAAGTTCGAACATTCTCTGGAAGAGAATTGGTACAATGATTCAATTGTAGAAAGTGAATATTGTAGAAAAACAATATTCTACTTAATGCTCACATTGAAAGGACATTAACAAAGGGCATCTATTGTATATCAACAAAGATCCAATTGTAATAGGACCTGAAGTTTCTTATCAAAACGTCATGAACACTTTCTTATAACTTGAAACCTAATAAGATTCACAGTAAATGTTGTATCTAAGCATAATTTTCATCTGAAAACATTTAGATGACGTTCAAGGATCTACCAATTTCTAGTCATACGATAAAGATTTACAATAGCAATGTTTCTTAAATGTCTGATCCACATCAATTACTATCACAAAATTTTGGTGTCATTACGTGGAGTCATTACAACTTTATGCAAGTTGGTGAATCAGTTATTGGTTCTTACATTCTCATATCGCTATGACATCAATATAGTTATGAGACATTTTTAAATTGTCCATAAGTTATATCTTTTTAGGTAACCTATTCATATTTTGCAAAAGTTACCACAATTTGTGTTACTCTCAGCATATTATTTGCGAAAAATTACGCAAACATATTTCACAATCTTATTACCTAAGTGAAATATAGTAAATATCCATTAAATCCGTTAAATTATCATGTATTTGTTTATTCAATCCTTATGCAATTTTATGTTTAAGGACTTCGTAAAATATATTCATAAGTTTGGTAAACTATGAATTAAGGGGAGCGAATTTGTATTTATCGTCCCTGAATGACAGATATCCCTGAAGGATAAAGCCCAGAAGGCTTGTAGTTGCACTCTTTTCCCTTTTTCCAATTTTTGTCTTAAAAAGTTTTATTGGTTAAAGGTTTTTAACAAGGCAGCTTATGCAATTTTGTTAGGTAATGTTATGTACTTTTTTCCTTAGCTACTTTTTCCCACAAGGTTTTGTAATAAGATTTTTAACGAGACATAATCATAACGCATATTAACTAAGGAAGTGTTATAAATGTATGTTGAATTGATGGGGAGAATTATCGGTGCACTTTTTTTCCTTCACTAAGTTTTTGTCCCACGGGGTTTTACTTGGTAAAGTTTTTAATGAGGCTAACCAATCAAGTGACAACTGATCAAATTCAATCAAGTGAGAATTTGGCGGATTTATTTACAAAGTCATTGCCCACCAAAGTCTTTAAGAAGTTTGTCTTCAAATTTGGTGTTTGTCGTTTGAAGAATATATGTTGAAGTAAGGAGAAGCATCATACGTGCTGCACTCTTTTTTCCTTTATCAAGTTTTTATCTCATCGAATTTTTCTTAGTAAGGTTTTTAACGAGACAACATCCCTAGCGTATAAATGTGAAGATCCAAGGGGGAGTGTTGTGAAACATTATGGATGTTTCACCTTCTCCTCTCATAACTCCATCAATCTTTCATATTCTCATTTGTAAACTCTTGTAACATACATCATTTCATTTACCTCATTTCACCCACAAATAGAAGACAATTGTAATACTTTAATGATGATGAAATACTACAAATATTCTTTTCCAAATCTTTATCTTCTTTGTTCTATGTATATTTATTTTATAACACCAACCATTAATCAACCATCTTTTTCCTCCCTCTTTCTCTCTCGCACTTTCCCAATCCATGTCAGAAGTCCTAATTAGATCTTCCAGATCGAGCAATGAAATCATGAAATTCTTCAAGATCAAGCAAACAACTTAGCTCATTTGTGCCTAGCTAGTTTTCCTAGACCATCTCCCGTGAGCAAAATTGGGTTGGTAGGTTCGACCAATTTAGTTTGGCCTCTTGAGGTCAATTTAATTTCCTAGTCAAACTCCCTTGAACTGTAATTTAAATGAAGATCCTTGAACCTTCTTCGACCACCCTTAATTTGCCACACTTCGATGGCCACGGAATATTCAAGGTATAACTAATCATGCATGGTTCATGAGAACCATCGACATCGGACTTAATTTGTCTAGAGGTAGACGATTCATTTAGCAACGGTGAATAGCAAGAAAATTAATAAAGGCTACATAACTCACCAAATTAAGCGCTAGTCATAAAATTTCAATGATCGATGGAACATATATAAAAACATGACATGAGAAATTACTATGTACCTAGCTAGGAGGATCTAGCTAGCACCAAACCACTCTGAGATTGTGGTGGTGGTGTTGAAACTTCGTCCGACAATTGGGTGTTAATGTAATTCGAATCACTGCAATCAGTCATCACATCACTTGACATATGAATAAATTAAGACATGTTCATACACAAGATCACATATGAACATACCTCGGTTGTGCGTTTCTCAATCGATTCAAGTAAGCACCAAATTTTACAGCTAACACAGCTACTATAGGCCCAGGAACTAGCAATGTAGTAAGAATGGCTACGTTAGTGTGGAAATGGTATCTTTGGATGACACAAACTGAAACAAGCAAAACATATGCTTCAACTCCAAAACAGTTTAGCAATTGGAAAATAAAGGTGACATCCTTCGAAAACAGTTTAGCAATTTGGAGAACAGACACTACCCCTTCTCTAAACCCAACCATCTCTCCACGATCGATCTTAGATCTCAGAGCTGCTAAATGTCTCCAATCTTATATAGGATTTGTTTATGGGTACGTACGTGTATCATTCATTGACTTTACCTCAACATTGTTCAAAACTTTTAAAACTTTTTCTCAATCATGCAAACGAAACCATGCAAGTGCAACCTACGAACAATCTGTTCCTCAATCAGCAAACAACCTTTTAATGGAGCATGATGCATGTAATTTCTAAAAGTTACGGTTCCCATAGTGGAGCATGATAAGCATTAATGCATGGAATTAGAGGTGTGGTGGCCAATATCTATGATTAGCTTCTTTGTTATAACCTCTCTATGTCATATGTGGAAACACTTTCAAAATTCTCATGGGCAAACACCATCTTTAATGGAAAAAGATGTATATATTTGTTGTATATATTTTCGACACTACTGTTGTAATAATTAACTATGGTTCTTTTTGACACTACTGTTGTGTATATTTGTCAATAATGAAGTTATAAATATATACTTGTTTTTGCCAATAATGAATTAGGAAATGAATATGTACAAAGCCCGCAAATGAAAATAATAAATTCAGGGCGTATTGAAGATTACAACGGCTAGAACAACATTTATTATGCACCTCCTCGGACACCAACAACATTCATTATGCATCCCTTCGTATACAACGAACCCAACGGAAATAATACAACATATATATACACAATCAATTAAAATGTAATCAAGTTTTTTGGTAAGAATCAAAAATAGTCAATAAACTTTCTTCTTCTTCCTTAAACTCGATCCATAGTTTTCTACATGGTATCAGAGCATTGACTTTGTCTCAGATCCCCCAAAGAATCATCACCGATCTTCACCTCACTGAGGGGGTTGAAGGCGCAAAACCAACATCCAAACCCTCAAAAAACCACACAAAAAAACAAAACCACCAAAACCATGTCGGGAAACCACCACGAAAACCACTCCCGTCTCGTATCAACACTACTCAACGGGACAAAATACCTGTCCTGGGCGCGGGCGGTCTCCCTCTCCCTCAGCGGCAGGGGGAAAATCGGTCACATCACCAGAACTGCAAAAAGACTGGAGGAACCAGAAACGGAGGCAAAGCAGGAAGAATGGCAGACCTCTGACCACCTGGTCATGTCATGGATAATCGCGTCCATGCAACCACAGATAGGGGAGATCCTCCTGTACAAAGACAGCGCAAAAGAACTCTGGGATGCGATCCAAGAGCATTACGGGAAGGCGCAAGACTTCGCGCACATCTTCAGACTCAAACAAGACATTGCACAGTCCCGTCAGAACCACAAAAACGTCACTGAGTACCTCGGTACTCTCAGAAAGGCATGGGACGAGTTGGGGATCTAAGAACCACCAACAACCGACGCAGGGACACTCGGAAAAAGGACTGAACAAGACTGGATCTACCAGTTTCTGGTAGGTCTAGACCCATCTTTCGAAAACATCAGAAGTCAGGTGCTCATGGGCCCCGAACTACCGTCGCTTGCCTCAGTCATCGCGATGATCCTTCGCGAAGAATCGCGACGAAGGACCACCGCTCCTTTGCAAAACCAATCAACAACAGAAGCCCAAAATCAAGCATTCTTTACTGGAAAATCACAAAAACAGCATCAAAACAACAAAAAGCGGTATAGAAATCGGAAGGACGAGCACTACGAAAACTGCAAAAAAACCGGACACAACAAAAACAACTGCTGGTTTCTCCATCTGCATCTCCGACCACCAAAAGACAATGACAGAAGAGGAGGGGATGGGAGAAACTCATCGCACGGGGGATCATCGGGGGGCAGCAGCTACTTTGCCACCGCCGGAGGCAGCGGCGGCAGCCACCAACCCAACCCTAACCCTAATTTTTTCTCGCAGGAAGCATTTGGAATGTCAGCAGTCGGATCGGGTGAAATAAATATGTCGACGAATCCGGATAACGCTATCGGGTCGGCTCTGAACCCGACCAGCAGAAACCTCTTTTCTCCACACAAACACACAGATCCAGCAAACACGGGCCCAATGGGCTCAGAGAATATCCATCTTCTTATAAACAAACTGAATGAAGTTTTGCACAATCAACCCTCCACTTCAGGTAATTCCGCAGGTATGATAAAAACTCTGGAAAATTACTTTTCAGCACTTCAATCTAGGAAAAGTAAAAACAATGTATGGATTATTGATTCTGGCGCCACCGATCACATGACTAGCAATCCAAACTTATTACTAGATCTTAAAAGAAACTTATCCCTAGTAAATAGGTTTGTTAGTGTGGCTAATGGAAATCAAGTAAAAATAGAAGGAGAAGGGAATATAAAATTACTTGATAAAATTGCAAAACATGTCTTGTATGTACCTTCTTTTGAATCAAATTTCTTATCTGTCGCAAAAAATCACGAAAGAACTAAATTGTAATATTATCTTCTCACATGTTGATGTTGTATTTCAGGATCGCATCTCCGGGAAGACGATTGGTAGTGGTCGACTCGTTAATAATCTTTATATTCTAGATCAAAACATACAGGCATTACATGTTGGAAATTTATCCAAACATGGGTTATGGCATAAAAAAATGGGACATCCATCACATTCAGTTTTAAAATCGCTTTTTCCGTCTATTAGAACAGAATTTTTATGTGATGTATGCAGTTTTTCAAAACAAACTCGATTGCCATTTCATTTATCATCTATCAAAACAAGACACCCATTAGAACTAATACACTCCGATATCTGGGGACCAGCCCCAACCGAATCTTATAATGGCTTCAAATATTTTATCACTTTTATTGACGATTTTTCTCGTACTACATGGATTTACTTATTAAAATCAAAATCTGAAGTTTTTGATATTTTTTGTACTTTTACAAGATTTGTGGGAAACATGTATGATTTCAAAATTAAAATCTTAAGGTCCGACAACGGATCTGAGTACACCAGTAAGGTTTTTCAAAATTTTCTAAAACTAAAAGGCATTTTTCATCAAACTACGTGTGTTAACACACCACAACAAAACGGTGTAGCAGAAAGAAAAAAATCGTCACATCTTAAACGTAACACGCTCCCTACTTTTTCAAAATCACGTTCTAATTTTTTTTTGGTCCGATGCTATTTTAACCGCTGCATATCTTATTAACCGACTACCAAGTCCTCGCCTCCAAAACAAACAGCCTTTAGAAATTCTGACTGGTCGAAAAAGTCGATTTGATCACTTACGAATTTTTGGATGTATTGTTTTTCTCCACAGGAAAAGAGACGACAAGTTTGATTCCAATTCAAATAAATGTATTTTCTTAGGATATTCTTTTAAAAAAAAGGGTACAAATGTTATGACCCCAAAGATTGTAAATTGTATATTTCTCGGGATGTACAGTTTGTAGAAAATAGCTCTTTTTCGGCTCTAAAACTGAAGACAACGGACATCTAGCATCACCAAACTCCGACGACACTCCGATACCCATCAACTGCGATCGAGAAATCACCATGAGGACACCTGATCTTCAAGAAGAAAACAATGAAGCACCAACTGACGGCGAATAAGAAAACATTTTAAGGAGATCAACCCGACCGACCCGTCCACCAAAATACTTGCACAACTATATCACCTCTCACGTCACCTACCCTATCAAGGAATACCTATCATATCAACAATTAAAATCACATCACAAAGCATTTCTAGGGACTATAGATACTCACATAGAACCAACAAACTATAATGAGGCCATAAGAGATACAAAATGGTGCAACGCCATGAAAGAAGAAATCCAAGCCTTAGAGACAAATAATACCTGGATCTTAACCTCAATCCCAAAAGGGATTAAACCCGTAGGATGCAAATGGGTATATAAAATCAAATACAATAGTGATGGAACAATAGAGAGATATAAAGCAAGACTAGTAGCAAAAGGATACACACAAACCTATGGCCTAGACTACCTAGAAACCTTTGCACCAGTAGCCAAAATGAACACAGTTCGTGTTCTACTCTCCATCGCCGTAAATAGAAATTGGGAACTCTATCAAATGGATGTAAAAAATGATTTTCTTCAGGGAAACTTGGAAGAAGAAGTATATATGACTCCTCCACCCGGGTACACCTCTACAAACCAGGTTTGCAAACTCAACAAAGCAATCTACGGGTTAAAACAATCTCCTCGCGCTTGGTATGCCAAACTCAGTCATTGCCTTATTTCTTATGGTTTCAAACAATCTTCCGCTGATGCATCTATGTTTACCAAACATCATCAGACCACCACTACCATAATCCTAGTATATGTAGATGTTATCATAATCACTGGAAACAATAGGTATGAAATCACCAAAATAAAACAATACTTACAAGCAAAATTTGATATTAAAGACCTAGGACGTTTAAAATATTTTCTAGGAATAGAAATTGCACATTCAAAAAAGTGACTCTTTCTCTCACAAAGAAAATATGCCCTCGACCTCTTAAAAGAAACAGGAAAACTTGGAGCTAAACCAGCAAATACACTCATAGAAACTAAACTAAAAATAAACACTACTGAAGGAGAACCCATAAAAGATATTCAACAATATCAAAGGCTTGTCGGGAAACTCATATACCTCACTGTAACAAGACCCGACATAACCTATGCTGTTAGCATCATCAGCCAATTCATGCATTCACCTCGGACTCCTCACTTACATATAATCACTAGGATACTTAGATATATTAAGAAAACTCCAGGGCAAGGGATATGGATGAAAAACAACAATTCTAACTCGATAACTGGTTTTTCTGATACAGATTGGGCTGGAAGCCATGATCGGAAATCAACTACAGGTTTCTGCACATTTGTTGGAGGAAACCTGGTAACCTGGCGAAGCAAAAAACAAACTGTTGTTGCCAGATCCAGTGCCGAGGCTGAATACCAGGTCATGGCATCCACTACTAGTGAGCTCATCTGGCTTAGACAACTACTTCTCGACATAGGACAACCTTACCATCTCCCTATGAAGATGTTCTGTGATAACAATGCAGCTCGACACATAGCTCAAAATCCGGTATTTCATGAAAGAACCAAGCACATTGAAGTTGACTGTCACTTCATCCGTGAGAAAATTCAGGCCCACGAAATCGAAGTTCCCTACGTTCCCAGCAAAGATCAACTCGCCGATATCTTCACCAAGGCTCTCGATCAACCACAAGCAAAATCTATCCTTTCCAAGTTGGGTATCTTCAACCTATTTCAGGACCCAACTTGAGGGGGCGTATTGAAGATTACAACGACTAGAACAACATTTATTATGCACCTCCTCGGACACCCAACAACATTCATTATGCATCCATTCGCATACAACGAACCCAACGGAAATAATACAACATATATATACACAAGCAATTAAAATGTAATCAAGTTTTTTGGTAAGAATAAAAAACATTCAACAAACTTTCTTCTTCTTCCTTAAACTCGATCCATATTTTTCTACAAGCCGATTTAAGTTGTTCGAAGTTAGGAGTCAAAAAGCAAAGTAAAAAGACATCGAATATTGTCCCACCCAAGCAAGACATGAAAGAGGTGTGAGGTTATTCGTTGCATTGTGTTGACACCACTATTCATCTGGTCAAGTGGGGTTCATTGAGTTGATAAAATATACTGTCCCACCCAAGACATGTTCAATGTGGAATTCTGCTTTTGATGACGTCGATAAAATAAAACATAAAAAAAGAAAGATTTGATGAAGATTTGTTATCTTTTCAAAGTATCACCACTCTTGGCAAATTGAGTTGTTTAGATGTGTTCTTTTCGGCAAAACTGCATTTTAATGGGGGAAAATGTACACATGAAAAAGTTTGAGGCAAAAAATGCACATTATATAGTACTACAAAATTTATCTTTCGTGAATGACGTATACCTAATTGCTACATATTAAAGTAAGAGTTTCTACTTCGAAGCAAATTATCATTCTAAAACAAATTATCGCTCAGAGCAAATAACAAAGATATATCGTTCAATGGCTTAGAACAACTCTGCTCCAGTGGTAACCTACGAGTCCATCATGTATATGTTGTTTAAAGATAGAGAACTTTTAGTCAAAAAACTGCTACTAACACTTGAAACAGAACAGAAAGAGCAATCAGAAAACCAAACTTTTACCTGATGATATTGTTGGGAGGAGGATCATATTTCGCGGTAATATGAGAGAGGCACCGACTGCCAGACCACCATCTAGTTACGTCAGATCATATGTTGATCATCAAACGAATTCTCCAACAACCATTCGGTCGACCGAGAACCCTCGGTGGACCGTGCCAAATTGTCCAGACACTGTTAGATTCTTGGAACACCAAAAATCTCCTCAACGGTTTACCGAACCCGTTGTTCCGAAGTGTCATTTGCTCTCTGACGGTAGACCGAATTCAATTCGGTCGTCCGATCCCAGCTGCACACGGAGTGCCTGGAATCCTCGGTTCGGTGGACCGAATCCAATTCGGAAGACCGACCCGTCTTCGCCGAAATTTCCTGGGTTGTGCGTCGGTAGACCGAATTCAATCTGGTCGACCGACTCTTCCTGGATTTGCTCCCTTAACAAATATAAGCCAATATTCAACAATCTCCACCTTAGTTTAGATTTGTTACCTGAGTCTTCTTCTAACCCGCATCCTTCGTGTCTTCACGAGACACCACTTGGCGCTACCCACGGAGCACCCTCCTTCTCACTTTCTGAGGACATTGAGAAGCTTCGAGCACAACTTGAACTTCTCCCGATTGACAACCTTGGTCATATTATCCGCAGGATTCTCACTTGTGTCGATTTTCTGGAGAACAACCTGCCCTTCTTCGATCCACTCTCGGATCTTATGGTACCTTACTTCAATATGTTTGTTCCTTGAATGGAACGTCTGATCCTTGGCTAGATAAATTGCACTTTGACTATCTCAATGCAATTTGGTCACTTCTTGTTCCATCCCCAAAGAGCTTACCAAACCCTTCAACCATATAGTTTTTTTTCGGCATCGACAGCAGTCATGTACTCCGCTTCCGTTGTAGACAACACGGTAGTATGTTGGAGAACCGATCTCCAACTCACTGGACCTCCACCCAAAGTGAACACGTACCCTGTTGTGGACCTCCGTTTATCCAGATCTCTAGCGTAATCTGAATCGACGTACCCCTCCACCTGCCTTTGTGCTCCATCTTTGGTGAACTTCAAGCTAACATCCATGGTTCCCTTCAGGTACCTCAACAACCACTTCAACGCTTCCCAATGCTCCTTTCCTGGGTTAGCCATATAACGACTCACGAGGCTAACTACGTGTGAAATGTCTGGCCTAGTGCAGGTCATAGCATACATAACGGATCCGACTTCACTAGCATATGGACCTCTCTCCATATCTCTCCTTTCTTTTCAGTAGAGGGGTTGAACTTCAACGAGAGCTTGAAGTGAGCACTAATAGGTGTGGCCCCCTGCTTGGCGTTCTCGAGATTATACCTCTCGAGTATCTTCCGGATATAGCTCATTTGAGTGAGCAGAACTTCACCTTTCTCGGTATCTGATTGATCTCGTTTTATATTTAGCCGCAAGTGCACGGCCGCGTTGAAGCGGTGGCAAATACGGGTCGTCCACTGGGAGGTGTGTCGACACTTGGTTTGTGCGAAGGCGAGAGGTAAAGAAAGGGAAGAAAGGTTGGTTACACTAAACTACACTAAGATGCAAATGGAAATGGAAAAGAAGCAAGAAAAACTAAACCCCAAAGGGGGTAGAGAAATGATGTGAACATAAAGATGTGTGTGTGGTGTGTGTGTGTAATTAAGCTCCTCACAACATGTAGTGCATGAAATCATAAAACTACATCCAACTTTGCCTCCACATGAATTAAGATTTTACTACATCATTAAAACATACAAGACAATAATTGGAATGAAGCTAAATGAACTCAAGTATAAAGACTAGACCCTACGATGCCTCCACATGAATTAAGATAAGACTACATCATTAAAACATACAAGACATTAGCTAAGGTAAAAGCAACAAGAGTTCATACACTACAACTTGTGTTTCCAATATTAATTCATATCCATATCCTAACCTTATCATTCCCCATAAAATAGATCCACTAATCAAAGCATAAGCTAAGCTTCATTCAAGAGCATTAGCATATCAAAGATAAGAGTGGAGACCCATTAGATGGTTATGGAAATCATTTAAAGCTCAAGGGATTAAGATAACACACACTTAATACACTACATGATTATATCACATATTTCTCCACCCCCCAAATGGGGATGGAACTACTCACACATATTTAAACTAACTACTCTAACAAAAGAAAGCATTATACTGAAATGAAACTACACTAATCAAGCAAGAAATATTAAAGAAGCATAAAACAAAACAAACAAGCAAGCATGCATATGAAAGGAAATTAAACTAAGAGAGGAACAACACAATTAAAGGAAAACATCTATTGTTAACTCACTCAATTACAAGTAGCTCTTCCTCCACCAGAGTTTTGCTTCAAGGCTTCACTCTTAGTAGGGAAGGTGGCCACCAAAGAGAGAGATGGATACAATAGGAGGTGAAGAGTTCTATTTATAAGCATGGAAAAAGCTAATCCGGGACAATCCCCCGATGTGGGACTAAACCAATACCAAAAATAGCCTAAACACACATTAATGCAAGTACAGGAGAAAACTTAGTGGATCTGGGCTTAACCAGACCGCCAATTGGCGGCCTATAAGCTTCAGATCGGTCTGGATCTTCTGGTGGGCTTTCCTTGGATTGTTTCTTGGTCTTGGATGCATCTAACTTGTTTAGTGGAGCTTCGACCCGAATCGAATTGACAAAATACTCCCCATGATGGTGTGGAGTTTCCTGTTTTGCTCTTAGGTCCTTCTGTCTTACGATCAGGTCCTTCTGTCTTTCATCTTGGTCCCCAGGTCTCACAATTAAGTCTTTTTTCCTGCTTTTGGGTCCTTTCATGGCTCTTCTCTTCAAACCTCTTTATTTCTGAAAACTAAACATAAAACTCGTCACGTAGCATTGCTTAGGTGTAAGATAATGGATATAAGATACAAATATAAGCATGAAATGATGTCAATCAAATACCCCCACACCTAAGTTTTTGCTAGTCCCGAGCACAACAAAGAAAGAGAAAAGCAAACGAGAAACAAGAAATCCTAACTCACTTTCTTAGGAATCACGGTTGCACTTAGCACGTGCAACAAGCCGTTAAACCTCCTTGTTGCTAAGGAGGAGGAGTGTTGTCTCATGAGGGTTTTCAGCGGATACACCCACAAAATCCGAACAAGATGCATTATTCAATCTAGACACTCGACTCGTTGGACATATGTTGTCGATCATTGGACGCGGTAATCCTACGGGCCGACTCTATATAGGTAATCAGTCCACACACCTAACTTAATGAACCATTCGTGTTAGTTAAATAAGGAATTAAGTGAAAGACATGGACAACCTCAAGATCCTCAAGTGATACAAAGTGTAAGGTCCATTAAGGTTCTTATTTGCATTACCATATTTTTTTTCTTTTTGTTTCTTTTCACATTTTTTTCTTCTTTTATTCTTTTTATTAGTTGGAGCTTCGTTCTCCCAGGGTCAGGTTTCGTGCATCATTGCCCATGAGGACTTACATTATCACGTACACCTTTCCCCAAATCTCCACATAGGGCAATCCCTACCACCCGTGTAACGGGAGTTCGGTCGGCGCATCCCAAGTCAGATGACTCGAAAGCACCAGACACAAAGTCCCCTCAGACTTACTTTCCCGAGTGATAGGAGCCGTGCGAGAAGAGAGAACATCTACTCACTTATTTCTTATCTACATATGAACCAAAACCCCTACACTAATGTCTCACAACAAGATTAAGAGGGTCCTTGACTACAACAAACTTCCTAAATTAACAAACACGAATTATTGACTCACTAGGTTCAGGGTGGACTTCTTTGAATGTTTGAGCACTGAAACCCTATGATTACTCACCCCCAAAGGAAAACTGGGGTGCATCCTAACGACTCGATAAATCCTAAAGCCACGTACTAGATATCCTAATGCATCAAGTTCAATACAATTTTGGGAGCTTTCTTTTTACTTTGCCTCTCAACGGTTTTGCACATGCTAAACACACGCAAAACCCACAAAACATTTTCTTTCGAAAACACATGAAGATTTTGAAAGAAATGTGAAAATTTTGAAGCACTAGGCAAGCAAAAGAAGACAAGTCACCCAAGGATCATGGCAAACAGATATATCGATATTAAATGCAGCACACTAACATGACCCTAACAATGCAAACAAAAGAAAGCAAAATCAAAAGAAAAGACTCGACTATGTACACACGTAAAACACCCCCCACACCTACTTCATGCATTGTCCTCAATGAATGTGAGCATGAAACTACATGGATTTATGCATGAAAAAGGAAAGATCTCACCAACATGAAGTACACAGGGGAGTTCATGGCTATGTTGATGGACACAACCCAAATTCCCTTAGAACCTGTGAGATGCTAAGGAAGGGATACAAATACATGAAAGAATTGGGGCCCAAATACTCAAGGGTTGGGGCCCACAACAAATCGATGCTCACTGAAGGAGTCTTTTTTTTTCTTTTTTCTTTTTTTTCTTTTTTTTAACTATGTACAACAATAGGCTTCCATCTTCATATGTCAAGGGACATCAAATGGGAACCCACCATCTCTCGAGCCAGAAATGCGCATGCATGGGCTCGCAACATACACAACAGAATTGCTCGACCACCTGACACCCTTATAAGCACTGTGGTCGGTTGATGCCTCTTTAGAGTTAGCAAAAGAGGAGGCATGAACGAGAGGTGAACCTCTATCAGGTATAAGGGTATCAGGTGGTTGAATATTAACCCACATGGGGTCCTCAGCAGATACAGAATGAAGAGCATGTGGCCGAGAGGCCATAAAAATAGTATCTTGTGGCTCAAAAGCCACGTGCTCAAAAGGATGTGGCTCAAGGGCCACGTGGTCAAAAAGAAGTGGCTCAAGGGCCACATGATCAGAAGAATGTGGCTCAAGGGCCACAAGATCAGAAGAATGTGGCTCAAGGGCCACGAGATCAGAAGAATGTGACTCAAGGGCCACATGATCAAAACATAAGGCACCTTCTTGTGCCAACCCAGGTGAAATATCTTCACCACCTTCAGGATTTTCATCGAACAATTCTCTGAAGTACTTGAAGGTGCCCTCAACTTCAATCTCATCCAAGCCCTGGATAAGGTTGACCTCAACAGGGTCATTGAAGGCACCTGGCTTCTTGCCAATGGTGAAGATGTTGAAATCAGCGCATTGACTACCATAAGTCAAGCGCATCAGACCATTGCGATAATTGATCAAGGCATTGGAAGTCGCAAGAAATGGTCGCCCCAAAATGACAGGAATTTGTCCAAGTGGGTTTGGCACAGGTTCAGTATCCAGGACAAAGAAGTCGACTGGATAAATGAACTCTCCCACTTTGATCAGCACATCTTCCACCACACCCCTCGGTTTCTTCATGGACCTATCAGCCAATTGAAGAGTGGTCTTTGTTTGTTTGAGGTCTCCAAGACCGAGGTGGACGTAGACAGAATATGGCAGAAGATTAACAGATGCACCAAGGTCCAATAAGGCACGATGTATGGACACATCACCAATCACACAAGAGATAGTAGGACAACCAGGGTCCTTGTACTTGACTTGCATGGGTTGTGCCAACAAAGAACTCACGTTAGCCGCAAGAAAAGCTTTCTTTGGAACATGAGTTTTTCTCTTCTTGGTGCATAAGTCCTTGAGAACCTTGGCATAAGGTGGCATTTGCTGAATCACCTCCAAAAGAGGGATATTCACCTTAACCTGCCGAAACATCTCAAGCATCTTGTCATGCTGATCAGAGGTTTTCTTTTTAAGGTGCTCAGGGAATGGCGCCTTCGGGGCATAATGGTGCGAAGGAACCTCAGAATTCTGGTCCAAAGAAACATGAGTGGGGACCTCAGAATCTGGTTCCTTCGACACAAGAGGAGACAAGGGGACCTCAGGGTTCGGCCCCTTTGTCGAAGGAAAAGTAGAAAGAACCTCAGAATCTGGCTCCTTCCTGGAAGTATTTGTGAAGGGAGCCTCAGGATCCGGCTCCCTCAGAGATGGTGATGACAAGGAAGGCACCCCAATGTGGTTGTCCACCTCCTTACCAGACCTCAAAGTATGAATCACATTAATATGATGGGTCGGTTCAGAGGTAGCATGAGGTAAAGGTGTCCTTCCTTGCGAATGGGTACCCCGAGGATTCACCTCGGGTTGACTCGGTAATTTGCCCTTCTCGCGTTCATGGAGCTGATTAGCCAACTGGCTAACTTGCATTTCCAATGCTTTGACCGAATTGTTGTTGGCCGAAAGCATGGATTGTGTACTCTGAATGAACGCGTGAAGGGTTTGTTCAAGAGTGGAGTCCTTAGGGTCAACTCGTTGGGGTTGTGGAGTTTGGTTA
Organism: Triglochin maritima; assembly: GCA_963682175.1. Classification (NCBI taxonomy): domain Eukaryota; kingdom Viridiplantae; phylum Streptophyta; class Magnoliopsida; order Alismatales; family Juncaginaceae; genus Triglochin; species Triglochin maritima. The sequence goes on from OY821771.1 coordinate 64,188,086, forward strand.
GAATAACCCGACGAAGAGGTCTGAGGAGGTTGGTAATTGTGGTTCTGAGACCTTTGATGTGGAGGTTGGTAGGTCGCCGATGGGCATGGAGGTTGATAAGGCGGAGGTTGAGGTTGAGTGTGCGAGCTCTGACCATTACTCTCACTAGGCCCCCAAGAGAAGTTAGGATGGTTACGCCATCCCGGGTTGTAGGAGTGACTGTACGGGTCGTTTTGGGGCATTTGTTGATACATCGCATTTGCATGCTCAGTATCCCTTGGAGCGTAAGCGCATTCCAAGTCATCATGTCCCGACAATCCACACCTACTACACTCGGGAGTAGCGACCTGAGCTACAGGAGCTCGGTCCATCTCCAAACTCTCAATCCTACGCATGAGAGCAGCCATTTTCGCCTTAGACGCGATCAATGACTCAACTTGATAAGATCCAGCTCGACCAGAAGACCTGGCGGCTGGTGGCTCTCTCATGGTATCCCACTCGAACGTGCGTTCAGCCATGGATTCAAAAGTGTCCCAAGCCTCCTCGATGGGTTTCATTTGGAAGTCACCCTGACACATTGACTCCAACAATGTGCGGGTGTTGTAGTTGATGCCCTCATAAACAATTTGGCACAATTGCCAAAGCTCAATCCCATGATGAGGGCACTGCTGGAGAAGGTCATTGAACCTCTCAAAGAAACCATGAAACGATTCGGTCTCGGTCTGATACATTTGATGTATCTGGTGCCGTATCTGTTGAGTTTTCCTTTGAGGGAAAAATCTCTTCAGAAAGACGATTACAAAGTCATCCCATGACCGAATCGAGCTCGCCGGGAGGCTATACATCCATTTCTTCGCATTATCCTTCAATGCGAAAGAAATCATCCTCAACCGGACCGAATCCTCATCAAACTGTTGAAGCTTGAACATGGAGCATACTTCCTCGAATTTGCGTATAAAAATATACGGATCCTCCTTATTGGCAGTAAAGGTTGGAAGCATGCTCACATACTGAGGTTTCAGCTCATAGTTGTTCCCGCGAGCAGGGGGAACAACTATGCAAGAAGGTTGCGCGGCCCGAACAGGATGGGTCCGCTTCCATGTATGGAACCCGGTCTCCTTCCCCACCACGAGACGACTCGGCCTCTTGCTCCAAAGGAGCACGAGGCGGAGATGGTCGATCACCAAGACCGTCCATCTCAGCAGAATGCACTCTCTCGAGTCGAGCGCTCTCACCAGAACGAGCCCAACCTCGCATAAAATGCTCGACTCGACTTTAAACTAACACACAACAGAGGGTGTACTAGAGGAGGAGACTAAACGTAGAGAATAGATGAGGAGAGGACTCAGGTGATGAGGGAAGAATCCCTAGAGCTAGCGTGGGTAGTGGGATCAGGAAGAAGCCTAACTAGCAAGCACGGCTCAAACAATGTAAGGCAATGGGTCCTTAAGCTAGACGACGCCTAACTTCGAGGTCACTAGCCTCGACACGTCTCACCTCCCTACAACGAGGACCACAATGCCCAACAAGTGATACCAGATCTGGAGATCCAGTACCTCCTACTATCGACAAGGTAGGCAACGCAGATCAGGTCATGACGGTCTCAACTAGATTACTCTCCTAGTGCGCCCGCAATCCTAGGGCCAATGTCTACTTGCTTTTAGTTAAGGCTTTATTAAGAGTGATTTTTGGGGCCAAGGAAAGGGTGATGAAATCCCCCACCTTATCTTTTATGGGACAACCCCTCCTTAGTAGTGATTTAATCCTAGATCTAGCAATCAATCGCTCCAATAAAACGCTCTCTCACTCTTGTCCCGATGCACCTTACTAACTAATGCATGAATGAGGGATGTGGGTGCACGTACCTCACGCCAGCAATCAACGACAAAATGTAAAACAAAGAAAAGACAAATGCATGCAAGGTCTACCAATGGTGCATGACCTAGATGGCAAGAAGTCTAATCTTTTGCTTTGAGTTTTATGGTCCAAGTTGATTAAAGGGGATTGAAATTAAATCTGGGGGCAAACTAAAGATCACAGCATGCAAAATTGGGCTTCCAGATAACAAAAGTAAAGCAATAAACCACCAGAAGAAATTTGAGAGCAGGAAGCCCTTACCAGGCCGCCAATTGGCGGTCTCCAACCGCTGATTGGCGATCTCTTTGTGGCTTCTGTTGCTCAAACTTTCCCAGTAGCCTCCCTTGATGTTTTGGTTCCCTGAAACTAAACAAAACTGGAAACAAAAAATCAAAAACCCCTCGAATCGTCCAAACCAATGTCTGGACAGAGCACCTCCCCGGCAACGGCGCCAAAAACTTGATTGATCTCGTTTTATATTTAACCGCAAGTGCACGGCCGCGTTGAAGCGGTGGCAAATACGGGTCGTCCACTGGGAGGTGTGTCGACACTTGGTTTGTGCGAAGGCGAGAGGTAAAGAAAGGGAAGAAAGGTTGGTTACACTAAACTACACTAAGATGCAAATGGAAATGGAAAAGAAGCAAGAAAAACTAAACCCCAAAGGGGGTAGAGAAATGATGTGAACATAAAGATGTGTGTGTGGTGTGTGTGTGTAATTAAGCTCCTCACAACATGTAGTGCATGAAATCATAAAACTACATCCAACTTTGCCTCCACATGAATTAAGATTTTACTACATCATTAAAACATACAAGACAATAATTGGACTGAAGCTAAATGAACTCAAGTATAAAGACTAGACCCTACGATGCCTCCACATGAATTAAGATAAGACTACATCATTAAAACATACAAGACATTAGCTAAGGTAAAGGCAACAAGAGTTCATACACTACAACTTGTGTTTTCAATATTAATTCCTATCCATATCCTAACCATATCATTCCCCATAAAATAGATCCACTAATCAAAGCATAAGCTAAGCTTCATTCAAGAGCATTAGCATATCAAAGATAAGAGTGGAGACCCATTAGATGGTTATGGAAATCATTTAAAGCTCAAGGGATTAAGATAACACACACTTAATACACTACATGATTATATCACATATTTCTCCACCCCCCAAATGGGGATGGAACTACTCACACATATTTAAACTAACTACTCTAACAAAAGAAAGCATTATACTGAAATGAAACTACACTAATCAAGCAAGAAATATTAAAGAAGCATAAAACAAAACAAACAAGCAAGCATGCATATGAAAGGAAATTAAACTAAGAGAGGAACAACACAATTAAAGGAAAACATCTATTATTAACTCACTCAATTACAAGTAGCTCTTCCTCCACCAGAGTTTTGCTTCAAGGCTTCACTCTTAGTAGGGAAGGTGGCCACCAAAGAGAGAGATGGATACAATGGGAGGTGAAGAGTTCTATTTATAAGCATGGAAAAAGCTAATCCGGGACAATCCCCCGATGTGGGACTAAACCAATACCAAAAATAGCCTAAACACACATTAATACAAGTCCAGGAGAAAACTTAGTGGATCTGGGCTTAACCAGACCGCCAATTGGCGGCCTATAAGCTTCAGATCGGTCTGGATCTTCTGGTGGGCTTTCCTTGGATTGTTTCTTGGTCTTGGATGCATCTAACTTGTTTAGTGGAGCTCCGACCCGAATCGAATTGACAAAATACTCCCCATGATGGTGTGGAGTTTCCTGTTTTGCTCTTAGGTCCTTCTGTCTTACGATCAGGTCCTTCTGTCTTGCATCTTGGTCCCCAGGTCTCACAATTAAGTCTTTTTTCCTGCTTTTGGGTCCTTTCATGGCTCTTCTCTTCAAACCTCTTTATTTTTTAAAACTAAACATAAAACTCGTCACGTAGCATTGCTTAGGTGTAAGATAATGGATATAAGATACAAATATAAGCATGAAATGATGTCAATCAGTATCCCTGGAGATCACCATACCGAGAATCTTCTTTGCACTCCCGAGGTCTTTCATCTCAAACTCCCCGTGAAGCTTCAGTTTGAGATCATCTATATGCTTCATCTCCTTAGCCGCGATCAACCTATCATCGACATACAAAAGCAAGAACATGTGTGTTCCGTCTCCAAGACTCCGCAAGTATACACCACTATCATAATCGCAACGTACAAAACCATTATTAATCATAAATAAATCGAACCTTTTGTACCACTGCCTCGGTGATTGCTTTAGTCCATAGAGGAACTTCTTCAGTTTGCATACTTGTCATTCCTTGCCTCGTGCGATGAACCCATCCGGCTGCCTCATATAGATCTCTTCCTCTATGTGCCCGTGAAGAAAAGCTGTCTTCACGTCCATCTGCTCTAATTCCATGTTATCCATAGCCACCATGGCTAACAACACTCTAATAGAGGTATGCTTTACAACGGGTGAGAAGATCTCGTTGTAATCGACCCCTTCCTTTTGAGCATATTTTTTTGCCACCAACCTTGCTTTATACTTTATCTCCTCCATAGGAGATGACCCTTCCTTCTTCCCGAAGATCCACTTGCACCCAATCGCGTGCTTTCCCTTGGGAAGCTCCGTTAACTCCCAAGTTTGATTCTTATGAAGAGACTTCATCTCTTCGGTCATGACCACCATCCACTTGTTCCTGTCCTCCTGCTCAATAGCTTCTTCGAATGTGCAAGGGTCCCCACATTCGGTAACAAGTGCAAACACAATACTAGTGTCATTGTGACCATACCTCACCGGCGCCTTTGTGATCCTCCTTTGTCTTCCTTGAGCAATACTCTCTTGCTCAGCTTCCTCCTCTACTTGTGAGTCAATTGTTTCATGCTGAACTTTTTGATTCGATTCTCCTCTTGAAGTCATGACCTCAACTTCAATTTCGTCTTCCTGCATGGGATTCCCTTGCTGCTCTTTCTCCTCAAGGCCCTTGAGCAAACTCGTCTCATCAAAGACCACATTACTCTGTAGGAGTACCTTCTTGCTCACCGGATTCCAAAGCTTATATCCTTTCACCGTCCTATCGTAACCAAGGAATATACACTCCTTTGATTTTGAATCCAGCTTCGACCGTTGTGTCTCATCGACCAACGCATAGGTTTTGCATCCAAATATCCTAAGCCTCGAGTAATCAAATAGCTCACCCGTCCACACTTCCTGAGGCGTCTTTAATTCAAGTGCTGATAACAGTGAGATATTTACCAAGTAGCATGCAAGATCTACTGCTTCCGCCCAGAAATCATTCGACAGATTCGCATGAAGCCTCATGCTCCTTGCCCGTTCACATAGTGTCATGTTCATCCTTTCAGCTACGTTGTTTTGTTCCGGACTCTGCGGTGTAGTGAAATGTCTCGTGACGCCTTCTTTCTCACAGAAACTTGCAAACTCCCTTGAGGTGTATTCTCCTCCGTTATCTGTCTGTAAGTATTTGACAAATTTTCCTGTACTCCAACAACCCTTCGGTCGACCGAGAACCCCTCGGTGGACCGTGTCAAATTGTCCAGACACTTTTAGATTCTCAGAACACCAAAAATCTCCTCAATGGTTTACCGAACCCGTTTTTCTGAAGTGTCACTTGCTCTCTGACGATAGACCGAATTCAATTCGGTCGTCTGATCCCAGCTGCACACGGAGTGCCTGGAATCCTCGGTTCGGTGGACCGAATCCAATTCGGTAGACCGACCCGTCTTTGCCGAAATTTCCTGGGTTGTGCGTCGATAGACCGAATTCAATCCGGTCGACCGATTCTTTCTGGATTTGCTCCCTTAACAAATATAAGCTAATATTCAACATATACTACTGTTACTTGTATCAGATGGCACAACTAATTATCTAGAAGCAACCAATCATGTGGTTGAAGAGAGATGTCACACATACATCACTACCCACATTTGGTAAGTGAAGAAGATGTTAGTTCTTTACAGGGGAGATGAATGCAGCCACTCACTGGTCACTAGTGTAGTGCAGCTCTATCTCCCCCTCCCACACCAACCACACACTCCCACAACCACAGAAATGGAGGTGACCACACTCACCATCATCAACATTCACATCCATTGAATACTTACTGAAACAGCACATCCTGCTCGATCACATTTCTCCTGCCTCTAATTATTGTTTTCCAACATGTACTTTTATTTTGTTTTATTTGTTATGTTTCAGGTTCTATGTACAAAGTTGAAACCAAAGAATGGTGCTAGACATCAACAACAGGAACACCACATAAGTATATTTCACTACCAAAACCGATCTTTGTTCACGCTTAGGTAACCTGCCATTACCTTACCTCCGGTATTCCCCATGCCATCTATTGAGGAAACACCAGGTTGAGCCAAGAGCTCCAACAAAATAATCGGCTTCGACCGCCATGATGAAGTTTACGAGGGGGTAGTTCGTACTCGTCTCTCTTCCAAGGCTAGCCTCGTTCGATGTCATCGAGGAGTTTTCGACTTGTCGAGTTATGTAGGTTTGGGAAACATTTTCCTGCGTTCAGCGAGAGACAATATATGTCTGTATGTCTTAGACGCTAAGACATGCAAGAGAATCATTCGGATTCAGCATTAATTTCTTTGTTAAATTCCACAACACATGTGCGTCTCTCGTAAGATTCTTACTAAATAAAACCGAAGCTTAACCAACTCTGTAGCTTCTACCTTAAGTTATGGAGAAGCAAAAGCTAAAACAATCATATGATGTCAAAGCCTATCTCGGTTGTGATATCTGAGTTTGCCTCGATTATTTTGACTTGGGCCGAAACGAAGTTGGTTTTGAGGTCCATTTGATTTGGGTCCAACTGTAAAATTGACAGCAAAGCAGTTAAAAGTTGTCGGGATAAAAGAGGAAAGAATGGAAGTGGATTGTGGGATTGTGATATAGACCTTAATTAGTTGATAGTGATATAAGAGGTGGATTACTTGTAATAAGACATTTTGGGAAGACATGCATGGAAATAATTAAACACATTAGGAGATCTGGAATGACATTAGTGTTAATCATAATCCTTGCTTAAGGCTAATCATGTTTTGTTGGGTGTTTAGGAGTGGATTTGGGTTGATGTGGTGGCGGCTCGTGGTTGGTTGAGAAGGGGGTGATGGTATTTAAGGTTGAAATCATTATCTCTTCTCATTTTCTTCCCCTCAAGCATCTCACTCTCTCTCACACTCATCTTTCTCTCCTAGTTTCGGTTGGTACGAAGGTGAAGGTGGATCGTGGTGGGCGTGGTCGGAGTTGAGCTCGTATTGTTGATCTCGAAGCAAGAAGTTCGTAGGAGAAGAAGGCAAATCGGGTGGTGGAGATCACCGTTGGTCTTAAAAGGTTTCTTCAAGCCTTCAAGGTATGTCAAGCTTCGTTAATACTCACATAACGTGCGTGAGTGATGACTTTAGTCGACGGTAGGCTGATTGGATTTGGCTCGACGGAGATGATAGTGTAGTACGTCAGTACATGTAGTCATAATTAATTCATTTACACATGGACCACAAAGTTGACAAACTCAAAGCACATCAATGAAATGAAGACTCGTGACATGACAAAACTTATGGATACCAGTCAATCAAACAACTTAATTGACTATCACAAACTACTTCGCCAAAAAAAAAACATGCATATGCATATGCATAAGTATAGGATATTAGGATGCATGAACACAACCACCGTACATGTAGAGAGAAAAAAATCACGTATACAACTTGGGTCTGACCTCAATCCCCTCTACAATAAGGCCACTCTTCCAGTGTCCTCCATGTTCTCTGAGTCCGAACTCAACCAAACCATCACGGCCATCATAATTGAAGAATTTTCCGAGCTCCAGCTCCATCCACCCATCCTCTCTTGCGCGGGGGAAGTGGTCTACCTGTTGCAGAACTTGCATTACAAATCTCGGCTCGATGTTCATGAGCAAGTCGTTGATGCTCTCATGAGTATCATGTAACCTTAATCTCGGCCGCATTAACGTTGATGAACTGAAGATTCTATCGCAAAGAAAGACGGTTGCCTTTGACGATTGCCCTCCTAATGAAACTGAAGCTTGTGGGAGTGGATAATAAAGCCCCGAGGCTGATCGGGACAATTTGAAGATGAACTAGACTTCTGTAACATCCTCGAAAGCGGAAGAAATTTAAATTTTTAATAAAACACAACACGAGGATATTACCGAAGAAAGTGTACAACTGGTGCACCAACATATATACAATATATGTCCGAGAGTTTTACAAAAGTGTGATTACAACAAAAACAAAGGAAAATATACATGTAATCACTCGGACCTCAAAACAAGGAAAGCATGATCGGGCCCCGAAGCGTTCCTCCTCGGTCACCACCTCCTAATGCTGCCTACGACCTGACATAAAACATGAATATGCCTGAGTTTCCCGTGAGGAAACCCCGTATGCCAAACTTACATCACAATAAATGAACTAGACATCTAAAACATGTATGATATGAAAGTAATAAACATTCATCGTCTCACCGGGGCCCCGGGAACTCTCTCCCTACCACAGTAGACACCACACAGTGACGGGTCTCGCAGGTCCTCTAGCCCAACCCTCACACGTGCCCCAGGCACCACAGTCGGAAACATCCTCGGCTAACACGCTGGATCACTCTCAGGTCGGTATCTTCTGTACCGCTGCCATCTTGAGCTGCTCCAGAAGACCACTCTCAGGCTGGCACCGTCACCCCTCTAGGGCCGGAGATCCGTGGTCATCTTGAGCTGGCCCCACACACGAACCACCCTCAGGCCGGCACCGGTCACCCTCTAGGGCCGGAGATCCGTTGCCTTCTTGGACTGGCCCGACAACACTCATGAACCACTCTCAGGCCGGCACCGGTCACCCTCTAGGGCCGGAGATCCGTTGCCATCTCGAGCTGGCTCCACAACACAAAATCACACAAAACCGTACCAAACGGTCGAACAAAACCTCCCAACCGGTCGACCGAATCCTCTCCACAGGGCTGGCCCAACCAACAAAACTGTCAACCGGTCGAACGGCAAAGGGGTCCCGTCCGACCGAATTCGACCAGTGAAAACTCACTCCACAGTAAAATGCACCAACGGTCGAACCACCCACGAACACCGGTCGACCAAAAACGGCCAGTACCAAATCCAAATCCATCAGAAAACATCGGTCGACCGAACCAGCTCGCGGTCGAACAAACTTTAAGTTGTTTTAATTCGTCGGTCGAACGAGTCAACTAGGCGGTCGACCGTTTGGATGGTCAACGCCCCAACCGACCTACAACAGTGCTTTCGGTCGACCGGAAAAAGGGTCCCGTTCGACCGAAAACACGCAGAGCCTCCATCCCTCGCTCAAAATGTACTACCGGTCGACCACCACCAAGGTATCGTTCGACCGGTACAAGGGATTTTGCCCAATTTACTCTACGATCGGTCGACCGAACCATGCCACAGGTCGACCGTTTACAGTGCAGAACGCAGCTGCACGGGTCCGACGAGCCCTCTGGCCTACCGTCGACCACCCCAACACTCACCAAAGCATATGTGAGCATCAAAGTAAAGCTTGACATACCTTGAATACTTGAAGAAGCCTTCGAAGACTCAACGGCGAGCTTCTCCTCGCAAAACACATTCTCCGGCGAACTCCAACCGAGCAACGATCTATTCCTCTCCGGTGAACGTCCGAGCTTCACCTCACCTTCCGAGAACCACTCCTCGAGCGCCTCCGCACGCCGAAGATCTGATCAGAGAGAGGGAGAGGGTTTGAGCGGGAGAGAGAGAGAAAACGCGAGAGAGAGAGAGAGAGAGAGAGAGAGAGAGAGAGAGAGAGAGAGAGAGAGAGAGAGAGAGAGAGAGAGTAACACTCACCACATATACTCTTCTCCTCTAATCCCCACCATCCATCACATCTCTTCCAAATCAATCCCAACCCTCCATCTAAAACCACCAATTAAGCACCTAATCAAGGCCAAAACATGATTAGTCCAAAGTAAGGATTTAGGATATTACAATCCACCCTCCTTAAAAGAATTTCGTCCACGAAATTAGGACCGAAACTCACCAAACAATTCCTGGAACTCCTTCCGGACCTCTTCCTCAACTTCCCAAGTAGCCTCTCGCTCACTATGGTGCTGCCACCTGACCTTCACCATTGGTATGGTCCTCCTCTTAAGCTGGTGGTCCATCCGATCCACGATCTCCACAGGTCTCTTCTCGAGAGACAAATCCTGCAGGATCTCCGGAACCTCTAACTGAATCACGTGAGAACGATCCGCTACGTACTTCCTCAACATAGAAACGTGGAAGACGTTGTGAAGACCCGAAAACTGTGGCGGCAAAGCGATCCTGTAGGCAACCTCTCCGATCCGATCGAGAATCTCAAACGGCCCGACGTACCTCGGACTGAGCTTCCATTTCTTCCCGAACCTCATCACTCCTCGAGATGGTGAAATCTTCATGAAAACATGATCGCCTACCTCGAACATCAGTGCACGCCTACGCTTATCAGCGTAGCTCTTCTGCCTACTCTGAGCTGTCGCCAATCTCTGCCTGATCACATCAACTTTCTCGGCATACATCTGCACAATCTCAGGCCCGATCAGCTGTCTCTCGCCTACATCTCTCCAACACACTGGCGATCTACAAGGTCTCCCGTACAACGCCTCGTACGGTGTCATTCCGATACTTGAATGGTAACTGTTGTTGTAGGAGAACTCTATCAGCGGTAGATGCTCATCCAAGTGTCGTGCCCAATCCAGAGCACATGCTCTCAGCATATCCTCCAGAGTCTGGATCGTCCTCTCAGACTGCCATCTGTCTGTGGGTGGAATGTTGTACTAAACTTCAACCGTGTCCCCAGAGCCTGCTGCAGACTTCCCCAAAATCTGGAAGTAAACATGGTGTCTCGATCAGATATAATACTCACTGGCACCCCACGCAATCGGACTATCTCATCAATGTACAGTCTAGCCAGGTCCTCCAAAGGTAATGTGGTCCGGATTGCCAGAAAATGCGATGACTTGGTCAGTCGATCAACTATCACCCAAATCGCGTCATGAGATCTCCTCGTCCTCAGCAACCCGGTGACGAAATCCATCGTCACGTGCTCCCACTTCCACTCTGGAAGCTCGATCCTCTGCATCGGCCCTGCAGGTCTCTGGTGCTCAATCTTCACCTGCTGACAAATCAGACATCTGTCAACGAACTCTGCGATCTCCGTCTTCATCCTCTTCCACCAGAAATTCCTCTGAAGATCTCTATACATCTTCGTGCTGCCCGGGTGGATCGAATAACGAGATCTGTGCGCCTCCTCCAGAATATCCTTCCTCAGATCTCCTCCCTTCGGCACCCAGACACGACCTCTGAATCTCAGCCCACCATCAACTCCAATACTGAAGTCTGGCCCATCTCTGGCAGCTAACTGTAACAACCCAGCTAACTCCTCATCAGTACTCTGAGCCTGGACGATACTCGAGACTAACTGTGGCTCCACTCTCAGCCCGGCAATCACCGCACCTCGCGACTCATCAGTAAACGGTCTCCACTCGGTCAATGCCTCAAGCAGCTTCCACTCCTCGATACAAAGACCTGCCGCGATAACCTCCACCTTCCTGCTCAAAGCATCAGCAACTGAATTTGCCTTCCCCGGATGGTACGAGATGGTGAAATCATAATCCTTAATCAGCTCGAGCCATCTGCGCTGCCTCATATTCAGCTCCTTCTGCGAAAACAGATACTTCAGGCTCTGATGATCAGTGAAAACCTCGAACTGCTCGTCGTACAAGTAATGCCTCCAAGTCTTCAAAGCGTGCACGACTACTGCCAACTCCAAATCATGAGTGGGGTAATTCCTCTCGTGCACTTTCAGCTACCTCGAAGCATATGCAGCCACCTGCCCGTGCCGCATGAGTACACATCCCAGTCCAACGCCTGACGTGTCACTGTAAATCACAAATCCACCACTGCCACTGGGAAGAGTCAGGACTGGAGCAGTCGTCGACCGACTCTTAAGTTCCTCGAAACTGTCCTCGCACTTCTGAGACAACACGAACTCAACGCCATTCCGCGTCAAAGCCGTCAACGACGAAGCCAACCTCGAGAAATCCTGGATAAAACGGCGATAATAACCTGCCAATCCAACAAAGCTCCTGACCTCTGCCACACTCGTCGGGTCTCTCCACTGCGTAACGGCCTCAACCTTCGCTGGATCTACTGAAATCCCCTCTCCTGATATGATGTGCCCCAGAAAGGCGACACTGCTCAGCCAGAACTTGCACTTAGAAAACTTAGCGTACAACTGATGATCTCTCAGAATGCCAAGTACGATCCGCAAGTGCTCCCTGTGCTGCTCTACGTCCGGTGAATATACCAAGATGTCGTCTACGAAGACTACCACAAATCGGTCGAGGTACTGACTGAACGTCTTGTTCATCAGATCCATTAAAGCAGCAGGCGCGTTCGTCAATCCGAACGGCATCACTAGAAACTCATAGTGACCGTATCTCGTCCTAAACGCGGTCTTCTGAATGTCTGTCTCTCTGATCCTCAACTGATGATACCCGGATCGCAGATCAATCTTCGAAAATATCTTCGCTGACTACAACTGGTCAAACAGGTCCTCAATCCTGGGTAAAGGATATTGATTCCTAACGGTAACCTTGTTCAGCATCCTGTAATCGATGCACATCCGCAATGAGCCATCTTTCTTCTTCACAAAGAGAACCGGAGCTCCCCAAGGAGAGACACTGGGGCGGATAAACCCAGTATCTAACAAATCCTGCAGCTGCTTCTTCAGCTCAACCAACTCAGCTGGTGCCATCCTATAAGGAGCCTTTGACTGTGGAGTGGTCCCCGCCACTAAATCAATACCGAACTCCAGCTCCCTGTGAGGTTGCAGATCAGAAACGTCTGAAAATACATCACCAAACTCCTGGACAATCTCGATGTCCTCCAACGACCTCATCTCTGGATCTGGAATGACCAAGGTAGCCACGAAAGCTCTGCAACCCTGCTCAAGCAGCTTCCGTGCCCTCACTGCTGGCACTACAACCCGACCACCACTGTCCTTCTTTCCCCTGATCAACAAATCAGGTAGCCCCTTCCTCGGGATCAGAATCTTCTTCTCCCGGCACAAAACCCGAACATCATACTGGGACAACCAATCCATCCCCAGTATAACATCGAAGTCCTCCATCGGCAACAAGATCAGGTCAGCCAGAAACTCCTGATCTTCCGCAACAATCGTGGCGCCGGGGAGGAAGCTCCCCACAATGCCCACAAGACCCAAGGGTGTGCTGACTTCCAACGTGGCAGTCAACATCGCAGGGGTACGGCCCAACACACTCGCAAATCTCTCAGAAATGAACGAATGTGTGGCCCCACAGCCAAATAACACTCTAGCTACCAAACCAGCAATACAGAGCGTACCTTCCACCACAGTGCTGGCGTCCTTCGCCTCCTCTGCCTGAACGGTGAATACACGCCCGGTCCTCTGTCCCTGCTGAGGTGGTGCAACAGGACGACGACCTCCGTCTCTACCCACCACTGGGGGTCTCGCTCGAGAACTGGACTCGCCTGGTCCGCCCCTGCAATCTCTGGCATAATGGCCTGGCTGACCACAACTGAAACAAACTCCAGGACGACTCCCACACTCTCGACCTGGGTGGACTCTGCCACACTTCCTGCACGGCTCAGGCTGGCGTGCACTGCTCCCCTCTATCCGGGGCATCTTGCCTAAATTTCCTGCCAGTGGAACTCCCGGACGTCCACTGCTCTTCCCCTGAGGCCTCCTGGACTCTGCATAATTTTCCTGATAGTCCTGGTCTATGAGGTTCGCGAACTTCACAGCATCTGCTAAGGTCTGAGGCATGCTGTAAGTCACGCGAGTACGGAGTTGCTTCCGAAGTCCCCGAATAAACTTCCTCGCCCTCTGAATCGGGGTCACACAAAACTCTGGACAATAACGCTCCAAAGCATTGAACTTCCGGACGTAATCCGCCAGTGTCATCTCACCCTGCTCGAGGCTCATGAACTCCTCTCTCTTCCCGTCCCTGACATGCTCTGGGAAGTACTGCTCATTGAATTCCCTGAGGAACTCATCCCAACTGATATCAGTCCTGCCCGGAAACACCACTGCGGTCGTGGTCCTCCACCAGTTGGACGCCTCTCCGCCCAACACATATGTGGTCAAACCCACCATCCTCTCTGGTGGACTCCCAATCGCCTGGAAGATCTCCTGGATCCAACGGCGAGCCTCTCCTCGCAAAACACCTTCTCCGGCGAACTCCAACCGAGCAACGATCTATCCTCTCCGGTGAACGTCCGAGTTTCACCTCACCTTCCGAGAACCACTCCTCGAGCGCCTCCGCACGCCGAAGATCTGATCAGAGAGAGGGAGAGAGAAAACGCGAGAGAGAGAGAGAGAGAGAGTAACACTCACCACATATACTCTTCTCCTCTAATCTCCACCATCCATCACATCTCTTCCAAATCAATCCCAACTCTCCATCTAAAACCATCAATTAAGCACCTAATCAAGGCTAAAACATGATTAGTCCAAAGTAAGGATTTAGGATATTACAACTTCATAGAGCGTTTCTGGCGTCAACAATGAGTTGTCCAACGATCCTTTAATATCCAACCAACAAACATCCAGGAGTTCAGCTACCTGCGTAAACCTTTATGTACGTAGTTGTCATTTCAATTGGGATTCACGTACGACACCCTAAATAATATCTGAGGAATAAGATATAGAATTAATGGTCACCTTGATTCAGGTAGAGACGTCCAGTTCCAGTACCGGGGTGAATCTGCCAACACGATCCATAGCTCTCTTGCCGACAAGGTATAGCCTTTTCCCCTACTCGAATTCACCACCACAATTATCTTATAACCGAAGTCACCATCATCCAAGTCTAATTAGAAGCAGTTGAGCAACCACAGTTAAACCCCTAATTAGATCAATGTTCATGAGAACCATCGACATCTAACTTTATTTGTTTTAGCAACGGTGAATAGCAAGAAAATTAACAAAGGCTACATTGTGGCTTTACGGAGCTCTATTGTTGCCGATGTGGCTCCGGCAAATGAGGCATGTATACGTCATCTTCGTGGCTCGGGCAATTGATGCAAAATCGTGGCTCCTGTAACATTGAGGTAAAATCGTGGCTCCGGTAACATTGAGGCAAACTGTGGCTTCGGTGAAAGAGGCAATTTGTGGTGTTCTACAGTTGTTGGGCTTACGCATTTTACAGTTGTTGTGTTGTTTCATTCATGTGTTAGGTTTTGCATACAAGGTTTCCTTATGGAAACTCAAGCATAGTTTCATGTTTGCTTTTCAGGCCAGGTTCAACATTACGAGGGTGGCTGATTTCCTTCCTTTTGAGGTGGTTGTGATTACATGTGTATATTTCATTTTATGAGCTTTTGATGTAATCACCCTTTTGTAAAGTCGGTTATATATATATATATATATATATATATATATATATATATATATATATATATATATATTATGCTGGTGCACCTGTTTTCTTGTGTCTTACCGTAATGTTCTCGTGTCGATTGTATGTTTTAAATTTTAAATTTTTCTGTTGTTTGAGGACGTTACATTAAGGCAGGGCATCATCTACTTCTTAGGTCTGACCTCAATTCCCTGAACAATAAGGCCACTCTTCCAGTTTCCAATTTCTTTGAGTCAGAACTCAACAAAACCTTGAGTACCATCCTTATTAAAGAACTCTCCCAACACGACCTCTATCCACCCATCCTCTTTTAAGCGGGGAAAATGGGTCACCTGTTCGGGCGCTTCCCGTAGCCTTCTGCGCGCTACCCGTTCTGAACTGTGGACAGAAACACTTACATGTGACGATTGTTCTCCTAATGAAACTCCCCCGCTCCCACTGCACATCTCTCCTTTCCTCTCCTGCAAAGCAGAAGACAGTTGTTCTCCTCTAGCTGAGCACGTGTGTTTTCGCCATGCTGTCGAATCCCGACAAGGTCTAGGGGTGGAACCCGGTCGATGAGGAACCTCGTCACATTTGATAAAATAATTGATTTCATTTCCAAAATATTAGTAGTTGAGGGGGTGGTTGTAATTTATCCAAATTAAACACTCATGTAACGGAAAATTAGGACGATGTTAGTGTAAAATAGTGAGACCTACTTTTACAATGACATTAGCCGAATTAGTGATAAAAATAGTAACGTTAAGACAAATACCAGTGGAATGATGACATAAATTAAGTGGAATTAGTTGTTTTGTAACGACACCTAAAACTCTTTTACCAATTATTCAAGTGATTTATGCAAACTACAATATATACAATGACATTCATGAACTCTAGGTTTATTGATGGGTGTTTCTACAAAATTTCATTAAATATTAATATAAGTCACGGAAGTCAACGAAAAGTAATGGTAGCAAAGGTCATCTTCTTTTTTGCATAAGACCAAATAAGTGTTTTTCGATGATTTATCTCCAATTCCGAAGTTGTTAACAACATACAAACACGTTACCCTAAATTATGTAGATAGGGTACTTATTTTTCCTTTGACAAGTATTTAATTTTTTTTTAATTTGTTGACTGTGTCGATGGGTAGTTCAATATTTCATTTTTATATTATTGCGAAGGGATGGTGAGGATTTAATTAGATGTGCTATAGACAAAAGAAAGTAATATATAATATGACATCTAGGTAAATTTTAGTTAATGAAAAGTTGAAAAATGTTAACATTTTTTCATGAAAAACCAATAGACCTGAGATAAATAATTTTTTTTAAGAATAAACGTAAAAGTTGGTCATTTGGTACCATGAAATTTTACTTACATATCATTTCAAAATATCGATTTTGTCAAAATATCACTCGAAAACTCATATTGCTGGGATGTTACTATTACTTATAAAAAAATTACTTTAATATCACTTTGTTGGATAAATTTTTATTTAATTTAACATTTTGCAAAACAAATCCTAAACTATATGCAATTTCCTAATTATCATTGTTTTGTTGTGTAATTTACAAAAGTTGCTTGTACAATTCACTTATATCTTTTCTCTCTCTACGTTTTTTCATCTTTTTTTTCTCCTCTCTCCCCCTAGAAAATATGAGTTTTGGAGGTATATTTTGATATTATTTGATATTTTGAAGGGACGCGCAACGAAAAAACCCAAAAAAGAAAGCAGATTTTACGCTGTTTGGACTTTTGGAGGTTTTGATTCTAACGTTTGACCATTTCGTTACAGGAAACAGAGAGATTCCGGGCGGCGATGGAAGAAGTATCTCTGGGAAGGCTGCCGGAGGGATGCGTGTCGCACGTGCTGTCCCTGACGTCGCCGGCGGACACGTGCCGATCGGCGATCGTGTCGACGACGTTCCGGTCGGCGGCGGAGTCGGACGCGGTGTGGGAGAAATTCCTCCCGTCGGACTACAATGATATACTCTCAAGAGCTTCTGCGGAGGATGAGGATTCCATAATATGGAATGTCGACCCAAAGAAACAACTCTTCCTCCGACTCTGTCAACGACCACTCCTCATCGACGATGGCAAATTGGTAATTAATTTTCAATACACTTCCCCTCCCTCTTCACTTCAGCCAAATCTTTTTCTTTAATTAATGTTTAAGTTTAAGTTCCGAATATGATATGATATGCTCTTTATGTGCATCTGCATTTACGCTTCAGATTCAATTTCAAGTTGGGGAACCAACTTGGGCTACTTCGGTCGGAAGATATCTTGTCTTGTCTTGAGATAGTTAAGATCGTGGAGCGATCATTCATTTGTTTTGAGAGGGTTGGATTTAAAATGAGATGAGATAGAGTAGATAACATCAAAAAAAAAAAAAAAAATTGGGGGAAGATAATTTATCATAATCACAAATTTTTAGTTGTCGTTTTGAAACTACATGGTAAGCAATATGGTCAATTATGCAACATTATACAAATCACTTCACTTATAAATTCTGACTTCTTAAATCCATCAATTGGAAATACTGCGTTTGAAGTTTTGGACGCACCCCAAAAAAGAAAAGAACCGTGATAGACGGACGCGCGCATCACGGACGCGCCTTACGTGTATATGTACAACTCAGATATTTTTCTTTGAGTCAGCGTCCAGTCAGCGAAATTTCTCTTCGCGCGTTTTGGTCTTTTTAAAAAACGCCGGTTCTTTAAGTTGAACGATTCATTTCCCAATACACAGATAAGACAGTGTGCAGACCCTAGGACATCGTGCAGTCTCATTATTCGTGCAGAGCTCACACTTATCATAATAAAATAGTTGTTTTTAAGTTTTACGTTGGATCAACTTAATTTGTCTAGCTTACTTTATGTGTATGTGCAGTTTACATTATGTGTTTGTCCTGTTTACGTTATGTGTCTGTCCGGAATAAGTGTATTTGCAGTCCGGAATAAGTGTATTTGTTGTCCGGAATAAGTGTATTTGTTGTCCGGTTTAAGAATAAAGTGTGTCCAGAAACAGAACATAAAGTTTGTCCGGAATAAGTTGATTTGTTGTCCGGAATAAGTGTATTTGCAGTCCGGAATAAGTGTAGTCGTCCAGAATAACAATAAAGTGTGTCCAGAAACGGAACAGAAAGTTTGTACGGAATAAGTGTATTTGCTGTCCGGAATAAGTGTATTTGTTGTCCGGACTAAGTGTATTTGTTGTCCGGTTTAAGAATAAAGTGTGTCCAGAAACGGAACATAAAGTTTGTCCGGAATAAGTTGATTTGTTGTCCGGAATAAGTGTATTTGCTGTCCGGAATAAGTGTATTTGCAGTCCGGAATAAGTGTAGTTGTCCAGAATAAGAAGAAAGTGTGTCCAGAAACGGAACAGAAAGCTTGTCCGGAATAAGTGTATTTGCATTCCGGAATAAGTGTATTTGTTGTCCGGAATAAGTGTATTTGTTGTCCGGTTTAAGAATAAAGTGTGTCCAGAAACGGAACATAAAGTTTGTCCGGAATAAGTTGATTTGTTGTCCGGAATAAGTGTATTTGTTGTCCGGAATAAGTGTATTTGCAGTCCGGAATAAGTGTAGTTGTCCAGAATAAGAAGAAAGTGTGTCCAGAAACGGAACAGAAAGCTTGTCCGGAATAAGTGTATTTGCATTCCGGAATAAGTGTATTTGTTGTCCGGAATAAGTGTATTTGTTGTCCGGTTTAAGAATAAAGTGTGTCCAGAAACAGAACATAAAGTTTGTCCGGAATAAGTTGATTTGTTGTCCGGAATAAGTGTATTTGCTGTCCGGAATAAGTGTATTTGCAGTCCGGAATAAGTGTAGTTGTCCAGAATAAGAAGAAAGTGTGTCCAGAAACGGAACAGAAAGTTTGTCCGGAATAAGTGTATTTGCTGTCCGGAATAAGAATAAAGTTTGTCCAGAAACGGAACGTAAAGTTTTTCCGGAATAAGTGTATTTGCTGTCCGGAATAAGTGTATTTGTTGTCCGGAATAAGTGTATTTGTTGTCCGGTTTAAGAATAAAGTGTGTCTAGAAACGGAACATAAAGTTTGTTCGGAATAAGTGGATTTGCTGTCCGGAATAAGTGTATTTGCTGTCCGGAATCGGAATAAGTGTATTTATAGTCCAGAATAAGTGTATTTGCAGTCCGGAATAATATATGGCTTCATTATTGTCGGAATAAACGAATCAATATATGGAATGCAATAATATGATGTCAAAACAAAAAAACTCAACAAACTCAACAAACTCAACAAACATTAGCTAAAGAGAGTTGTTGCCCATAATTCCGCCCCCTGCCACCCCCTGCCACCCCCGCACAAACTCAACAAACATTAGCTAAAGAGAGTTGTTGCCCATAATTCCGAAACTGTAAATGGCTATTCTCGTTTAGTCATATATAATAGTTTGATTGTGTATAGTATTAAAAATCACAAATTCTGCTTTGTTGGATAGCAACTTAGGTTTTGCACATGTATATCTTTCTTGATCTTAGTTGATGATAATCGACAATTTTATGTGTTGCAAATGATTTGTGGTGTCACCAGAGCTTCATGTTGGATAAGCCAACTGGGAAGAAGTGTTACATTGTAACGTACCCGAAAACAACGGAAAATTTAAACAATAATAAAGACCGTCAACGGTCAACACTGGGCACGTCACGGGAAACAAACCAACATATATAATATAAATATGATCCACGTGGAAGTCAAATATACAAACTGACTGTGATTACGACAAAAGCTATACAATATGTAATCACCTCAAAAGAAAGAGACTGATAACTACAGGATCTGATCTCGGGGGCACCGTCCTCGGTCACCACCTCAAACTCTAACCCTGCTCGCTACCTGAAATGCAAACAACAAACATGCCTGAGTTCCCTATAGGAACCCCGTATACCAAACCTCCTAAAATATAAAAAAGGAATTAAAGACAATGCAATGCTATGCACATGATCATCCGCCTCGGGCCCACAATAATGCCCTCACCGCCTCCGCGGCACTGAACCACTCCTGCCACTAGGGTCAAGTCAGTCCACCGCTGCCTCACAAGGGTCAGTCGACACCACTGCTCCCCAAAAAGTGCAGGAAGGAACCCCCGGTACACGCCGCACCCAAGGAGCGAGTCAGCCCGCCGAATACACGACTCGGGTCAGACGACAGCCACTGCTCCCCCAAGAGTCGCCTAACGCGCACCCTGCCGGAACATCCTCGGCCTACCGCTAAACCCTCGCAAACTGCCCAAGGTTTACGGTACACATCCCTCACACCCCGCTCGGTAAGAGAGGAAAATGGTAGTACAATAATACGCCTTCGTCGAAGGTGAAATCCGTAGCTCTCAAAGCCGGTAATCAACCGTCGCCTCGGAGCCGGTAGTCGACCTGACATCGACGGATCGCGTGTGGATAAATCCACCAACCTGCGGCAGATCGGTCGACCGCTACAAGCACACCGGTCGACCGGTCCCCCACACAGTACACAGTACTGTACAAACAAGTCTACCGGTCGAACCACGCCAACCGAATTACCGACCAATCGGTCGAACAAAAGTCATCTAGCGGTCGACCGTTTGGATGGTCTACGCTATACAATTTTATATAATATATATATCCGACCGGTCGAACCAAGGGGGCCGTTCGACCGATAACAGGACTTTCAATATTTTGCCCAAGTCTCGTTCGGTCGACCGGAACTGAAATACAGTTCGACCGAACCAACACAAGCACTATACCGCTTAAATAAATGCTCAGTCGGTCGACCGAGAGTTAAAGAGCGGTCGACCGTTTTGATGGTCAAAGCTCCCAACCGACTTAGCATCGAATGGATCGGTCGAACAAGGTAAAGGACGTTCGACCGTTTAATAAGTTAAAATCCCCAACCGACCCATTCTCATCGTTATTCGGTCGACCGGCTGAGTGGTCCCGTTCGACCGATAACAGCATATCCCCTTTTTCCCGCACAAATCTGGCATAACGGTCGACCGTCCTAAGACATCGTTCGACCGTTCGCGGGTAAACATCAATATAATAGGATCGGTCGACTGCCCACAGGCACCGGTCGACCGATCGTCGTCTTCAACCTCTGAATTGGTTGAATTCCGACGGGGAATTCGACACCAACGTCGATCCCCAACACTCACAAAGCACAAGTGAGTTATAATGAAGATTTGGCATACCTTGAAGAAGTTTGTAGACGCCTCCCAAGCTTTGGCAAGCCTAACCCAATACTTCTTCTTCACTTCCTCTCCTTCTCTTCTTCTCCTTCCTCTTCTTCTTCTTCCTCTTCGAATTCACCTCTCTCCCTCACTGAAGAAACAAAATGACCAAGAAAACGTTTTTCCTTAACCTCACCTCTATTTATAGAAGAAACCAAGCTTATCCTCAACTCACCTCCAAATCTTCCAATCCCAATAAACCACCTCATGCTATACTAATCAAGGCTTAATTAGGTTAATTAGGTTTAGGTTTAGTTAATTAAGATGTTTAGTTTAGGTTATTACAATCTACCCTCCTTAAAAGAATTTCGTCCGCGAAATTCGAAGCAAACAGACTTACCGGAACAACTCTGGATACTGCTTCCTGACATCTTCCTCGATCTCCCAGGTAGCCTCTATGACAGTGTGATGCTGCCACCTGACCTTCACCATCGGAATCGCTCTCCTCCTGAGCTGATGTACCATCTGATCCACAATCTCAACTGGTCTCTCGTCTAACGACAAATCCTGCTGGATCTCTGGTACTGCTATCTCTATGACATGAGCTGGATCGGCCACGTACTTCCTCAGCATAGAAACATGGAAGACGTTGTGAAGTCCTGCGAACTGTGGTGGTAGTGCAATCTTATATGCCACCTCACCGACCCGATCCAATATCTCAAAAGGTCCAACATATCTCGGACTCAGCTTCCCCTTCTTCCCGAATCTCATCACACCTCTGGAAGGTGAGATCTTCAGGAAGACATGATCTCCTACATCAAAAGTCAGCTCACGCCTCCGCGTATCAGCATAACTCTTCTGCCTGCTCTGCGCCGTAGCTAGTCGTCTCCGAATCACGTCGACCTTCTCTGAATACACCTGGATAATGTCAGGTCCAACTAGCTGTCTCTCGCCCACATCACTCCAGCATACCGGCGATCTACACGGTCTCCCGTATAATGCCTCATAGGGTGTCATCCCAATACTCGAATGGTAGTTGTTGTTGTAGGCGAACTCTATCAACGGCAAGTGCTCATCCCAATGCCCGGCCCAGTCCAGTGTACACGCTCTCAGCATGTCCTCCAATGTCTGTATCGTCCGCTCTGACTGGCCATCAGTCTGTGGGTGGAAAGCTGTGCTAAACTTCAGACGTGTCCCCAGTGCTCTGTGTAGACTCTCCCAAAATCTCGAAGTGAATCTGGGATCTCTGTCTGAAATGATACTGACTGGTACGCCATGAAGTCTGACAATCTCCTCAATATATAACTTAGCTAGACCCTCCAGAGCAAGAGTAGTCTTAATAGCTAAGAAATGCGCCGACTTGGTCAGTCGATCGACTATAACCCAAATCGCATCGTGGAATCTCCGTGTCTTCGGTAGCCCCGTAACAAAATCCATCGTCACGTGCTCCCACTTCCACTCGGGCAACTCAATCCTCTGCATCTGCCCTGCTGGTCTCTGGTGCTCGATCTTCACCTGCTGACAGACCAAACACCTCGACACGAAGTCTGCAACGTCCTTCTTCATACCTCGCCACCAGAAGTTCCGCTGCAGGTCTTTGTACATCTTGGTGCTCCCTGGATGAATGGAATATCTCGATCTGTGTGCCTCCTCCATGATATCATGTCTCAGGTCCTCTGTCTTCGGCACCCAGATACGGTCTCTGAATCTCAGACCTCCGTCCACTCCAACTCTGAAGTCTGACCCATCTCTGGCAGCTAACTGTAACAAACTGCTCAACTCCTCATCTGTAGTCTGAGCATGAATCACTGCTGATACTGTCTGAGGCTCTACTCTCAATCCGGCAATCACTGCGCCCTCAGAGCTATCAGCAAATGGCCTCCACTCTGCCAAGGACTCTAGCAGTCTCCACTCCTGAATGCATAGGCCTGCTACTGATACCTCCACCTTCCGGCTCAAAGCATCTGCAACTGTGTTCGCCTTCCCCGGATGGTAAGAGATAGTGAAGTCATAGTCCTTAATGAACTCAAGCCATCTGCGCTGCCTCATGTTCAGCTCCTTCTGCGAGAACAGGTACTTCAGACTCTGATGATCTGTAAACACCTCGAACTGCTCGCCATAAAGATAGTGTCTCCAGGTCTTCAGTGCATGAACCACTGCTGCTAACTCCAAATCATGTGTCGGGTAATTTCTCTCATGGACCTTCAGCTGTCTGGATGCGTACGCGATCACCCTCCCGTGCTGCATAAGTACACATCCTAAGCCAACACCTGAAGCGTCGCTATAAATCACGAATCCACCCGTGCCACTCGGCAATGATAAAACTGGTACTGTGGTCAACAGTCTCTTCAGCTCCTGAAAGCTGTCCTCGCACTTCTGCGACCAAACAAAAGTGACTCCCTTCTGCGTCAGAGCCGTCAGTGGTGCTGCCAATCTCGAGAAGTCTTTGATGAAGCGACGGTAATAACCCGCCAGTCCAACAAAGCTCCTAATCTCCGTCACGCTCGTAGGGGTCCTCCACTGTGTCACTGCCTCCACCTTCGCCGGATCCACTGATATCCCCTCTGCCGATACAATGTGTCCGAGGAATGTCACTCTGTCCAACCAAAACTCGCACTTTGAGAACTTAGCATATAACTGCTGAGCCCTCAAGATGCTGAGTACAATCCTCAGATGCTCTCTGTGCTGCTCTACATCGGGTGAATAGATCAAAATGTCATCCACGAAGACAATCACAAATATATCAATATACTGCCTGAATGTCCGGTGCATCAGATCCATGAATGCTGCCGGAGCATTCGTCAATCCAAATGGCATCACCAAAAACTCATAGTGTCCATATCTCGTCCTGAAGGTTGTCTTCTGGATGTCCTCATCTCGAATCCTCAACTGGTGATATCCTGAACGCAGGTCAATCTTCGAGAAAACCTTCGCTGACTGCAGCTGGTCAAAGAGGTCCTCGATCCTAGGTAAGGGATACCTATTCTTCACTGTCACCTGGTTCAGCATCATGTAGTCTATGCACATCCTCAAGGATCCGTCCTTCTTCTTCACAAACAAAACTGGTGCACCCCAAGGCGAGACGCTCGGTCTGATAAATCCAGAGTCCATCAACTCCTGCAACTGCTTCTTCAACTCTGTCAACTCAGCAGGTGCCATCCGGTATGGAGCCTTCGACTGTGGTGTAGTACCAGCTACCAACTCTATGCCGAACTCCAACTCCCGGTGTGGTGGTAAACCTGGAATCTCCGCTGGAAAAACATCCGCGAACTCCTGCACCACCTCAATGTCCTCTAGCCTCTGAGACTCTGCCTCCGCAACCACAAGTGTCGCCAGAAATGCTGCACAACCCTGCTGCAACAGTCTCTGAGCTCTCACAGCAGATACAATGATGCGACCCCCTCTGCTTTTGATCCCTCTAATCAGAATATCAGGCAAACCCTTCCTCGGGATCAAAATCTTCTTCTCACGGCACAAGACTCGAACATCATATTGGGACAGCCAATCCATCCCAAGTATGACATCAAAGTCCTCCATCGGTAGCAAGACCAGGTCTGCCGGAAACTCCTGATCTCCCGAAACAACCGTGGCGCCGGGGACAAATCTCCCCACAGTGCCCACCAGACCCAGGGGTGTGCTGACCTCCAACGTGGCAGTCAACATCGCAAGGGTACAGCCCAACACTCCCGCAAATCGCTCTGAGATGAACGAGTGTGTCGCGCCACAATCAAATAACACCCTAGCTACTGAACCTGCGACAAGAAGTGTACCTTCCACGACAGCGCCTCCATCCCGAGCCTCCTCTGCCTGGATGGTGAAAACTCTGCCGGTGCGCTGCCCCTGCTGTGGTCTGAAAGGTGGTCTACCTCCGCCTCCACCTCTGCCTGGTGCTGGTAAACCCAGTGGTCTGCTCGGTCCAGCTCCTCGGCTCGGACAGCTCCTAATAAAGTGACCCAGCTGGCCACACCCATGACATGCTCCGGGGGTGAAACACGGCCCGGAGTGAAACCTCCCACAAGTACCACAAGGCTCAGGTCGTGGTACTGCAGCTCCTGCTCCCTCGAACCGGGGCCTCTTGCCCGGATTCCCTCCAGTCTGACCTCCTGGCCTCCCAGAGAACCTACCTGATGACCTCCTCTCATCCTGGTAGTTCTCTCTGTAGTCACGATCAAGAACAGTAGCACTCTTCACAGCATCAGCTAATGTGCGTGGCATATGTGTCAGCACCTTCGTCCTCAACTGCTTCCGGAGCCCTCGGACGAACTTCCCTGCTCTCTGCTCCTGTGTGATGTACATCTCGGGACAGTAACGCTCTAGGGCGTTGAACTTCCCGATGTAGCCTGCCAAGGTCATGTCTCCCTGCTGAAGACTCAGAAACTCCTCCCTCTTCTCGTCCTGGACATGCTGCGGAAAATACTGCTCGTTGAACTCGCCAACGAACTCCTCCCAGGCTATATCATCTCTGTCCGCAAACACTACTGCAGATGTGGACCTCCACCAGTTGGACGCAGCACCGCCCAACACATAAGTAGCCAGGCCCACTCTCGCCTCTGGAGGACAACCAATAGCACTGAAGATCTTCTGCATAGTGAAGATCCACTCCTCCGCAGCCTCTGCGTCGTACTGCCCCAGAAAGGTAGGCGGATGCTGGCGCATAAACCGGTCATGCATAGCGCCAGTCCCCGTCTGCCCAGTCTGTGCCGTCTGCTGCTGTAGCATCTCTGTCAGACGTCCGACCGTATCGAACAACGTCCGACGCTCATCCTCCCAAGCCTCATCCCTCGCAGTCTCACTCTCACCGCGAGTATGGGCAACTGCCTTCTCCCGTCTAGGAGGCATCTGCCAAAGGAAACAAGACAATATCAATATAATCTGTGCATGCATGATCCTCTAGACCTAACTCCTAACTCAAAGTGGTTTCTTTGGACAAGTACGCCGAGATCAACGCTCTGATACCAAATTGTAACGTACCCGAAAACAACGGAAAATTTAAACAATAATAAAGACCGTCAACGGTCAACACTGGGCACGTCACGGGAAACAAACCAACATATATAATATAAATATGATCCACGTGGAAGTCAAATATACAAACTGACTGTGATTACGACAAAAGCTATACAATATGTAATCACCTCAAAAGAAAGAGACTGATAACTACAGGATCTGATCTCGGGGGCACCGTCCTCGGTCACCACCTCAAACTCTAACCCTGCTCGCTACCTGAAATGCAAACAACAAACATGCCTGAGTTCCCTATAGGAACCCCGTATACCAAACCTCCTAAAATATAAAAAAGGAATTAAAGACAATGCAATGCTATGCACATGATCATCCGCCTCGGGCCCACAATAATGCCCTCACCGCCTCCGCGGCACTGAACCACTCCTGCCACTAGGGTCAAGTCAGTCCACCGCTGCCTCACAAGGGTCAGTCGACACCACTGCTCCCCAAAAAGTGCAGGAAGGAACCCCCGGTACACGCCGCACCCAAGGAGCGAGTCAGCCCGCCGAATACACGACTCGGGTCAGACGACAGCCACTGCTCCCCCAAGAGTCGCCTAACGCGCACCCTGCCGGAACATCCTCGGCCTACCGCTAAACCCTCGCAAACTGCCCAAGGTTTACGGTACACATCCCTCACACCCCGCTCGGTAAGAGAGGAAAATGGTAGTACAATAATACGCCTTCGTCGAAGGTGAAATCCGTAGCTCTCAAAGCCGGTAATCAACCGTCGCCTCGGAGCCGGTAGTCGACCTGACATCGACGGATCGCGTGTGGATAAATCCACCAACCTGCGGCAGATCGGTCGACCGCTACAAGCACACCGGTCGACCGGTCCCCCACACAGTACACAGTACTGTACAAACAAGTCTACCGGTCGAACCACGCCAACCGAATTACCGACCAATCGGTCGAACAAAAGTCATCTAGCGGTCGACCGTTTGGATGGTCTACGCTATACAATTTTATATAATATATATATCCGACCGGTCGAACCAAGGGGGCCGTTCGACCGATAACAGGACTTTCAATATTTTGCCCAAGTCTCGTTCGGTCGACCGGAACTGAAATACAGTTCGACCGAACCAACACAAGCACTATACCGCTTAAATAAATGCTCAGTCGGTCGACCGAGAGTTAAAGAGCGGTCGACCGTTTTGATGTTCAAAGCTCCCAACCGACTTAGCATCGAATGGATCGGTCGAACAAGGTAAAGGACGTTCGACCGTTTAATAAGTTAAAATCCCCAACCGACCCATTCTCATCGTTATTCGGTCGACCGGCTGAGTGGTCCCGTTCGACCGATAACAGCATATCCCCTTTTTCCCGCACAAATCTGGCATAACGGTCGACCGTCCTAAGACATCGTTCGACCGTTCGCGGGTAAACATCAATATAATAATAGGATCGGTCGACTGCCCACAGGCACCGGTCGACCGATCGTCGTCTTCAACCTCTGAATTGGTTGAATTCCGACGGGGAATTCGACACCAACGTCGATCCCCAACACTCACAAAGCACAAGTGAGTTATAATGAAGATTTGGCATACCTTGAAGAAGTTTGTAGACGCCTCCCAAGCTTTGGCAAGCCTAACCCAATACTTCTTCTTCACTTCCTCTCCTTCTCTTCTTCTCCTTCCTCTTCTTCTTCTTCCTCTTCGAATTCACCTCTCTCCCTCACTGAAGAAACAAAATGACCAAGAAAACGTTTTTCCTTAACCTCACCTCTATTTATAGAAGAAACCAAGCTTATCCTCAACTCACCTCCAAATCTTCCAATCCCAATAAACCACCTCATGCTATACTAATCAAGGCTTAATTAGGTTAATTAGGTTTAGGTTTAGTTAATTAAGATGTTTAGTTTAGGTTATTACATACATGGTCTCCGCTAGAGAGTTGACGATAGCATGGGGAGATACTTCCACATACTGGACGTGGATTTCGCTTCCCGAATCAAGGTAAAGTTCCTACCTCTCAATTAAGAATTGCAAATTAACCATATGCAATCAATAAAGAACACGCAAGAACTAATTAATTTGGTGTTAAACTACTACATGACATGCAGGTTTGAAGAGGTTGCTGAACTTTTGTTTGTGTATTGGTTCGACATCAACGTGTCTCTGGATACCAATCAGTTGACTCCTTCGACCACTTATGCCGCTTTCCTTGTCTTCATGTTGACCCCAAATACATATGGTTTTGATAGACCACTACCAAAAGCTTCGCTTAGCGTAGGTGATAATGAGCTATTGCTAGACGAATCCGTCTCTCTTTTGGGTGAGAGATCCATGAGCAGCTCTAATGTTGGTGAGGCGAAGCAGTTTCCGGTTTCAAGAGGGGATGGATGGATGGAGCTTCTACTTGGAGAGTTCTCTCTTGATGAGAGTGGAGATGATGGCAATGTTTGGGTGAGACCCATAGACAAAATGCTTTCAGCTTGTGTGTGACGTGTTACCTTTTGTTTTTGTGTACTTGTCTGTAATTTATTTTCTAAACTAAATGATTTCTACTTGTGTATGATGTGTTACCTTTACTTTGTTTTTGTGTACTTGTCTGTAATTTAGTTTCAAATGGAGAGATATTCCACACTATGATTAAACAACATGAGTTTTGGGATAAAGTGATATGGCATTGTATACAGAGCTACAGACACATTGTGACATTGGTTAACATCTTATTTCTCAGCACATCAACAAGGTTGATTTTTCTGAATGGAAGGAACCGTAACAGGTGAACGACGATCTTATGACGGACCCAAATATTTCTTTAATTAAGTTTTTTAGGAGCAAAAACGAAGTGTAAAGCATTGGATGGATACATACATCGGTTAAACAAAAAAGGTTGTGAATTTTATTATGGTTACCGCCAAGCCATCCAAAGTTTATAATCATGGAGTGTGTTAGGATATTTTTCTCATTAGAGTGGAATAGTTCCGGAACGTGACAATATGATAAAGATAGAAACCAGACTTTGGTAAGTAATTTATTTTTTTATGCTTGAAATGGTCAAATGAAAATAGACAGAGGTAAACCAAAATTCAACTGAATCCAAACTTGGATCTAAGAACACTCTAAAATGTTCAAAAGATGACAGTGAGAATAATTCTTCTCACAAATAAAATTTTCCAAAAAATTTGTGTGAGAGATAATTACATGAACTGTCTGCCTGCCTATAATGTGCAGGTAGATGTCTGTTATTGTCATTCTATATTGTATTAAAAACGACCCATCTCATGATTACTGCCGGCCACAGTAGTTTTGTTCTTCTAATGATCTGTTGTTTGTTGGATTGTATTTCCTTTGGAAGGTAGAGCCTTTTGGTGGAATGTATTACAGTTTATGGATTGTTTGATTGGGTGGTTCATTTGTTGGATTATCCAATTCTGATGATTGCTAATGCTCCATGATGTTTTGATAAGCTATTTGTTGTTAATGCTGTTCTCTTTACTAAAACTATATATGATCAAAACATTTGGTTTCCTGAATTTTTTTAAGTTGTTTTAGTTTTGAAGCTCAGAAATCTCACACTTATACGGTAGATTCATTCAGCATGGTTAAAGAGAGTCATGGAAAGCAAGAAGATACCAAAAATATTTGAAATACAACCAGCAACCTAACATTGTTATTTGTATGGCAACATGGAGTCGTAATTCAGAAACACATGGCCCACAGAGTTGACAAATTCAAATCATTTAGTGAGAACTCAAGTTACAAAAGTCATGGATACCATAGTTTCAGACAAACAACTTAACACCTTGTGACCTGATCAAAAAAATTAAAAACCTCAACACCACAACAATCAGAAGTAAGGAATATATAGTAAAGGAGTTCAACTCTTTAAGGCAGGCAGCATCTACTTCTTAGGTCTGACCTCAATTCCCTGAACAATAAGGCCACTCTTCCAGTGTCCTCCTTCAATTTCTCTGAGCCCGAACTCAACGAAACCTTCAGTACCGTCCTCATTAAAGAACTCTCCCAACACGACCTCCATCCACCCATCCTCTCTTGAGCGGGAAAAATGGGTTACCTGTTCGGGCGCTTGCCTTACCGGTCTCGGCTCATGGTTCATCAGGAGGCGGTTGAAGTTCACAATACCACGTGTCCTTCTGTGCGTTACCCGTTCTGACCTGGAATCCTTACTGTGGACAGAAACACTTACATTTGATGATTGTTCTCCTATTGAAACTGAAGCTACTGGGAGTGGATAATCAAACCCCCACGCTGATGGTAGTAATTTGAAGATCAAGTAAGCCTCGTAGACTGTTTTAGGCGTCAACGTTGCACTGTCCAACTTTCCGCCAATTTCAAGCCAACAAACCTTGTAGAGTTCAGCCACCTCTGCAAATCTGTAGCAAAAAGAATTAACGGACGTTTTCATCTTAATTAATTGGAACTACAATACAATACACCATGTATATATAAAAGTCCCACAAACCAGTGTAAGAAAAACAACTAGAGTTTGTATTATGCATTCATAATAGGGTAGCAAAAGGATGGCGTTGAAAGTTAAAACAGTTAATTCTGTTACTTTCAAGGTGGTATAAGTCAATGGGGATGAGAAATAGGGTTAGATTCTGTTTAAATTATTTGTTTCCATGGGGATAAAATAATATATAGTGAAACAGAATTTTTTTAGTGGAGGGAGAAATTAAGAGTAGATAATAGAAAGAAGGAATCGAAAGCTGACCTTGAGTCTGGCACAGAAGTCCAGTTCCAGTACTGGGGAGTATCTCCCCATGTAATCCATAACTCTCTTGCAGACAACATGTAGCATTTCTTCCCACTTGACTTCTCCAGCATGAAGCTCTGCATGTCATGCCATCAAGTAAACAAATTTGTTTTAAACAAATAATAACAACAGTGCATATATAGCTTGTTTCATTATATATGTTCTCGACAGCTAAGGACGGAGCCAGAAAAAATTTGAAAAAAGCATGAATGCCTAGGCTTTTGAAGTGGGATTTGTGCAGTTAGTAAGGAAATATGTGTAGATTTTTCGGATGACCTGAATTTCTAACACGTACCATTCTTTCTACTACAAGCTATATATTCCTAGCTAGCTGCTAGTGGATTAAGATTTTGATCCTATTTTCTAGAAAGAGTATTTGTAAACTTAATATCTAAGTTGATTTGATTCTGGATGGAATGGCTGATTACTTGTGATTATGGCGCTACTTTGCAATAGAATAGAATAGAATAGAATAGAAAACCCCAACAATTTACTATACTTCTGGGGGTGGGCTGGGTTGACCCGAAATGTGTTATTTATTATAATTACAAATAATAATAATAATAATAAGTGGAAAATAAATAAAAACAAAAAGAATTACGAATTTGCCACCGTCGATGAGAATGGGTTGTTGGCAGTGTCGGAAGAAGAGTTGTTTCTTGGAAGAACAAGAAGAGACGACCGACTCATCCTCCGCTACCGCCCTGGAGATTATGTCTCTGTAATCGGAGGGGAGGAATTTCTCCCACAACTCGTCCGACTCCGCCGCCGATCGGAACGTCGTGGAGACCGCCGCCGATCTGCACGTATCCGCCGGCGATGTCAGGGAGAGAACGTGGGAAACGCATCCCTCCGGCACTTTGAAATCCATCGGATTGGAACGAATATCGGATATGATTTGTTTGTGTTTGTGTTTTGGTTTCCTAATAATATATTTATATTTATAGTCTTCTCTTCTCCATCTAAATTCGGATCATATCACAACACACGAGCCTTCGTTGCTAAGTTTTTGCTTTTTGCATATTCCACCCCAACCTTTTGCTAAATATTTTTAGGTTTGTTCATGACCATTAATTTTCTCTCGACACCGATTCTTACATCAACCAAATAAATAATAACACCATCTCAGAAATGGTGCTCAAAGAGAGTCATGCGGTGTGGAATTTTAATAACAGGTCTCCGTTCGGAACATGGTTAATAAAAAATAAAGAGAATTTTGTAGTGTGGGTTGACTTACTCGACTCGAAAAACGTTCGACTCTGTATTGACTTGAAAATAAAAGATCTTCATGAAAAATAAAAAAATCTTGCGACTTGGTTCAATAAACGGCTCAAACTCAAAAAACTTAATGTTCGATTTGAATTTTTATTTGTTAATATTTTTTGTTCAATTTTTTACCTGACCTGATTGGTTAGAACCCTAATTCTTATTCCCATGCTCCAAAAGGCATTTCCACACACAAAAAAAACTTTAAAGGAACAAAGCAAAAAGATGAATCAGGTCTCCATATGATGGGTCCTACAAGCAAATAAGGCTGGTCCTGCCTTGAGTTTGTATTATGCATTGAAAATAGGCTAGCAAAAAATGGTGTTGACAGTTGAAACAGTTGTTACCCTGCCTGCAACGTATACAAGTAGAAAGAACCATTAGTGATGTGTAAAATATCCTACTTTCAACTTTTGTGTTGACACTTTATTTTTGCATTGCAATTGAAAAATGATATTTCCAGATAAAAGGCAAAGAAGTAGGAGTCAAAAGCAAAGGAAGCCATGTCAACCTACACTCTTTTCTCAAACAAAAGAGGGGCAATAATAGTTTTAGTTGTTGGAAATTAACGTCAATGGAATTAAACTGTATGAATGTATGTATGTATGTATGTCTTAAACGCTAATCCATTCGGCATTAATTTCTTTGTTAAATTCCACAACACATGTGTAAGAATGCTAAATAATACCGAAGCTTAACCAACTCTGTAGCTTCTTCTACCTTAACGAAGTTATGGAAGCAAAAGCTAAAACAATCACGTCAAAGCGTGTGAATTAATGCATCATCTTAATAAATATCTGAGTTTGCTTCAATTATTTTGACTTGGGCCGATACGAAGTTGGGTTTTGAGGCCCACTTGATTCGGGTCCAGAATTTGAAAAACGTCCGACCAACTTTTTAGTTTGGAATTGGTGGTGTGATAGGAGAGTTATTTCTCGTGTGTGTTTGTGTGTGTGATGATGTTTTCAAAAGTAGCTACAAGTTTGAATTAAATTTTTACATCAAACAATATCTTATACTTGAGAAAGTTGTAATTAAATTTTACTTTGTTTGCAGTTGAAGAGGAGAAATCTAGCTTGGTGATGACTGATGACCTCAAACCCATGCAAATTAAGAGCAACATTGAGTTTAGCAAACCAAAGACTCTTCACGAGAAAAATATATTTATGTGGTATAATCATGTTATATATTTCCCAATTTTATTAAAAAAAATTGTTTCAACAAAATACTCAATACGTACTCCTAAACATCAATTAAGTGGTATAATCACGTATGTTTGGATCTATTTTTGTGTAAATTTTATGGTAGTATCGTAATATTTGTCGAGAAGAAAAACACAAATTGAGATTTCATAATCATTAATAAACAGAGCCCAGTGACTTATATATATATATATATATATATATATATATATATATATATATATATATATATATATATATATATATATATGAAGAGGTATCTATTATCCCTAAATTTTGTAGACACACGGTTGCGTTTAACGATAAAATCAAATCTAAACTCTAAATTGAAAATCCAAATCGTAGATTTCGATCAACAACATATGTAGATTAAGGACGTCGATAATCATAAATTTTGGATCATATTTTACGTAATATTTAGAGATGTAAAAATGAACGTATTACATTTATTTAAAAACCCAATTTCTAGATCTTATAAGAAATTATTACTAAATTTTATGATTTTCCACATCCTTAATATACTTATGTTGTTGATCAAGATCTACGGTTTGAATTTTCAATTTGGAGTTAAGATTTGATTTTATCGTTAAGTGCAACCATGTGTTAACAAAATTTAAGGGTAGTTGATCCCTGATATATATGTGTGTGTGTGATGACAATGGGGTTGTAGGAGCTCATATAACCTACTTGACTGTGACACTCAAAATGAAGATATTTTAAAGTTGATTTTTTTGAAATCAAAGTTAATCACATGTATTGTTATCTATTAAGTTATAACATGTTAAAAATTTAGGTCAATCGAAGTTAATTGTATCATTGATCTAAAATCCTCATATTTGAACGACTGAAATTTATTAAATTTGGACGTGTTCGGATCAAAATTTACGATGATCCATTTGATATGATTTTTTTTCCACATGTTCCTTATATATGTTGTATCCTACCCATAAATTTTCATAGAATAAAAGTAACCAGAAATGGGTAAAAATGTGATGCTACAACCAAGATGGTTGTAGGTCTCCTGCAACCCCGTGTGTGTGTCTATATATATATAATGTTGTTTACTATAATACCCTAGTATATTTACTTAAATAACCCCCTTACGCAATCAATTTCTTGGACGCTCTCCAAAAGTATTTTGTTTACTTTACCAATCTATAAATGAAATTCAAGGAGATTATTCAAGTAACTAGGTATATAAAAAGGTGCCTAAAAGATAATAAATAGCTCAAGTCCTCAAAATGGGTATTTAAGTATACATGATATGTCTCGGAAGAAGAATTTTGATATAAAAAATAAAACGCATAGGAATGACATATATCTAAGAAAGTAGTCGCACAAACATGACATTTTAATTCTATCTATAATCAAGATGGACTTGATCTATAAACTTAAGTTACCTCATAATTGTAAAAGATAACATTAGCAATACTAACCCAAGCGTTTTGTGGGCAATCAAAGTAATTCATTTACTAGTCTGAGATGTACATCTGAACAAAGTTTCACTGGTCTAATCTCTGAATCACCAATTAATATTAACCTTATGAAATCAAGATTTTCGTACTTAATATCTGAACCCGATTAGTGTTGTTTTTCGATACCCTATAAACACCATAAGTCATTGAACTTTCTCCCACTTATAATTTCTCACTAGAAAGTTATGTAACTTGTGTTAACATCAAAATATTAATGTACAAATGATTGCCACAACTAATTAAGGCTATCAACTTTGACTCGGTTCGATAGTTCGGTTCGAACTTGACTCGAAAAACGTTTGACTCTATTTTAACTTGAAAATAAAAGATTTTGATGAAAAATAAAAAAATCTTTAAATTTGGTTCGGTAAACGAACAGCTTGAACTTGAAAAAAATTGATGCTCGAAGTCGAATTTTTTTGATGCTTGGCTCGAAATTTGTATTGCTCCATTTATATTTATTTTTTTGTATTTGATAATAACATAAAATAATACTTATTGTTCGAAAATTCGTTCGGCTCTTTATACCCTACAACTGTTGGAGAACGGGAGGAGGACGGGGAGCTACTGATCAACCCACCACAAGAGAATGCCCGTCTCCTGGGCTACAGGGACCGCTGATTGGCGGTCCCCAACCGCCGATTGGCGGTCTAAAAGGCGCACCTCGTGCGCTGCCTTAGACCGCCCTGATCACCATTCCTTTTGCCTTCTTTTGACACCACTAGATCCATTCTTGATTTATTCTACTGGGGGGCACGAAGGAAAGAAGGTGACTCTCTCCTTGACACTCACAAAGCAAAAAAACGATTTTACAATGCACACTCTTCTTCTTTTTTCTACTCACATACTCACTATTCTCTCACACAATTTCGTAGTTCAACTTCTAATGCTTGATATATATTGTTGTTCTATTACAAATGGTGAATTCTAGTGCTTTATATAGGCACTTACATGACCCTACAACTTTCAAATATAAAGACTACATAAACATGATCATTCAAGATCATTACACCCTCTACTTAAATTGCATACATAATTAGGACGAAAATTACACAAAAAATGAAAAGACTCTTATCTCTTCCACTCCCTCAACCTTTTGTCTTCTCATGTGTTGACTTTTCACCCCCTTGATGAGTCATCAAGCAATGATGATGTGGCGGGTGACTAGGACGCCACATAGGGTCACCTAGGATTAAGTTCAATTCTCAATAACAACTAATGGACATCCAATTTCTTACATTATTTAAATTGGTCATTTGCACAATCAACTATTATGTTTCGAGTTTTTGACATAAGTCATGATTTTTACAAGATTATATTTCAGTCCTATAATAACTCAATTCATTTGTATTAACTATCACAAAATCTAGAATATTACCCCTCTAAGTAAAAGTTTAAACCCTCAAAACTTGAATCCGGTAAAGCACAAGTAAAGGAATTCGCTTGTCGAACAAAATGAGTAGATCGTTTGGTTGCTCGTTGGCTTGGTCAATTATACATAGATACATACATTTATATAATTTAGTTTTATGTAAAATAATTTACTTCCTAAGTCCTACAAAAAGAAATTGCTATAATTAAAATGTTTGTTTTACCACACAATTTCCAACATATTCAAAATCACTATTAATGTATTATATATATGAAGTTGTTGGCATGGTGGTCAATTGGTTGTCTCTAGGACGCAGAGGTCGTGGGTTCATATCCTGTCGTGGACAATGAAGGTTATTTTTCTTGATTTATCTGCAGCAGTCAGTAACTTCTTATTTTTTATTAATTGAAGTGTGAATTAGTCTCACATCGCTCAATAAATGGGAAAGAATGTCTTAGGATCTACCTAGTCAGCTTAGGCTTACAAATAATTAGCAATGAAGCGAGCCAAATAAAAAGCGGGCATTGGGCAAGCAAACAGGGGAAAAACCTTAACGAGGTGAGCTCAAGCCGAGTATGCTCGCTCAAAATTGGCTCCGTTTAGGCCTTAGTTGTAATCAATATGAAATTCATATTAGGGTTTTAGAGAGGGAAAAACTCAATTACCACTCAGTTGCAAGCTGGATTTTCACTTTGAAAATAACCATCTACAAACAAAATAAAGATTTAAATTAATCAAATAGTTTATATTGCATTTCACATTGACAAGAGAAAAAAGATACCACTAGGGATTTCTCAAATAAGGACAAACACTTTTGAGCTCGTCTGCAGTAGTGTAGCGAAGCTCGAGGGCAGGTGGTGGCTGGCTGATTCACCCAACCTCCGAGGAGAAGATGAAGGTGACATAAAATCAGCAGGAGCTTACTCGATTTAGGGCTCTCATCGGGTGATGTACAGAATCTGGTCCAAATGAGGCATCTGATCTTGAACAACTATGTTGCAACATATATAGGCTTGTAGTCTCCAAGCTGCAACATATAATACAACTAAGTAAAATTTATAAATGAGATAAACAACATACCATTTGAATTAGAAAAAATATATTCAACTTATCTCGAGAAGTTAGACTCTAACGACAACAAATACGATCGAGCCAAACTGAGTTAAGTTAAGCTGAGCCGAGCCGAGTGAGAGTGCAACAGAACGAGAGGAAGGGTCAACTTCTGTGAAGTGAAGTATTTTGTTTCGTTTGGTTCATTAAAAATATCTCATCTCATGCAATTGATAGTCATATGCTAGAAATTGACACTAATGACTTGCTTATTAAACTTGATAAATCTCATTTAGAAAGCAAGCAATTATTACATGACTTAAATTGCATGAATGAAAAGGTTGCAAACTTAGAGATTCACATGCTTAACATGAATGAAAAGCATAATTCTATGATTAAAAATCTAAATTGCTTAAATGAATCTCTAGCAACTAAAAACAGTGAACTTAATGCCTTAAATGAAAATTTGTCAAATAAATTGCATAAGTTCACACATGACAATAAAAACAATTTTTATGTTAAAAACTTTCCTATTCAAATTAATGTTAAACATAATTTTGTCATGAAAAAGAAAGTAAGTGTAGAAGTACTAAAATCAACTTGGATTTGGGTACCAAAAGCTAAACTTAATGGACCCAAGCAAAAATGGGTACCAAAGTCTACACTTGTAGGAGCTTGATGAGGAGATTGGTGGTGACCGGGTGAGCCAAAGCGTCGAATTCGAATCTGGTTGCATCACCAAGTCAAGATTGGAGCTAAATTTGAATTCAACATTGGTATAAAATTCCTATCTATACAATTCATGTTAAATTAGCTCTAATCTAGTTTTATATGCTTAATTGTCATATCCTTAGAATTCAATTCATTGAAAATCATTAACCCTATTCATTGCAAATCATATATCACATCCATTGATTTTAAATGTCATATTGTAAATGGATGTTAGAATAAGGCTTAAATTGAAACTAAATTGAACTTAACTAGAATCATACTCATAGTTTCCATCTAGACTTATTGATAGGGGGAG
Organism: Triglochin maritima; assembly: GCA_963682175.1. Lineage (NCBI taxonomy): Eukaryota > Viridiplantae > Streptophyta > Magnoliopsida > Alismatales > Juncaginaceae > Triglochin > Triglochin maritima. The sequence goes on from OY821771.1 coordinate 64,226,673, forward strand.
CTTAAATGTTATATCTATTATCAGAGTAATGAAGTGCAAAATTTAGGGGGAGCAACTTCATTACAAGACATCAAAACTCTTTGCTTAAAGTCATAATTTTTTTTTGTTTTTGATGGATGTCAAAGGGGGAGAGATAATTAAAGGGGAGTCACTTGAAAATTGGCTACAATTGAACAAAAACTATGCACATCCATAGGGGGAGCATTTATATGCATAGTTTACATTTAAACTTTTCAAGTATTAAGATATATGTTGTCATCATCAAAAAGGGGGAGATTGTTGGCTTTTTGGCTTTAATCCTTGTTTTGATGATTTAATCAACCTAATCTTAATCATAAGTAATGTAGAGTAGCACACACATTGCATTGCATATATATTGCATGTGCTAACCTCTACAGGTGATCAAGACTCATGGAAGGAAGGAAATCAAGTCAAGATTTGTAATAAAGCTATATGAAGACTTGTAATCTTGATTTTATTTTGAGTCTTAGGAACATGTGTAAATTGAGCATACAAGAGTTAAAAACCAATCACTTACACACTAGGTTCCCTGTAGGAGTCACACACAAAATCTCATATCATTTGGACTCCATTAGATCACCCAAACCTTAGTCGGAAATCACTTAAAACCTAAATCCAGAATTCCTGTGTGAAACCGGTCGACCGAACCAGTTCTCAGTTCGACCGGTTTATAACAGACTCTCCACAGTGATTTTACCGAACTCTACCGGTCGACCGATCTCGGATTTTAATATGGCCGTTTTTCTTGTCGTATTCCTATAACGGTCGTATTCGTATAAAACAAACTTAACCCCAAAATACATTCGGTAACCGGTTGAACGACGACCTTGTTTCGGTCGACCGATTGAACATTTCTTCAAGAAACAAAATTCCCTGCTATCGGTCGACTCATTCTTCGTTCGACCGTTGCACCTTTATCTCAACCGAATCCCCTGAATGGTCGACCGCCCCATACTTTGGTTCGACCGTTTAACTTAAGTAGAGTTAAGTTCTAGCGTATTTGTCCGACCAAGTATTCTTTTGTTCGACCGTTCTCCTTGAAATCAAGTGAACGGTCGACCAGTTTAGTAGTTTCGGTCGACCGGTTATGGACAGATTTGCAGCCCGATTTTCTGTCTTGTGTATCTTGCACAAAACCCAATCAAATCTTGTCCAAACGGCTAGAAATCTTTAGGAGCTTATAAATAGAGGATCAAGACATGTTGTTAACATAACTCTCCAACTCAAATTGTCCAAATACATTAGAGAGAAACCTCAATCCTCAAAGCTCCCAATTTTACACTCTATAAGCCTAAACTTCACACTTAGTGATCACATACTCATCCTACTCAAAGTGTGCTCAATTAGAGAGTGAATCACACTCAAGTTACATTTGTTGTAAAGAGAGCAAGGGTCTTGGTGAAAGCCCAAGACAAAGAAGCAAGGACTTCGGTGAAAGCGCGAAGTGATTCTCTCGGTTTGTGAGAGGTGGTGCCAAGCTCGGCGAGGCTTGTTCGCGAGCTTGAAGACTTGTAAAAGGTGTTGCTCCCGGCCCAGAACGGGGAGGCATAGTGAAGACGCGAGAGGGGCTCGAACGGAGATTCGAGAGGTGCTTGCAAGAGAGGACCCGGATGGGGTGCCGAACCTCTATAAAAACGTCGTGTCTTCTTGTGGTTTGCATGTTATTTCCCTATTAGTCTTTAAATTATTTCCGCTGCGTTTATTGTTTGATTAATTAGGGATTAACGTAATAGTGATTAGTAGACCCATAACCCACACGATCCTACAAAGTAGTGCTCTTGTTCAGGTGGAGCCACCGGTAGTGAATGCTAATGAGGATTCTAGTGTGACACAAGTGGAGAGTTCGAAGTCTGAGGGATGAAGAGTATTTGTTGGCAAGGGACAAGGAAATGCGTCTGACCAAGAAACCTCATAGATACGCTGAATCAGTCCTTGCATATGCGTTGAGTGCGGCTGAAGATATTGGAGTCTCTGGTGAGCTGAGTAAATATTCAGAGGCAATTTTGCCACCCGATTCAACTGATTGAATGGGTGCAATGAATGAAGAGATGAAGTCTCTTTATAAGAACCAAACTTGGAAGCTGGTAGAACATCCAAAATGAAAATGGGTCGTTAGCTGCAAATGGGTCTTCAAGAAGAAAATCGAGTGTTCCCCATATGTAAGGTACAAAGCTCGATTAGTTGCTCGTGGTTTTAGTCAGGTGGATGGTGTGGATTATAGTGATATTTTCTCACCCATTGGGAAGCATATTTCTATTCGTGTTTTGTTGAGTTTGGTTGCAATTCATGATTTAGAGTTAGAGCAACTTGATGTGAAGACCTTTTTCCTATATGGAGAATTAGAGGAGCAGATTTACATGTCCCAACCGCAGGGGTTTGTGGTCGAGGGTAAAGATAATGGTATAAAAAAATTAATTTTTTTATGGTTGGACATGGTTACAGCAGATAAGAGTATGATTGTTGCGTTTACCGAAAGGTATTTCCGGATGACTCTCTTGTTTTGTTATTACTCTATGCAGATGATATGTTGGTTGCAACTAAGGACAAGTTTGAAATATTTGAGCTTAAAGAGTTGTTAAAGGCAGAGTTCGAGATGAAGGATCTCGGTTCAGCGAAGAGAATTCTAGGTATGGAGATCCTTCGTGATCGTAAATGCAAGAGTCTGTTTCTCTCCCAACAACAATATATTGAGAAGGTATTGCATCGTTTTGGCATGGAAGGTGCGAAGTCTAAAAGAATTCCTTTTGCCGTGCGTTTTAAGCTCTCGATAGACTTGTGTCCCAAGAAGGAGGAGGATAAGGCATACATATCGCGTGTGCCTTATACTAGTGCAGTTGGCAGCTTGATGTATGTCATAATATGCACTTGTCCAGATATAGCTCAGGCAGTTAGTGTTGTGAGCCTCTATATGTCAAATCCAGGAAAGGAGCATTGGTCAGCTGTGAAGTGGATTCTCAGGTATCTGAAAGGTACAACTAAGCTATCTCTTCAATTTAGTCGATCTTCGTATTCGTTGATAGGGTTTGTTGATGCCGATTACGCGGGAGACCGCGATTGACGAAGATCTATGACTGGTTATGTGTTCACTGTTGGGAGCACGGCTATTAGTTGGAAAACGACGTTGCAACACACTGTTGTTTTGTCTACAACAGAGGCAAAGTATAAGGCAGCAGCGACCGATGGTATAAAGGAAGCTCTTTGGCTGAATGGTCTATTTGGAGAGCTTAGTCCAGGTCAAAATACAGTGGTTGTTTATTGTGACAGTCAAAGTATCATTCATCTGACGAATGATCAAATGTACCACGAGAGGACGAAGCATATCAACGTCCGTTATCACTTCATTCAGGAAGTTGTTGCAGAAGGAGATGTGGTGGTGAAGAAGGTGGGCACAGAAGATAATCCGGCTGATATGTTGACGAAGCCAGTCATTTCAACTAATTTCATGGTATGCTTGAACTTGGTTGGTTTGAGCTCCGAGTAGGTGGAGCTACAACGACGACACAACAAGAAATGAAGTGTTCCTTCAAGTTTTCGGGGGTTATTCAAGGTAAAGGTGGAGATTGTTGTTGTTTACCTTGAATATGTGAAACATGTATTTCTGTGTAAAAACAGACATTCGGTCGACCGAGGAAACAAGTTCGATCGACCGGTATTACATTTTGGCATCCAGGAAAAGTGTCTGGACATTTACGATCGACCGGTAGGTCTTAACCGGTCAACCGCTTCTGCATTTGGACGTCCAGGAAAACTTTCTGGAAATTTTTGATCGACCAAAGGCACGCGACAGTTGACCGGTGGAGCTCTGGATCATGCTACAGTTTAAGTTTGGTCGATCGTTGCACCCATGCGGTCGACCGTTTCGGAACAGTTCTGCCCATGATCTGCACCTTCTTTACTCCGGTTTTTGGTGTAATTAATACTTGTTTTTGACCTAGTATATAAAGGCAATTTCATCCCCTTTTGTAAATTTAATTTTAGTATTGTCTACTTTGCATTCTTGAGAGAAAGAGAGAGCATCCTTGTGAATTCGATAGGAGCAATTTCAGCGGGGTTTTTATCGCCGGTTGGTTCGTGTTATGTAAGCATCTCGTATAATTTGTTTCTCTATAGTAGATTGAGGTTGTGTCGTCCGTGATTTTTCACGCATTGGGTTTCCAAGTTAAATCTTATGTCTTGCGTGTTTTGCGTGGTTTGGTGTTGGTGATTTGCATTATTTTTGATTCATTCCTCCATCGGATTTACTATTTTCGTTCCGCTACATATTTTGAGATTAATCTTATTATAATATGTACCATACTTTTTACGAAATGTTTAACAAGAAACTATTGCTTTATTTTTACAAGTTTTTACAAGATTCTTTTACTCGGTATTATATATATCTTTTTATAAAATGGTCCCCCAGACTCCCTATCTTCCTTATCAAGCTCAATTTCCTTTTACCTCCACAAGTGCATTAATTAAGTAAAATAAAAGGAAAGTTGGTAACGTACGTTTGCTATGGGTTGTCATTTGTGTCGTGATGGTCTCTTAGCTGGCCGAAAAAAGAAGAGTAATGAACCAAAACCAAACTATGATTGCAAGTTCGCAACGTAGTGCTAAGAATTAATACTTAATAGTTAGGATTAAAGGAAAGAAGTAATGTAATGGTGAGATTTATTGTTAGGTGAATTTTAACGGATTGGATTGAGCGAGACAAAGAAGGAAAGGATCATGGTACCAAACCACGTAAAACTATTGTATTGTTGTAGATTTGTATATGTATGTATTTTTCTAAAAATGTAACTATTTAAGAAATATCGTCCCAAAAATACTTAAATCGTCCGTTTAATTAGTATTTTGACATTCATAATTGTTTAATACATATTTCATCTCGTCTCTTAAATTAATCAGTACCAACACCATGAAAATATCTAACGAAACGTCTGAAGGTGGTGAAGTAAGCACATCAAAAAAAATCGTACCAAGACAATGACTTATTACATATTCCTAGAACAACAAAAATCATGGATGGAATTTTTTTCTATATTGTAAATTACAAATGACTTATTACTACAAGGATTGTCGATTCAGGGAACTGAACTACCATCTCGTGGGCAGACAATGTATTGTGCCGGAATAGCATTCACAGACATGTTCCTATATGAGACTCCTACACAGTTGCCAGACCGACGATAATGAAGCCTCAACCTCCTCTAACTCTGTTGAACTTCCCATGCTATTTCTGCTGAAGTTAATTAAGCATGTATAGATAAATGTTCTCAGTTTTTTATTTATACTTAGCCATTTAAATCTCAGGAACGATATATAATACTATGGAATAATAGCACCCTCCATATTTCAATGTTTCTTTTTGGAGCCAAGTAGCCTCAATTTGTAGATAAGCTCACACGCCTAATTGCACCATCAGCACGCCTCAGAGGTCAGAACTCTTGCCGCCCACACCGAAGAAAGGCACCGGCTAGAGCCACCTGCTGACATGCGCATCTACACATTAACTTCTACAAACACCCTGACCTGAAACAGACAGCGTCAAGCCCACGAAGCTTTACATGTGACCATCACCTCCAGATAGACCTCCATGTTAAATGTGTTCGTTAGCAAAATCTACAACACAATAAATTGCAATAAGACGTGGAACACTGGTAAATACATAAAAATGCATGACAATTGAAGATACTTATCAACAAAGTCGTCCAAGAGGACTTGCCTTATAGAGGATACCAACCCCATGTTCATTGTAAAAGAAAATTTGAAGATCTTCCAGCTTGGAAAGGTTACCATGAACAAATTTGGCTCAAATCGGGAACTGCTAACCTAAAAATCAGCATCGAAACCAACAACGAAGTATGAAAATAGATGGTCAACTGCCATTAACAAGTCATCAACTTACCATGTTGTTGAACTTCGTTTTACTTGAATCTGAGTATAATATCTTGGAGATTACCTCGTTTCTCTACACAATCTTGATTTTGTTCCCACATTTTAATTTGCTTGTTCAGATACCCAATATATACCAAATTAAATACTGAAGCTATTGGTAATATATTTAAGGTAGTTATATGAGAAACCTCAGCAACCAGCATCAGTGTCAGTTTTCTTGATAAATTATCAACCAGTATGAACAAATATATTCTACCAAAAAGACGAATGCATGGCAGAGGAGACAGCCATACTTGTTGCAAGGGAGGAAGCCTAACAAGATGGCCATTGGGATCTTTAGGAAGGACTCTCCGTCGTTGAGGATTAAGCCGCTCGACTAGACTATCCCAAGCTGTTGATATTAATTGATGATGTAATCCAATGTAGGAATGTAGAACTAAGGCATAAGAAAGAATAGGGTCTTCGCTTGAAAGAAAAATAAAGTAAAATTAGAATAGGGGATTGGGGAATAGCACAAACAACTCATAATAATGAAACATGTACAACAGGTACTCTTTAGAAATTTTATACCTTTGTCTCCCAAAGAAAGACCCAGGGGACATAGCCAATACCATTATGATTTCTATTCAAGGGAAGGTGTGAAAAAATTGAATCACCCACGTCACGAATATGTCAAGTTAATTATGAAATAGATGGATGAATCAAACATATTCTTGTACCACCGTAACAGGTGTTGGTGTGCAAACACTCATGATGGTTGTTGAGGTTGTAGATGACAACATTGTGATCACTTTGTAGATAAAGGGCATAATTACAAACTTTCCAACTCTCTCACTCTTCAACGCCTCTTTTCATCAGTGTGGTGGATAAGTTAACTGGTTTCCTGAAAGTGGCTCCCAGTAGATGGATAATTAAGAGTGTTGACATCTTCAAGCCTACCAATTGGTTGCATGCATCTTCTGAAAGAGTCAATGGCCCTCACTACATTATTGCTTGAATTAATTACCATACAAAAAGGTAAGCATGTAAACTTCTGCCCGGACTCCGTTACTTGATACTCACTTGATTTTGCTCGGCTTGACTATTAACAAGTTGAGCATGAACAGGAAATAATATGTATTGAAATTAACAAGCCAAGTGTGAGCAAGGCGTGCTCGCTCGTGGCATGTTAGCCATTGGGTAGCTTGCTCAGCACTTTCTCGGTGCCCAATTTCAAGAATAAATTTATATTATATACATATTATTCGATACCATGGTATGATTCTAATACGTATTACATTAGCTAAATGGTGGAAGGTTAGTATGGGTGGTCTATTCGAAGATGTGTGATAGTATGGGTTACAAGGGGTTGTAGACTTTCTACCTTAATTTCTACCTCTAGCTTTCTTCCTGGTTGCATATTGTAAGGCGTTCAAGTTTTTTCCCGTGGAAATATTGTTATTGTTCTCTGACATTTTAGTATTGTTGGGGTTGCAGCAGATAAGTGACAGATTGATAAGAATTATTTGAGTGGAAAAGAAAATTCTTATTTCACCTAAATTAGTCAAATTACAATTCAACAAAACCTCATGATAAAATCACTTAACTTTTTTGTTTTTTGATAATTGATAAAAATCACTAAACTCTAAAGACTTCTCTATAATTTCCTACTCTCACTTGGTGTTTTTACACAAACTTACAAAGTCTCAACTCCATTACATTTACAGTCAATAATTCAAGAGTCAAGACACAATGCTATTTATAGTACGAACTTCCTCACCACCATACTTCATTTAGCAATCCCAAAACGGAGCGTACAAACACCCCACTAGCTTTGAAGTTAACTTCAAACTTTTTTGCTGACATCCTTCTGTTTTCTACAATCTCTAGAAACTCCTGAGTTTTTCTTTATAATCTAGAAAGTCCTCGATTTTATTAAATTTACGAAGGGTTTGGACTTCCAACAGATATTATCTAAATTAGTTTGTCATGGTATTTTGACAAAGAATTAGTCATATGAAGGAAGCGCACCAATCAGCATCAAGTCACCAACATCAGTTTTCTCCAATAAACCATCTACAGATATTAAGTCTTACTACAAATAGAACAGAAATATGCAGAAACAGTGCATGAAGCTTGTTATAAGTTATAACAGAAACATAATGTGCTATCCAAGCCCAAAAAATATTTGAATGATTGATTCCATGTTGAATATAATAATGCCCTTTTCTTTTCGCATCGATTTTCATCCATTATATTTAGTACACAATCTTACCTTTGTTTGTTTCGTCCTTATCAATCAAAGTTTCCTTCTCCTGTCGTATACACGATTCTGTGCTTCTGGTACTGGATTAATTGGTGCAGGGTGCTTCATTTCACAAGCCGATGAGCCATTGAAACTTTATGTATGACTTATGACACACTGAAAGCCAAATGAGAAAGGGAAGTAGATATAAGTTTCAAGTACATAGACACCATTACAACATCATGTCTCCGAAAACGTAGTTGTAGAAGAAGATCAAATTGCATACTGCCCAAGGCAAACAACAAATCTCACCACTCCAACCAAGACTCGAGTCAGAGCTCTTTGCTCCTATGAAGGTCGATCATGACGGTTTCTTGGCCTCACAATATGCTTTTGCGTTTCACCCCGACAAATGAAAAAACAGGCATCACATTATGAAAAAATGTTGACTCCACATTTTGGGGTCCCAATTGTATCCACGGCCCAACCGTGTAAGGGGATAACACTGAATCAAGCAATCACGCTCAACTGACACCAAAACATACACAAATATACTCAGCATCATGATCTTCTTCCTTCATAACCACTGTCAAGTGCACCAGACTTGCATAAATACGAGTTGCATCAACATGAGATTTGTCGCCTGCAACAAATAAGGCAGTTTTACCTCCCAATGTTATCCAGCTGCATCCAGGAGACTTTCTCAGCTTTCTTTCATTCATCGCCTGTCTCACCATCTTAACCCCATTCCAGTTTGTAGATGCAGCACACATATTGGATAGCATCACATAAGGGGAGGGGTTCAACGGCTCCAACTCGATGAGCTTCTCGGCAGCACGTAGTCCTATTTCTAGATCCTTGTGCATTCTGCAAGCGGAAAGCAATGTAGCCCAGACAACACCATCAGGTTCAAAGGGCATTTCATCGATAAATGCCTCAGCCTCTGCGAGATGACCACCACGTGCAAGTAGATTAACTATACAAGCATAATGATCGGGCCTCGGTTTTATTCCGTACTCATTGTACATGGAGTCAAAGATATTCCGGCCATGTGATATTAATCCAGAGTGACTACAAGCTGTGAGAACCCCTAAGAAGGTAACAGCATCGGGTTCTATTTTTGATTCCTTCATACGGCTAAACAACGTTAGTGCTTCTTCTGCGTAACCATTCTGTGCAAATCCAACAAGCATTGAATTCCACAGTACAAGTTCTGTTCTAGTTTCCAGTTCATTGAATGCCTGATATGATAATCGGACATCTCCACATTTAGAGTACATGTCTATGAGAGAACAACCGATACGTTCGTCAGTGGAATAGCCGGTTTGGATAATAAGACTTTGAACCTCCTGACCGCTACTCACAGCAGCCACATCAGCACACACTCCGAGAATACCAACAAAAGTAGCCTGATCTGGTCGAACGTCATGTTCACGCATCTTGGAAAATGACAAGAACAATGAATCTACTTCAGAACCACAATGATTTTTTCCAGAAATTATGGCTGTCCAAAATACAGCATCATTATTATAAGGAACCTCAGAGAAAATCTTATTGACAGCCACGTAGTTTTGGGATCTCATATACATAACTGTGAGAGAGACTCCTAAGAACAAATCCTTATAGAGGAGTGCAGACTTGAGAATGCGACAGTGCAAGTGCTGTCCAACAATTTGGCCCGAAGAACCAGTACAAGCAGGAAGCATGCTTGTGAACGTCAACTCTGAAGGCACTATGCCTTCAGCAAGCATTTGTTGGAAAACTTTGAGGGCCTGTTCTGGTTTATCATTTATGACATACCCCTCGATTAGAGCATTGCTCGAGACAACATTCCTCTCTGGCATCTGCTGGAAGATCATGTTAGCAGCCACTAATTCTCCATGCTTTGCGTAAAAGTTGATAACTGAACTACCCACAAAACCATTTTTGTCAAGACCAAACTTAATTGACAAACAATGTATTTTTTTACCTTCCCTGAATGCTTTGAGATCTGCACAGGCACTAAGTGTGGTAGAAAGAGATACCTTATCCGGTGATTGGCCTTCTAACATCATCCTACTGAACATAATTAAAGCCTCTTCCATGTACAAGTTGTCGATATGGCCAACTAAAATTGCATTCCATGTAACAAAATCTCTATCAGGTGCAAGCTCAAATTGTAGACTTGCATCTTCCAACGCACTGGATTTAGCATACATGTCAATAACAGCATTCCTAACGAACAAGCTTTTGTCAAAATTCTTCTTTATCACGGCAGAATGAAATTGCCGACCAAGCTTCAAATTCTGCAAACAAGCACAAGCAGTAAAAATGCTAACATAAGTGAACTCATCGCATGGAATTCCATGATCCCTCATATCGAGAAATAATGTTAACAATAGTTCAGGTTGTCCATTCTGGGCATACCCACCCATAACTGCATTCCAAGTGACTATATTCCTCTCATCTAAGGTGTCGAATACTTTCCTAGCATCATCCATAACTCCACATTTGGCATACATGGTTAGTAGAGAGCTTCCAACATAGACATCTGAATCCAAACCCGTTTTTACTGCCACTGAGTGAACTTGACGACCCTCACGAATAAACCCCACATTGGCCGCAGCGCTCAAGACACTTCCTAAAGTTGACCGAGTAGGATGAATCCCATATCCTCGCATCTCCCTGAAAAGTTCCAACGCTTCCTCCTGATGCCCATTCTTGGCATGTCCAGTAATAATCGAATTCCAAGCAACAGCGTTTGGGCATGGCATTTGCCCAAATAAATACCGTGCATCGTCAAGCCTCCCCAAACCAACACAAGCAGATATGGCAGTAACAAATGTGACATTATCTGGTGGTGAATTACCCATGTTCAGCATTCTGTCAAAAAGATCAAGGGCATCTTCTGGCATATCAACCCGTACATATCCAGCAATCATAGTGGTCCACGCAACAGTATCCGGGCACTCAATGCTGTCAAATACACACTTTGCCTCGACAAGAAACCCACATTTGGCATACATATCAATAAGTGAACTCGAGCAGAAGGACCCACAACCGAACCCGGACTTGAAAACATCACAATGCACTTGCTCACCAAACCCAAGAACTTCCAGCCTAGCGCAAGCAGAGAGCACGATCGCAAAGGTGAACTGGTCGGACGAAAACCCGGCATTCCTGAACGACCCAAATCCCAAAATGACATCTTTAGGGGAATTAGATCTGGAATGGGCAGAAAGAAGGGAGTTCCAGGCCTTGGTGGTGGGATGGTGGAGAGAAAGAAGAGATCTTTCCGCGTAGGGAAGGTGTCCGGACTTGGAGTAGAAGTCGACGAGGGAGTGGGCGAGGGAACCGGCGAGGGGGAGGTGGAGTCGGAGGATCCGGGCGTGGAGGGTTGTGGCGTGGAGGGTCCGGTGGGGCTTTTGGTCGAATGGGTGGTGGGTTTGGGATCGGTGCGTCCATGAGATGAGGAGTTGGGAGAAGAGGGTTGGGTTTGGTGGGTTTGGTGGGTGTGGTGGTGGAGATGGAGGGTTGGAGGCAGCGGTGGTGGTGGTGGTGATGGGAGTCGTAGAGAAGGACAAGTTTGTTCTTGTTTTTGGAAGAGGAGGGAAAGGTCTGGCGCAGTAGTGAGGCATTTGATTTGGTTTGGTTTGAGAGTGTCAGTAAAACTTATTTTAATTATCATCAAGTTAATTCAACACTTTGAACATCATCATATTCACACCGTAAATGACTAAACTTATAGCAAATCGTATCAAATATTAGCGTTTGTTTGGTGAAAGACAAGATATGTAATAAGTTTATGATTTAGAAGAAAAACATACTTATTAATTTAAGTAGGGTGAGAGATTGCTATTGTGGTCTGGCTTGGCTCTCATTGCTTTTTTTGAAAGGCTATTGGATTGGCACGTCAAAAAAATCAAACAGGTTGCAGAAACCAACCTTGATGAGTTGATGGAATCGAGAAAAATCAAACTAATACATAATCAAACAAATTAAGGCATTTTTGCTTATTTACTTCCAATTTCTTTTACTTCACCCACATTTTACTATACCAAGTTTAGTTAGTTTTGGGCTTCTTGGCATGTCTAGTTTCGCTTAATTTTATTTTTTTTTAACTCTTACCACATCATTATGTAATCTGGTGCTAATTGCAACTAAACATATATCTCAAATAATGTTGATTTTGCGACACCAATTTATTTACTAATCAATTCTATTTGCAAATTCTTAGTATGTATTAGGTTGTCAACTTTGGTTCGGCTCGATAGTTCGATTCGAACTCGACTCGAAAAATACTCGATTCTAGTTTAACTTGCAAATGAATGATATTGATGAAAATCAAAAAATCTTCAAACTTGGTTCGGTAAACGAGCCGCTCGAACTCAAAAATTTTTGATGTTCGGTTCGATAACTTGTTCGATTTTTTTATTGCTCTATTCATATATATTTTTTGTATTTGTTAATAACATAAGATAATACTTATGACTAGAAATTTCATTGTTTACGCCCGTAGTCTGTATATTGAAGTTGATTTATCTATTCTATGTTACTGAACACTCTGTAATGTAACATGTATTGCTGCTTTGTACTGCCCATCAAATGGCTTTTCTTTTGTTTGCTACTTGTTGCAGTAACAGTCAGGTCTGAATGAACGAATTGGCAAAAAAAAAAAGAATGAGTATTAGTATTTGCTTTGGTTTTTAAACAGTATTTGTATACTTTCGTATCAAGTCTCAACAGTTGGAAAACATTGGAGATATACAGTTGATATCCTTCTCAACCAAGCAAAGGACACTGTCACACCGCATCAATAAATTGCAGCATAAATCCCAAAGCAACAAAACAAAAGAGGGACATGTTACATGTTCCAGACGACAGGTGAACAGATGACACCACTAGAGATGGAATCTGATTAAGTTTGTCCCATCTCCTTAACCACACAGCAATTTGCAAATCCATACATATCTATCGATTTGTCAACTCATCATGCAACTATACTACTGTAGTAATAGCATACACTCACTCAAGGCACCTTCAAGTCAAGCCCAATTAATATTTCTGCACAAGCAATCATACCAACCAAGAAAATAAAGGCAGAATACTTTCAAATGATAACAAAAATATATGATTCAACTAGACTCTCAAACAACACCACAATAATAACCTCAAAAACAGCTCCAACTTATCCACATCAATGTATTCCACACATAAGGAAACTTGAAAGAAAAACATGCAGGGATGAACATATTATGACCAGTACAAAAAAACAAACATGAAAACACAACCAATCCTTGATTACATTGGGTCATTAACTTCTAGAAAGAAAGAACTGTGTGTGTATGGCTAAAGGCTACCTCCTGTTGGAAATGGGATTTGGACCACTAGGGACTTCATGCTTGCTGTCATTCAGCAGTTGAGAAGCAGAGGAAGAAGGTAGAAGTTGCTGGTGAGGCTTCATGGAGTTGGAGCTGGAATTGAAAGAGGAAGAGAGGAGACACTTTCTGATGGATATCTTGCTCATGGTGGTGGTCTTAACCTGCTCTGATGGATTTGCCAACAAAAGAAGAAACAACAACAAGAGGAGATTGTAAGGTGATCTAAGAAGAGCCACAGAGCTTCCATGTGTGGCCATGCAGGTTTCTTCAGAATCCAACCACCAATGACCCACAAGAGAAAAACATCCTTGAAACAAATGTACTCACATGATGAACCAAAGGCGCCACTTTGGGAGGCATTCAAGTAAAAATTTGGTCTTTGAAGAAAATCCAACTCATTAATGCATGTAATGGTGCATTCCTACCTTCTAGCTGTGGTGACCTTGATGGTGCAATAAATCAAGAAATGATGTTGTTTTGTATGCTTTGGTGTGTGTTTCGGCCTTTTCTTTGTTGGACGGTTGCAAAGTCCCTAGCATAATATTTTTCCATGTTGGGCTTAATCTGTTTTTTTAATGCTTTTCTTTAAAAAAGGCCGCACAAAAAGAAAGCTACGAAGCAAAGCAGAACATTGTATTCTACTGTTCCCTCTCTCCTCAAATAAAACCCAAACCTTTCTCTATACAATGAAAATTCTGAATTTTGTAATACTTAATTACAAATTTTTACTCCATTCTTATGGTTCTTAGTACTTACTGAATTGGACTCCATTTTGAAGTGCTAAGAAGCTCATTGAAATATAGAATCGTGCAGTACAAGCTCAAAACAGTTTTCAGAATTAAGCGCAAAACAGAAGAAAAGAAAGAAAAGAAAGGAAATTCTGTTGTAGACATTCATTTATATCATATTTTAACCAAATTCAAGTAGCTAGAGCTGTGAAGACATTCTTATGTCATATAAATCTGCAGGGAGCAAATACTTAATACTCTAATAGATATTGGACAGTGGACAATATTTGACTAATTAACCAATAGTGAACAGAGGACAGAACACACATAAACAGAAGTTCAAAACGCAATAGGAAGACAGGTAGAATTCATTTTCTCGTGAACTCAATGCTACACTAATATTAAATTACAAAAAATACGACATAATTATGCTATCCTACAATCTTCTTGACATAAATGTGCTGTTTTCTGATCACAATTCACTAGTGCAATCATATCATTTTTTTCTTCTTCCAGATCACCACTTCACCACTGGCGTACTAAAACTTCTGAAAACCATCTTAGCTGATGCTTTCCACTCTACTGCTCACAATTTCAATTCTACTTCTCACTGGAACCAGTTATGTCCCCGAAAAATATCTAAGAAGTTAAACTCCATGTCAGGAAACAATTTATTTTACATTATCCTTGAAAGATGCTCAGTCTTCTGTAACTGTTCTTTCGATGTTTGACTTCAATTTCCAACTAGCACTACTTTAATCCGAAGTTCTTTTGACAAAGCATTACCAGTCCCACAGACATCAAAGATCCTTAATATTACATCTGCAGACTTAGATAAATCAAATGCAGTTTCTTCAGAATAGCCCGAAAATCATTCAAGTTTTAACTAGTTTTCTTGAAGCACAAATCCACACAAGAACTAGCCAGCATCGTCAGATGTGCTCATTTGAACCAACTTAAACACACTATAACTGTAAGATGATTTTAATGCAGCCACAATTTAACTGGGAAAAACGTAACTAAAATCAGCAAGGATTACAAAACTTAAATGCATTTCATATCAGCACATAAAGTTCTGGAAAACCAACATTACATGTAATTATGTAAATACCCGCATCTAAACTACTCATCCTTGCAAGCAAAAACAGATGATTAACCAGCAATTGGGAACAACAAAGGGCATTATTTAATTCTTACAAAAGCAAGCAGTGGGAAATTTCTTTTTACAGACTGCTTTTTAACATTAGTAGCTTTGGCAGCTAGATATGATTAAAGCTTCCACCTTGACATCTTCACAGAAAACATATGAAATCTTAAAAGAACAGAAGAGAGGAGATAGGATGTTTGTCACACTCTGCAATACACTGGAAGGAAAGGCTGTTAAGAACAACACCTTTAGGCTTTTGCCAACATGAGGGCTAAGTCTCGAGATTTTACCTTTCCACATCACCATCAACAGTAGAACATGGTGTAGATGTACAAGATTTACATGATATCATCAAGGAAAATCTGTTATAAGAAATGATTTCAAACGTTCCTTCTTATGATTGAGAAGGGAAAATTGGAAGGGTGGATCAATAAACTTCACTTTATGGAAATATATGAGCACTGGCATCTTAGTTTCCTAGTGAAACGTACTAGTTTTAAAAAATACTAGCCTGAAGATCATCCCATCTTTCCCTTGCTGTCCTCAGCATGACTGCTAGCTGTTAAATTTTCCTAGGGGTCAAAGACACACATTTGCACCAAATGGAAAAGAATGATAGTCATTTATATGCGCTATGAAAGACCAGCTCTTTTCATATATGGGCAAAGATGACAAAATTAACTGAAATCACTCTTTGTGCTCAGATTGGATTCAAACAAATGTCTCTTTCCACTTCCCAGTTCAAAATAAGGGAAAAAGGAAAATATAAATGCCAATCAACTATACAACTTTCCAGACCTTTTAAAAGAATGAAAAATCAAAGACACTCGGAAGGAATATTGAAATTACACCAAAACTGAATACTGCCTCACCTCCAAGAAAGAGACTGCCTTATCCCAGTGTATATAAGCCCCAAGGATCTCCCAATCAAGGAAACAAAAAGGAAAGAGACAGCATCTCTAATTTTGACGAAAATGACCCTAACCAAAGGCATCATGATGTCAGAGAATTCCAAAAATAAGCTGTAGTAGTATTTCCTGCACACAAAATATATGCTTCAGCCCAGATATCATTCTTGTAGAATATTTTGAACAAAATCTCAAATACAAATATCAATTAGAACAGCTGATAGATGGATGGATTACAGTCCAGAAAGCTATCAGACAAAAGCTGGTCAAGCCATTTTTTGAGGTGTCGGTTAGCGCAAGGACATTCTTTAACAATAACACAATTACACAACATTTGTTTCTTACAGAATCGGTCCCATATCTAGTTGACATCATTTACAAGCAATATATCTGTTTTTAATGTTTTGAAAGTAGATTGGAGAAACCTAAACATAGCTTCACAGTTTTTTTTAATGTAAATTTTCTTAAATGATAAAAAGAATTTTAGCTACACAGCAACAAGGAAAAGATTGTGTGCAATACCATCCTTTCAGAACTCTCAGCTCTTTCGTTCGTTTGACAAAAATGGCCGATTGTGTGAGAAGAACATATTTTAAAGGTTGATTTGTTGCTGCTGATTTCCTAAACGACAACTTCTTCCACCAGCTAACATTCTTGGTCATGTCTGAATGCGACTCTTGAAGTGATTTTCTCTTGAGGATGCACAATACAAAACGGTCTTCATACATGGATACAACTGATTGAAAATTCTGCAGCAACCATCCATTTAATGCCACCTATGTTCATAAAACCTTTTAAGATTAGCAAGAAAATACATCAACAGTAAGGTACTTGTTAGGGAATAAAATCAATCTCAAATACGCAACGGAACGAAAAATATCAAATCCAACGGAGAAAGGAAACCACAATTGCAAATCCACAAACAATACATCACGCAAAACACGCAAGAACACGAGATTTAACGTGAAAACCAAATACGGGAAAAACCACGGACGACACAACCTCAATCTACTATATCGAAAATGTATTACAAGAGAGGCTTACAGAACACACAACCAACCGACGAGAATACCTGGTCGAATTTGCTCCTACCGAATCCACAATGATGTTCTCTCTCTTTTCTCTCAAGAATGCAAAGTAAACAATAATAATTGTTCTAATACAAAGGGGGACGAAATTGCATTTATATAGTAGGTCAAAACAAGTATTAATTGCACCAAAATCGCGTGTAAAAAAGTGCAGAACGTGGGCAAAAATGTCCCGAACAGTCGACCGAACGGGTGCAATCGGTCGACCGAACTTAAAACTGTAGCGCAATCCAGGACTCCACCGGTTGACCGTCGCGCCCTTTGCTCGACCGGAAATTTCCAAACAGTGTCACAATACTTCAACCGGTCGACCGTAACTTAAGTATCGGTCGACCGAAAACTTCCAGGAAGTTTTCCTGAACGTCCAAATACATACTCGGTTGTCCGGAACTTAAGTACCGGTCGACAGGAAACTTCCAAGCACTTCTGCAAAACCTCCGAATGCGCACCCGGTCGACCGAATAGGTCCCATTGGTCAACCGGAAACTTCCAGGCACTTCTCCTGGACGAAAAGTTATGCTATCGGTCAACCGGAACTTAAGTTCCGGTCGACCGTTTATACTGTTTCCCGCATAAATACTTAATTCATATTCAAGGTAAAAAACAACAGTACTAGAGGGGAACATAAAACTATACAATGTTCAAGAAGAAACTACATAATTGTGATTTGTGAATAACAATAAGGTACTAGAGGGGAACACAAGACTACACAATGTTCAAGAAGAAACTACATGATTGTGATTTGTGATTTGTGATTATGATTCCAGTGTCCGGGCTACTGAAAAATCCAACGGTGAACTTCAATTAGAATATCTTTTTGCGCTATTGTACTCCACAAAATGTTTAGGCATTTTAGCTCAGTTACTTAAAATCTTTCTTAGAAATAGGACACGTCAATCGGCAAGAATAAACTCTGCTTATTTAGTTCTCTCCATAGCCTACCCAAAGGTAGGATAAAGGAGGAGTGTTGTGACAAGAGTGACGAGTCAACATAAAAAAACGAAGCTACACATAAATTTAACTCAAAAGAACAAATTGGGTTTGAAGGGTTTTTTGTTGTCAATGTTTTATCAATAGGCAAGAATAAGTGCAACAAGTATTATTTCAATGGCCAAGATATGAAAATAAGAAGCTTCTAATGAGGATAATATAAACACACGATTCGATACAGAAGGTCAACTTCTAACCCTTGGACAGTTGGAATCAGGATAGACAAATTAAATGGGGCAATAAGGATCACACAGAGCAAATTCAATAAAAAAGTATTTCAAATTGCTGGAACATTCTTTTTGCAGTATGTTCTTTAAAGTTAAATCCAGTTTATGTTTGTCATGTTTCAAATATTCACAACTTAGAGGTTGCAAGTTGTTGGCCTTCAAGAATCCCTGCATTAATTAGCTGCTCCAGTCTGACCACTTCTAAAATAGAAATAAAACAAACCCAATAGATAGGGAAAAAATTAGACTACCTCGTTCCGTAGTTTCTGCAGACCTCTCGTCGACAAGGAGCACAATGATAAACCCATGTTATTTATTTCACTGGATATATCACTATCAACTGAAATAAGTTCCATATATATGTTAGATACCCCATCAGCCAAAGAAATCACAAGGTCTTCCAGGATATCATTTGCAAATTCACGGAGCGTATTGTTGTTGTAGTAGGTCTGGACACTAGTTCATAACAAAAGGAAGTTATCATCATGCCAGCAAATTATAGATCTGAAATGAAGAACGGTATAGACACCTTAAACAACAGACGTAAATGCAAAAATAAAATACTGTTATATGTATCTAGCAATTATAAACAATGGCCGGAAAAAAAACAGTAGATCACCTAAAAGAACCAAATCTCAGGAAGAAAAGGAGATCTGCATAGAGATTCATCTTCTCCAATCCTATGCTTCTCTCCATTAATGAATCATCTCCACTCAGTCTACCATAAATTTTACCCATAAGCTCCTGAACAAGAGTAATAAATGAAAGATTCAGTTGTACTTTTATTGATTAGAACTGCTGAAATTGTGATGCTAGAACAATTGTAATGAACGGGTAGCAACTAAGACACACCTTATCTTCTTCTTTGTTTACCAAAGTGAGCTCCTCTGCGAGCCATTCTACAAGTACTGGCTGGACAGATCCTCGGATAAATCTATAAGAAATTACCAGCCAAGCATCTCGGTCAATATCTTCATGCATTTGAGGTATGGTTTCAACCTACAAAATATTGAAAGCGAAAATTGTATTAACACGGATTAAGCAGAGTTTTAAAGTCAAGAAAACAATCACATGCAACTGAAGTTTGAAGACATCGCATTATAAAGATTGAGCATCATCTTACGCTAAAACATATCATCGGAATAAAGCCACGAAATTAAGTTTGGGAACCATGTTGAAGTTTTCCAACTTTAAATTCTCTACTATCAAAAACATATCCCTAATGAGCTCATCTCAGTTTAATATGATTATCTTTGTTTCTTCTGCAACAACAACAGTAAAGCCTTTAGTCTCAAATCTCTGTTTCTTCAGAGTAGAATATTTTAAAAATGTCTTAGGTACAGCATTCATGAAGGCCATATAGATCATCAGAATAATTACAAAAAAAAAAACTTTTTACAGGAATAAAAACAATATAATGTAATATAATTCAGCAACAGACTCCTTAAATCCACATTGTGCTTTGATTGCATAAAGATGAAATAATGCCTGCCTCTTTGTAAAGCCATTGCAAAGTAATGCAAAGCAGTCGAAGCCTAGGACCCCCAGTGATAGAAAGCAAACTTAGAGGACGATTTGCACTGCATTTATCCAAGTCTACAGCATCAATGTGCAAGGTAGCATCATGGTCAAAAGCATCCATAGCATCAACAAGTTTTTCTTCGACATCACTCCAACGATCAACACCATTGCCAGTTTGTTTCTCAGTAAATCTGCTAAAGAGGAAAGAAAAACTCGTTAGTTGGCTAGAAAAGTGAATAAAACCATAGGACAAGTAAGAAAATATCAAGCTGAAGAACAAATAAAAGTACTGGAAGATTCCATGCTTACCTACCAGGTATTGAAGAATCTGAAACACTGGTATGTTTGTCTCCTAAACTTTGTTGAGCATATGGAAAAGCCTTATCTTGAGGAACTACTCCAGCCATGTATGCAAAAACTATGCTGGTCATTAAAAGAATTTGGTCAAAGACTGGAGCCCAATTTTGTGGTGCAGCATTTTCAGGGTTCACCAGACTTCCGACACAATAAAATTTCGGAACAAGACCACCTCTTTGTAATTTACTCTTTTGCATATTTATAGCAAAAGAAGCATCAGCTGTATTATGTTTCCACTGACGAAGTAAGTTATGCCCTTCAGGGTGACACCGAAGATGCCTCCTGCAGTGAAAAGTAGTACACAGCAACCCCATAGTCAGGTGCCAAACCAAAAAATAAAATGTTTATAAAATTATATGTAAAACATCAACATCAATTCTCAGCGAATTGTTGTTTCTAAGTCTGAACATGTGGGAATGCAGCAGAAAAAAGGTATATTGGAGTACCTGGGACATATAGAGTTGTGGACATGATTGGCGGCACGAAGCCAGTGTTTGTGCAATTGTTGTTGGGCACATTGTGGTAGGGAAGCAAAAATTGCCATGCCAAAATGTTTATAACTTAGCTTAGGTGATCAATGCAGTTGATGAGGTTGGTCCAGAAACCTGAAACAGCAGCACTACACGATTTAGATAGAAAATAAGTATTGATGGGGTAAATGCCTAAGTCGGTTGCGCTGTGGGTAAAGTAAGTAAGTAAGGCCAAGGGTATAATATAAATCCAGCAAACATAAAAGAGAAGCTTCAACTGTTCCATTCCATAAAGGAAAGGAGTGGGTTTTAGTTGAAGCTTCAAGAATTAGTGTAAGAAAAGAAAAGAAAAATACCTTGAGTTGAAGTGGTTGGCATCGACGGCAACTACGAATCGGAAGAGAGAGAGAGATTAGGGTTAGAGAGAAAGGAAGAATGCACCAAACCAAACCAAACCAAATCAATCGGAAGAGGAGTGGAGAATAGAAGAAGAAGAAGAAGCTTTCGGCCCACCCAGCCCCAGCCCATTATCCAAAAACCATGCCACGTGTCATCGTCTTTCTTTTTCTTTCTTTCTAAATAAAAAAATAAAATCCAATCATCCATCCGCCCAATTCCATTCTCAACCAACCAACCCGATCAACGATGATAGGTTTGGTGGTTCCATTCTCAACCTCAACCTCAACCAGCTCCAGCTTCTGCTTCTTATTCCTCCCAAAAATACCTCTCTTCTTCTTCTTCAACAACATTTCTCTTTCTCCTTCTCCAACAACATTTACTGCTTCTTCGTCTTCCTCTTCTTCTTCGCCTTCGTGGGAGAGGGAGGAGCAGAGGTGGATCCGTGAGGAGCAGAGCTGGCTAAGGGAGGAGCAGAGATGGATCCATGAGGAGCAGCGCTGGATACGCGACCGAGACTCCCTCCTCCGCCAGATCGCTCTCCTCCAACGCCATCATCATCATCCTCCGTCTTCCAGGCCAGCACTCGCCGACAAGGCACACGTCAATGAAATGCTTTTCCACGAAAAAACTAGGGTTCCGAAGGAGGAAGAGGATAACAAGGCCAGGAGGACTTTGAGAGCGGGCTCAGAAGGAGACGACGTACGAGCTTTGCAGGTGAACACTGAACTACTATACTATATAATCATTTCATCTGTGCACATTACATGTTTGAGTCTGCAAATTGTTATATGCAGTTCGGCATTGACCTTTTTCTTTAACTAAGTCGTAAATAAAATAAACTGGTGATTAGGTAATTAAATTTTCATTTTGATAATAACTCGCCTCTAGTTTGTCACAAATTCCACCTCATTGTTGTAGATTTGCCTCTATTTTGTAGAGCATGGGGTTTAGTAGTACACTTTTGGGAGGCCATTTCTAAGTGCACATGGTTTTTTCTATATATTTACATGGATTTCAACTCGGTCTTTACATGGTGAAACTAGCTACAGTTGATGATCTTGGTGCTGCTCATAATGCAATATAATATATTTCCACGCTGGCGGGTCAAAGCAATATCAGTAGTCTTCATAAAAACAATTTTGCAGATTTTTTTTTTCTTTCTTCTTTTGGGTTCAATGTGACATTGCTGATGTCATTTGAGTCAAACAGGAAGCACTTGAAAAATTGGGATTTTATTCTGGTGAGGAAGATATGGAGTTCTCTACCTTTTCAAGTGGAACAGAGCGTGCTGTGAAAACATGGCAGGTCAGTAGTGGTTGATCAGTTGGCAGATTATGATCACAACTTTGAAGCAAGTCCAATTATGTTTGAGTAATTATGACATACATATCGATTTGAATGCACTTTCCCTATATTTTCAATCATGTGCTATAAATTGCAAGTATACTGTATCCCATCTCTTCTTTAACACTGACAGAAGTTTTTAATTTGTAGGCCTCCATGAACATTCGAGAAGATGGAATCATGACTATTGAGCTTCTGGAGAAGTTATTTATGGATCTAGTAGGATGGGGTGGTGGTTCTGAGGCAAAGTCAGACCAGAGCAACGATAAACCACAGAGAACTGAAAGGGTATACCAAATAATCTATATTATTTATCTTGCCTTCGACATCTGCTGAAGATTATGATTCGCACTAAACATCAAGAATAGTAGTTTGTAGTAGAGCATTTTGTGGCTGTGCTGAGACTCATAATGAAGAAAGTATTGTCATATTTTGATATCAGTCAGGACTTCAGAATGTCTTGCTACATGTTATCCTAAGTTATAGCTTATCCTGCAACATGTCCTTGATGCTTTCTCTGTTTTTCTGAAACTTGCCATTTATCATTTACCAATATTCATTGTGATTATCTAATTTTATTTGTAAAACAGGTAAGCAGGAATGAAGAGCGAGTACCCTCTGTTACAAAAGTGTCACACATTCAGGAGACAGTAGTAAAAGCTGGTAATAATGGCTATATCGAGGAATCAAACCACAAAGTTTTTCTTCTGGGAGAAAATCGGTGGGAAGAACCATCCAGCCTGCATGTGAAGGACAATCAAGCTAGTGCAAGAAAGCCTGCCTCTTCTGTCAAATGCAATGCCTGTCGTGATGAAGGGTGTTTGATGTGCACAGGTAGACTGTAGATACCATTTCATCAATTTGGAATCCATTGTTGTGGGATATCCGGCAACAAGTTTTGTAGTTTACTATTAATATGAAGGCTTTCTACTTTTATTCCAGTAGTACCCGTATATATGCCGATTCTACCATACAGAAGTTTAAAAATTCATAAATATATTTGAGAGGAGTTATAACCCTTATTTTTGAAGTGTATAGTTAATCAACGACCTTTAAAATAATACAGGATTTGCCTTGTTGATGCGCAATGTCGTAGCTATCCTGTCTATAACAGCAGACAATATCAGCATAACGCACCTACTTCTTTGTTCTTGGATGACCAGCATTATTAATTAAGGACTTAGGGGTTTCATCTGAAAGACTAACTTCAAGAAAACGACAGGATTGTATCTTGAATGCATAAGTATATGATTTATTTGTGGAAACTTACCGTGTTTTGTTTTCATATCCAGAATGTGATGGAACTGGTGAACCCAACATAGAACCTCAGGTAACGTAACAAAATTTGTTCACGTGTTTGTATTTTGTATCTGCCTTTTTCTGCATGTGTTGTGATCCTTATACATATTTGTGATGGAATCAGTTTCTAGAGTGGGTAGGTGAAGACACAAAGTGCCCCTACTGTGGGGGTTTGGGTTACACCACATGTGATGCATGTGAAGGGAAGGCAGTGGTAGAGAATTAGTCCCAGTCTGTTGTCCATGTTCAGTTGCGCACCAGTTGATTCACTTATCTTTGCTTTGTAACGAGGTAGACCCCTAACCCATTGGT
The DNA here is from genome assembly GCA_963682175.1 of Triglochin maritima. Lineage (NCBI taxonomy): Eukaryota > Viridiplantae > Streptophyta > Magnoliopsida > Alismatales > Juncaginaceae > Triglochin > Triglochin maritima. Next base: position 64,250,948 of record OY821771.1, read on the forward strand.
TTTGCATTCTCGTGCATGACGATGTATTCCATGTTAGGGATTCTGAATTGACTGGTGAAACCTGAATTTCTTTGTAGGATTCTAAGATTTGGTGGAAATTTGATAGCAAGTGGGTTTCTCGTACTAATTTGTGGAGGTCGACCGGTGGTGCAATTTTAGCAAGAGGAAAATGCTCTGGGTGTTTTTGGTCGAACGGGTCCCTTTTACCGGTCGACCAAAAGCACTGTCGTAGGTCGGTTGGGGTTTTGACCATCTAAACGGTCGACCGCCTGTTTGACTCGTCCGACCAACGACTTAAGATAACTTAAAGGTCGTTCGACCGGAGGGATTGTTTCGGTCGACCGTGTAGTCTTAGATTCGTTCGACCGTTTGGACGTTATTTCGGGTATTTCGGAATAGTAGTGGAGTTTCGGTGGACCGGTTGTGGATTTTAGTTTGACCGTTTGGGCACTGTTTTGCATACATATGCTTATGTTGCTTGTGGTTTGGATATGTTTTGAGGGCAACGGGTCCCCGACCTTTTTGGGGCAACGGTACGGACATTCCGGCCTGAGAGAGATCATGGTTGTGACTCTGGGGAGCGGGTGCTTTGTGTGCACGTATTTGTTTGGTTTGGCCGAGGATTTTCCGACGGTGCCTTGTGTGCACGTGTGTCGTGGGGTCAGGGTGAAAGGACCCTTGAGACCCGAGGCCGATGATTTTCCGGCAGTGGCTTGTGTGCACGTGTGTTGTGGGGTTGGGGTGAGAGGACTCTTGAGACCCGTGACCAATGTCTTTCCGGCGGTGCCTTGTGGGCACGTGTTGTGGCGTCGGCTGTGGTTGGGAGTGAGGTCTCGAGAGCCCAGTTGGACGGTGGTAGTTGTGCTTTTATTGCATGTTTCATATCATGTCTCATAATTGTGATACTCATATTTTAGGAGTTGGCATACGGGGTTTCCCAATGGGAAACTCAGGCATAGTTTTGTTGCATTTCAGGTCGTAAACATTAATAGGAGGTGGTGAGTGAGGGCGGGAGCACTTGGACCAGATCTTGTCTTTCGTAGTTTTTGAGGTTGATGATTATTCTTGTATTTGTTGTACATATTTTGTTGTAATCATCTTTTGATTCCTGTATCAGACGTTGTATCACTATATATATATATATATTATGTGGTTTGGTAACAACCCCGGTGTTGATTCTTATATCCTTTAAAAGTTTTAAATTCTCTGCTGTTTCGGGACATTACACAAACAACAACTTAGATAGTAGTATCTGTTGAAAATTTTAATTAAAGAGAGTGTGTGAGGGCAGTTGGAGAAAGATGGTCGTCTAATTGTGTGATGAGATCAAGCAGGTTCACGTGTTCTAAAGTTTTCTTGACGGTGCAAATGAAGGTGTAGGTTCTGTGTTTTTCAAGGTTTTAACTCAGTTTTAATGCTCTCGTAAGCTCCTCCTAATTTGGTTCGTGCGTTGAAGGTGTAGGTCAGTGTTCAATGTTCAGAGATTTACGAAGCTCAACCCAGAAAAGTATATATAAAAGATTTAGAAGTAATTGTAAAAGTAAAGTGAAGTTACTGTCGGTTTGTTGGTTCAGTTCAGTGTTGTGTAACTTCTTATAAAGTATATTTGTAACAGCCTGTCAAAGCTAACAAAATAATTTTTAATCCTAAGAAACCCTCGATCCCCGCTACGATCTTTGTTTCCGCACCCTCGCGTGTGCTCTTAAAGATTCGAAATAAGCTATAATATAATCTAGAGTCCAGAGAGAGTAGTAGGGTAGATTGCACTTTGCTTGTATTCGAGAAAATAGAAAAGTACGTGTCATGTGTTTGTAGGGGGGAAAAACAACAACACAAGTACACAACAGTCATAAAAGTTTGGCTTCCACTTATCCTTGAGATTCCCAAGTGAGTGGGTGGAGGGTGTTCTTCAACTTCTTCTGACCTCTGTTCTGGAACATCCACAGGCCACAACCCAAGATTTTTGTGTTTTGGTTTCTCCTGATAAGTCCAGCCTTTGCCAGAGATATTACTGTAAACACTTCCCAGAGTACAATCTTCACTGCTGTGCTGACTACTGCACCTTTCATCCTTCAATCAATTAGTAGGTGGGATTAAAAAAGGAAAAGGACTTTACTCTTACTAGATCATGTCTCTCCACAACCACAACTCACAAGTAGTTGATCATTCTTTTCATTTTCTTGCATGTCCATAATCATGAGCTGGACTGCACAACTACTTCTTTAACCTTTTCTTGTATTTTCTTTTCTTTTTTTTGGCTTTAATCCCATGATGGCAATTTCCTTCCACTATACTTATGTTTTCGTTTGTATTAGTAACTATCAACTAATTGATTATTTGCCCATCCGATCCGATTCATTCATGCAGTTAAAAAAGGTGGGAAGAGACTACTTTTGTTCTTTTAAAGGAAGAAAAACATTAATTTTCTGCCTGATTTGATGCCTGATGATGTGATTAATGCAAACTTGAAGTTCTCCCAGAAGCATTAATTCTGGTGGAAAATTGTTGTGGGTTTTGTTGGAATGGGCGAGGGGAGAGTGGAGAACAGAGGAGAGAAGAAGATGGAGCCAACAGTTCAGAAGAATTTTGAAAGAGTAATATCCCAGAAAGCTCTGCAGCTGAGCACTTCATCTTCCTGCAAGATTTGGGTTGTGGGTTTTGTGTGTGGAATTTGCATCACTTATCTCTTCATTGCTGCCTTAACTTCGTTCCGGAATTCGCACTTCGATTTTGCCTACTCTGCTCCTCCTGCAATTCTACTCAATTCTAGCATGAATGGTTTAGTTGGTAAGCAAAACAAGAAGACTAAAGCTTGGTTCTTTAATCATGTTCTGCCATTTTTTTATTAATTTTCTTCAGTAGTAGAACTTCTTGATGTTAAATTTCTGCATTCACTCACATATTAATTGTTAAAATATCTCTATTTCTATTGTATTATTTGGGGCGAAGGAGGCTGGAGTGGGTAGGGTAGTAGTCTCAAAGAAATTGATCAACAACATTAAGCTCATGCGGGTGTATCTGTAATTTGATGATTCAATGTGCACTATGAAGATGTTTATCTTTTCCTACCTGATTCTTTACTCCCCTGTCAAGTTCAGCTTTTTGTAGAAATATTTTAAAAAATTATTCATTGCATTAGTGATGTTGAATTATTTCTCCTTTTGATTTTCTGAAATTGTAATTTGTGTAGTTGATGAAAGTAGAAAGCATGAAACATGTTTCAGTTCAGCAACAAAAGATTCATCCAAACCATCAAGTGATGAGAGAATCAACTTGTTATACTCTGCTTGGAGTGCTAATGTGAGGGGAACAGCAGGCGATGACAACGAATTTAATAACAATTTAGGACTGAAGAGAAACAATGTGCCTTATGCACCTCATTTGGAGGACTGTGATTATAATGCGAAAATGAATGAGCAATTTGATAAGCATATCAAAAATGGAAGCTTCCCCCCATGGTCGGTGTGGAAGGGATCTTTGGGTCTGGATTTGCTTCAACGTCAACCCACAACAAGTGAAGATCAGAAACATTTGACGCACGGGCTGAATTTGGAAGGTGCATATCCTCCCTGGGTATGTCTCTCTTTCTGTACCAATTAGTGTAGCGCCATCAAACAAATTCAAAAAACTGCAGTTCACCATTCAGATTATATGTTGTATTGAACTGGTCTTTAATGTGCATGCCTTGAACTTTTTAATGTTCAACATTTAATGTGCATGCCTACATCTGATTATAATGTTGAACTTTTTGATGTTCAACAGTGGTTAGCTATGTTTATGTTTGTTCCTACATCTGATTATAAATTTATAACAATGATCTTCCTGATATGTCAGGTGGAAGGTTCAGATGAAGATAATTTTCCTATGACAAGGATTGTGCAGCGAGATATTTGGATTCACCAACACCCTCTGAATTGTAGATATCCAAAGCTGCGGTTTCTGTTAGCTGACTGGGAGACATTGCCTGGTTTTGGAATGGGCGCTCAATTTGCAGGAATGATTGGTCTTCTGGCTATTGCAATCAATGAGCAACGTGTCCTTCTTACAAACTACTATAACCGAGCTGATCATAATGGCTGCAAAGGTAGTCATCATTTGCACTAATATCTATCTGGAGTTGAAAGTTCAGTCTCATATTTTCAATTATTATTATAATGCATGCTGGCATTGCCAATTAGTTTAGTTGATGCTGGCAGGTTCATCTCGCTCTCATTGGTCATGCTACTTCTTCCCTGAAACATCACAAGAATGCAGAGATCGTGCATTGGAACTCATTAAGAATCAAGAAGCTTTGAGAAATGGGATTATAACAAAGAAAGATAACTACACTACAAAGAAAATATGGATGGGACAAATACCAAGGTAATTTAATTTCATTCAAAATTTCGTGGACCATTTGAAGGGTTATAGTTTTATCTTGAGTATTTGTAACAAGTTATGATATTAATTATATACATAGGTTGTGGGGAACTGCATGGAATCTCTTACAACCTACAATCACAGGAAGATGGATCGCAGATGGTGGAGAGCTCAGGTACAAGTTTGAATTTCTATACAAAAAAATGCCTTAGAATCTCGTATCAGGAAGACATGTGAAATGTTAGTTCCATTTCTTGGATTTTAGACATTACGTACTTTTTCATACGTTTGATTCACATGTAAAGAGAGTTTTTGTTTCACATAATCACACTAACTACACATTATCTCAATTTTTTTTTGCACCATTGAACAATCATCCATTCATTCTGTATTTTGCTCCATCTAACCAACCTTGCATGCTTGAATGAGAACACACTTGAGAGAGAGAAATGGGAATGTCAATCCGCACGATTTCTTCCTCATTTTGTTTCAGATGAATTTTTAGTTACTGTTACGAACTTGACACCTTGTCCCACCCAATCCCGACAAGACGTGCAATGGTAGAAGCAGCAGCAATGAGATGAAACACAATCTGCACTACTAAAGAGGAGAAAATCCTCCAAAATCACATAGATATGGGCACTCCTTTGCCTACACCACGGCCTGTCCTAAGTCCCAACACAAGAAGAATTCCATTCCAAAAGGTGAAGATTACAAGGTCACAAGCTCTCAATACCTTTTATGACGACTCTCTCAATTCTCTCTATATCAAATCCTATGATCTTCTCCCCAATTTTGGATTCTAAAATCTTGAACCTAAACACCGGTCTTTCATGTGCATTTGAGTTTTATTATATTTTTTATGAGACATTTTAGAGAAAGATACTCCAATAATTGAAATGGAACAATATTAGAATTAAGAGGGAATTCAGTCTGTGTTTCTTTATCATTTTTTGTACTTTTGATTATGTAGTTATGGTTGTATTGTTGAAATTTTTTGGTGTTGTTTCTCCTCCGGTGTTTAAAACACAAGGCTTAGCAATCTTTAGATGTATAGTTTGTACCACACAACTCAAAAAAGTAATATTCGTCATTATGCAGGCCTTACGATACCTAATGCGGTTCAAAAGCCACTACACATGCAATTTGTTGAATATTGCTAGACATGAGGCATTTGGAATGCGAGCGGCGACAATGGTTGTTGAAAGTCTAGTGTCAGAATGGCCCAAGGTGAATACATTTAATCTGATAGATCATTTGCAATTTTTCATGATATAGTTATCTAGTTACAGTATCCAATTTTTGTTTATCTTCTTGTGGATGTCCATCTGGTTCTTATTTTGTTATAATTTCCACTTCTACTTGTTGAATCCTAGTATCTTAGTAAATCTCTAATATTGTAGACACCTATGTGTACCATCTTTAACACGTTCTGACTGATATGGCGCCCATCTTTAGTCAATAAAATCTTTTGTAAATACAACTTACTGAAAGGATTTAAAAAAGTGTGACTCTGAATACTTTGATCCTGTCACCAAGTTTAGTTTGTTAAAATGGAAGTCTACCAAAATTATCCAAAAGTTAAAAGATCAAAGTGCAATACCCATAGCAGGTGACTGTTTCGTTTTTGTTACACCTAATGCCAAAAGTTTTCCATCTTTTTTACCCTAAAAATACTCATGATCAAATCTCACTTCTAAAATGTTTGTTGGTATCGATTTGGGATTCAAACACATCTAGTAGTACAAGAAATTGAGAAATATAGTTATTAGAAAATGTTTTATAAGTAAAAATTATCGTTTTGCTAACTCAGCGGTTCGACTTGCCCAAAGGTTGCCCTCCTGTCAGTGGTTGCTCTTTTAACCCTTACCTTCATGTAATGTAAAACTAAAACCTACACAGCAGCAAGTTCGTGAAGGACCACAACAGATACAGCTGAATTGTATCCGTCCATAAAATCCTTCTTTGAGCGATGAAAGTATGAGTTATGTACTACACTACAACTGAACAACCTTGATGTTTATTTGCTGCTTTTTCCGAACTATTGAAATGAAAACACAGATCTCATTAGAATGCAGATTGTGCATCCTATTAAAGAAGAAAGGTCCAACTACATCATCCAACACAATGGCTAAAATGTCACATGTTGTAGTCTGTTAGCCTGAACTGACAGAAAAAGGAGAATAGATTCTCCATCTCATTTGGATGGCTTTTGCCATTTTCAGAAACCATAAAACCCATGTTGAAAATGCCAAAAAATGGTTAAAATGAGGGCAAAGAACCATTTTATACTTGATCATAAATAGAAGAAATCACCATCCCCAATGTAATCCGTAACATAAGAGGTTCCCACTGAAATAGGATCTAAAAGTGCAAGCCTTCATTCCAGATGCCACAACAACAGCAACAACAAGAAGATGCCAATTATGAAAACTACTTGAGAGTGAGAGAACAAATTCACTTAACTACAGAACCATCGTCTGCATGACTACACGTAAAGATGAATAAGTGATTTAATTTAGAATACTGTTGTTGTTCTAAGCAAATGAAATTCGTAAAAGTTTTTTTTTGAAATAAAATTCTACAAAAACATGAAATTTTCTGATTTTTCTAAATGCATTTAATCAGTTTGTTTGGAAATTCAGATGATGGAACATAGATGGTGATGCATGTTTAATTCTATGCAGGTTGTTGTTAATAGATCGAAATCTGACATTGAGCAATTTGTTTGGTCTAATCGACAACCTTGGATCCCAAAACCACTCTTGAGCATGCATGTTAGGATGGGAGATAAAGCTGTTGAGATGAAGGTTGTTGGCTTTGAGATGTATATGTCTCTCGCTGAACGCATAAGAAGACGTTTCCCAAACCTTAACAATGTGTGGCTCTCCACCGAGATGCAGGTATGTATCATCAATTTGTTCCAATAAAGATTTTGCTCGAGCGAAGTCCTAATGATCTTGTCCTCTTATCATGATTTGAATATTATACAGGATGTAATTAACAAATCAAAATTGTATCCTAAATGGAATTTCTACTACACGAACATAACTCGACAAGTCGGAAACTCCTCAATGGCATCGTACGAGGCTAGCCTTGGAAGAGAGACGAGTACGAACTACCCCCTCGTAAACTTCATCATGGCGGTCGAAGCCGATTATTTTGTTGGAGCTCTAGGCTCAACCTGGTGTTTCCTCATAGATGGCATGAGGAATACCGGAGGTAAGGTAATGGCAGGTTACCTAAGCGTGAACAAAGATCGGTTTTGGTAGTTAAGTATTCTTATGTGGTGTTCCTGTTGTTGATGTATAGCACCATTCTTTGGTTTCAACTTTGTACATAGAACCTCAAACATAAAAAATAAAACAAAATGAAAGTACATGTTGGAAAACAATAATTGGAGGCAGGAGAAATGTGATTGAGCAGGATGTGCTGTTTCAGTAAGTATTCAATGGATGTGAATGTTGATGATGGTGAGTGTGGTCACCTCCATTTCTGTGGTTGTGGGAGTGTGTGGTTGGTGTGGGAGGGGGAGATAGAGCTGCACTACACTAGTGACCAGTGAGTGGCTGCATTCATCTCCCCTGTAAAGAACTAACATCTTCTTCACTTACCAAATGTGGGTAGTGATGTATGTGTGACATCTCTCTTCAACCACATGATGGGTTGCTTCTAGATTATTATTTGTGCCATCTGATACAAGTAACAGTATTATCATGTAAAAGTTTGGTTTGCTCTTTCTGTTCTGTTTCTAGTGTTAGCTGCAGCTTTTTGACTAATAAAAGTTCTCTGGTCTTTAAACAACATATACATGGTGGACTCGTAGGCTACCGCTTGTGCAGAGTTGTCCTAAGGCACATTCTTACAAGTTGAACGATCTTTGTTATTCGCTCTGAGAGATAATTGGTTTTTAAAATGATGATTTGCTTCGAGGTTGGAACTCTTACTTTAATATGTAACATTTAGGTATACTTAATTCATGAAAGATGCATTTTTGACGTACTATATCATGTGCATATTTTGCCTCAACTTTTTCAAGAAATGTCATCTAGAGAGCATTGACGTAGTGTGTATACTTTTTTCCATTAAAATGCAATTTAGCTGAAAAGATCCCTTCTAAACAACTCAATTTGCCAAAATATAGTGATACTTTAAAAAGATAACAAATCTTCATCATTTTTTTTATATGTATGTTTTTTTTTTATCAACGTCAGCAAAAGCAGAACAACACATTGAACATGTCTTGGGTGGGACAATATAGTATGACTGTATGAGGAAATGAGAAATAGAGTACTGTAGTATCACAATGTAGATAAATGGAAAAACTAAAACCAATCAAAGCAAAGATAGCTTGGGTGGAGCATGTCGATCGTGAACCCCACTTGACCAGACGAGTAGTGGTGGCGCTGAAAACCCAATAGGATTGTTTGGATGATGGATTGATGGTGCAGAACAGTGTTCTCCCACTATGGAGAGTGTAACTTTTAAAAGGTTGTTTGCTGATGTGTGGTTGATTACTTGATTGTCAAAGCAACCCTTACGTGCCTTGTATGATGATATACAGCACAAACAACATTAGAATTCTATCTAACATTCATGGTTATTTCTTGGCTGACTTTGGACATGAGATGTTACCTCATTGTGCATTAAAATAGAATAGAGAATGACTGTGATTATAAATTCTCCTACTGTTAACCATGAAAGAATATTTTTTGTCAAGGAATTCAGGATAAGAACTTTCAGTACACACATTTGAGTTGTTTCTTATTTATGGATTTCATTCTCCAAAACACGGAGGGATGTGATCAAAGAATAGTTTTGAATTTGGTTTATGTCTCTTTTGGATAGCAAGCAAAAATAAATTGAGTGCAGGACAGCAACATCTGAAATTAATGGAAGCAAAAAATAAATGAAAATGAAATGACATGAAAAAGAAAAGAAAATGTTAAAGTTTGTCTAAAGCAACAAACACAAAAGGTTATCCTAACCATAATCTTCTTTTGGTAAATTTTCAACAAAAAAATCCCAGGCAATCAGTTTAGAACTGGGTTTAGATACCAACAAGGAATCTAACTGTTCAATTTGAGAAACTGACTTAACGTGAACACAAATATATATGTCTCTGTCTTTGCATGTACTGTAAGGTGAGAAAGAAACTACTGTTAGAATGGTGATAAGAAATGTCTGCATGATGGCACGACACAACTTTAGATATGAACATCTGGAAAACTGAAGAGTTGGTGTTAAGCCTAAGGGGAACACTGTCTTTGGGCAACATCTATCTTAACAGTAGGAGTTGTTGGAATTATTGTTATTGATATGAAGCAAGAAAGGGCAAGCATGTCCACCATCAGTGCAGCTACCAAGCCACCTTCCGATGCCCTCGATTAGAATTACTTTCGTAATGCAATCGTGTGCCGAAGTCGACATGTGATCCTTCCTTGTCTTGTGGCTCCAACCCCATGTTCAAGTGCATGGATGAAATGGCTTTATGGAAAGGAACTGGACTGTGTGATATATCAAACCCTGAACATTCTTTTCAGCAAATGTTACCATCCATAGATTTATTTATTTTATGAATTTGTTTTCTGATGTGTAATTTTATGTATATAACATAGGCAGAAAAGAAGACTTTGAAATGTAATTTTCTTCAGTTGAAATCTAGACGTTGTCTTTCTGTTATAATTCTAATTTGGGTCATCGCATAACTAACTTGATGTTGCAAGATAACAAAGCTTAGTTAAAAAGTACGTTGACTGGGATTTTTTATTTTTTTTGGTACTCTTGTTCAAAAAAAACTGGGTCAAAAGGATTGGAAGAATGCTTTTGATCATACTTCAAAATTAGTAGTTCTGTTTTGAAACCATCTTTTGGCAAAAATTTGGGGAATATAATAATGTTTTTATATTATAGGAAAGAAGAACTTCTGAACTGTAAACCACTAGCGAAGACGATACATGTTTCAGTTGATAACAATCTCTGATTTCTTTACATGGAAGAATATAGAAAGAGAAAAGAGATCAATTTTGGCCAATGCTACTGCAAAGCTTTTACATCTTTTTCCATTAAAGATGGTGTTTGGCCATGAGAATTTTGGAAGTATTTCAACATAAAGAGGTTATAACAAAGAAGCTAATCATAGACATTGGCCACCGCACCTCTAATTCCATGCGTTAATGCTTATCATGCTTCCAACGAAGATTCCAAGATGTGAATGCAATACTTTTTCCATGTTAAATAAAAATCATATTTTTCTTACTAAATTCAGGATACACTTCTCTTTTCATTACATCAAATGAAATTGTTAAGGAAGCACAATGTAAAGAAGAAAAGTAAGCACTGTTTTTAGTTCAACGGTTCATTGGTTACTGATGAATAGGTGGTGGGATTATGATATATAAAATCACCTCTATGTTTGATAAAAGAATGCTCCAAAGTCTGAAGCAGAACTCAATCAGGCGTTTCTCCATTGGTTGCAACCTCAGAAGATAATACCAACTTGAGTCTAGAAGATCATGTCTGAGTGGACAATGAATGTTTTGAGTTCAAAATACTGTTTTCCAATAACGAAGTTGCAACAAACAATAGCAGCGTCATTAAGAAATGACAGAAGTCAGGTTATGAAGAATGATAGTCCAAACAATTATAGCCAACTCAAACATAAGGAACCAATCCCCCATTCATTGAATTGGATCCTCAATTCTAAATTGTAAAAATCCACCATCTCTAGAACTAGAATCTGCAGTTTTGTTAGAATAATTTTAAAAAGAAATTAGCAACTCAAAGACATATTGTAATAACCTTAACCTAAACACCTTAATTAAACTAAACTAAACCTAATTAACCTAATTAAGCATACTACTTAGATGTGAGGGGATAAGATTTGGGAGATGAGGTGTTGGTGTAGGATTTGAGGAGATGGAGGTGGTAAGTTAAAATGTAAATATATATAGTTAGATAAGATTTTACCTAAAACGTTTTTTTCAGTTGAACCAAACAGAGAGTGAGAGAGGAATTTCGGAGAAGAAGAAGAAGGAGAGAAGGAGAAGGAGAGGAAGTGAAGGAGAAGAGTTGGGTGGAGTTTGCCAAAGCTTGGGAGGCATCCACGAGCTTCAAAAAGGTATGTCAAGTCTTCAATATAACTCACTTTAGCTTTGTGAGTGTTAGGGATCGACGTTGGTGTCGAATTCCCCATCGGATTTCAACATGATCAGAGGTTGAAGACGACGATCGGTCGACCGGTGCGTGTGGGCAGTCGACCGATCCTATTATTATATTGATTTGCACCCGCAAACGGTCGAACGATGTCTATGGACGGTCGACCGTTATGCCAAATTCGTGCGGGAAAAAAGGTTGATATTGTTATCGGTCGAACGGGACCACTTAGCCGGTCGACCGAAAACAATGAGAATGGGTCGGTTGGGGTTTTTGACTTATTAAACGGTCGAACGCCTTTAACCTGGTTCGACCGATCTATTCGATGCTAAGTCAGTTGGGAGCTTTGACCATCTAAACGGTCGACCGCTCTTTAACTTTCGGTCGACCGACTGAACATTTAATTAAGCAGTAAAGTGCCTGTGTTGTTTCGGTCGAACTGTATTTCAGTTCCGGTCGACCGAATACCACTTAGGCAAAATGCTGAAATCCCTGTTATCGGTTGAACAGCCCCTTGGTTCGACCGGTCGGATATATATATTATATAAAATTGGTATAGCGTAGACCATCCAAACGGTCGACCGCTAGATGACTTTTGTTCGACCGATTGGTCGGTAATTCGGTTGGCGTGGTTCGACCGGATGCTATTGTTTGTACAGTACCGAGTACTGTGTGGAAGACCGGTCGACCGGTGTGCTTGTAGCGGTCGACCGATCTGCCGCAGGTTGGTGGATTTATCCACACGCGATCCGTTGAGTATAGGTCGACTACCGGCTCCGAGGCGACGGTCGATTATCGGCCTTGAGAGCGACGGATTTCACCTTCGACGAGGGTGTATTATTGTATACATTTTGTTGTAATCACAGTTGACTCTTATGTATATTTTGACTTCCACGTGGATCTATATCTTTTATATTATATATATGCTGGTTTGTTTCCCGTGACGTGCCCTGTGTTGACCGTTGACGGTCTTTATTATTGTTTAAATTTTCCGCTGTTTTCGGGGACGTTACAATTTGGTATCAGAGCGTTGATTCCGGCGTACTTGTCCAAAGAAACCACCTTTGAGTTAGGAATTAGGTCTTAGAGGATCATGCATACATAATTTTATATTGATGATCATCTTGTTTCCTTGGCAGATGCCTCCTAGACGGGGGAAGGTTGTCGCTCATACTCGCGGTGAGAGTGAGACTGCGAGGGATGAGGCTTGGGAGGAGGAGCGTCGGACGTCTGACTGAGATGCTACAGCAGCAGGCAGCACAGACTGGGCAGATGGGGACTGGTGCTATGCATGACCGGTTTATGCGCCAGCATCCGCCTACCTTTCTGGGGCAGTATGATGCAGAGGCTGCGGAGGAGTGGATCTTCACGATGCAGAAGATCTTCGGTGTTATTGGTTGTCCTCCGGAGGCGAGAGTGGGCCTGGCTACGTATGTTTTGGGCGGTGCTGCGTCCAACTGGTGGAGGTCCACATCTGCAGTGGTGTTTGCGGACAGAGACGATATAGCTTGGGAGGAGTTCGTTGGCGAGTTCAACGAGCAGTACTTTTCGCAGCATGCGCATGATGCGAAGAGAGAGGAGTTTCTGAGCCTTCAGGAGGGAGACATGACGCTGGCAGGCTACATCGGGAAGTTCAACGCCCTTGAGCGTTACTGTCCCGAGATGTATATCACACAGGAGCAGAGAGCTGGGAAGTTTGTCCGAGGGCTCCGGAAGCAGTTGAGGACGAAGGTGCTGACGTGTATGCCGAGCACGTTAGCCGATGCAGTGAAGAGTGCCACTGTTCTTGATTGTGACTACAGAGAGAACTATCAGGATGAGAGGAGGCCATCGGGTAGATTCTCTGGGAGGCCGGGAGGTCAGACTGGGGGGAATCCGGGCAAGAGGCCCCGGTTTGAGGGAGAAGGAGCTGCAACACCACGACCTGAGCCTTGTGGTACTTGTGGGAGGTTTCACTCAGGGCAGTGTTTTACCCCCGGAGCATGTCATGGTTGTGGCCAGCTGGGCCACTTTATTAGGAGCTGTCCGAGCCGAGGAGCGGGGCCGAGCAGACCACCGGGATTACCAGCACCAGGCAGAGGTGGAGGCGGAGGTAGACCACCTTTCAGACCACAGCAGGGGCAGCGCACTGACAGAGTTTACACCATCCAGGCAGAGGAGGCTAGGGATGGAGGCGCTGTAGTGGAAGGTACGCTTCTTGTCGCTGGTTCAGTAGCTAGGGTGCTCTTTGATTGTGGCGCGACACACTCGTTCATCTCAGAGCGATTTGCGGGAGTGTTGGGTTGTACCCTTGCGATGTTGACTGTCACTTTGGAGGTCAGCACACTCCTGGGTCTGGTGGGCACTGTGGGGAGATTTGTCCCCGGCGCCACGGTTGTTTCGGGAGATCAGGAGTTTCCGGCAGACCTGGTCTTGCTACCGATGGAGGACTTTGATGTCATACTTGGGATGGATTGGTTGTCCCAATATGATGTTCGAGTCTTGTGCCGTGAGAAGAAGATTTTGATCCCGAGGAAGGGTTTGCCTGATATTCTAATCAGAGGGGTCAGGAACAGAGGAGGTCGCATTATTGTATCTGCCGTGAGAGCTCAGAGGCTGTTACAGCAGGGTTGTGCAGCATTTTTAGCGACGCTTGTGGTTGCGGAGGCAGAGTCTCAGAGGTTAGAGGACATTGAGGTGGTGTAGGAGTTCGCAGATGTCTTTCCAGCGGAGATTCCAGGTTTACCACCACACCGGGAGTTGGAGTTTGGCATTGAGTTGGTAGCTGGCACTACACCACAGTCGAAGGCTCCATACCGGATGACACCTGCTGAGTTGACAGAGTTGAAGAAGCAGTTGCAGGAGTTGATGGACTCTGGATTTATCAGACCGAGTGTTTCACCTTGGGGTGCATCGGTTTTGTTTGTGAAGAAGAAGGACGGGTCCTTGAGTATGTGCATAGACTACAGGATGCTGAACCAGGTGACGGTGAAGAATAGGTATCCCTTACCTAGGATCGAGGACCTCTTTGACCATTTGCAGTCCGCGAAGGTTTTCTCGAAGATTGACCTGCGTTCAGGATATCACCAGATGTGGAGCAGCACAGAGAGCATCTAAGGATTGTACTCAGTATCTTGAGAGCTCAGCAGTTATATGCTAAGTTCTCTAAGTGCGAGTTTTGGCTGGACAGAGTGGCGTTCCTTGGACACATTGTATCGGCAGAGGGGATATCAGTGGATCCGGCGAAGGTAGAGGCAGTGACACAGTGGAAGACCCCTACGAGCGTGACGGAGATTAGGAGCTTTGTTGGACTGGCGAGTTATTACCGTCGCTTCATCAAAGACTTCTCGAGATTGGCAGCACCACTGACGGCTCTGACGCAGAAGGGAGTCACCTTTGTATGGTCACAGAAGTGCGAGGACAGCTTTCAGGAGCTGAAGAGACTGTTGACCACAGCACCAGTTTTGTCATTGCCGAGTGGCACGGGTGGATTCGTGATTTATAGCGACGCTTCAGGTGTTGGCTTAGGATGTGTACTTATGCAGCACGGGAGGGTGATCGCGTACGCATCCAGACAGCTGAAGGTCCATGAGAGGAATTACCCGACACATGATTTGGAGTTAGCAGCAGTGGTTCACGCACTGAAGACCTGGAGACACTACCTTTATGGCGAGCAGTTCAGGTGTTTACAAATCATCAGAGTCTGAAGTACCTGTTCTCGCAGAAGGAGCTGAACATGAGGCAGCGCAGATGGCTTGAGTTCATTAAGGACTACGACTTCACTATCTCTTATCATCCGGGGAAGGCGAACGCAGTTGCAGACGCTTTGAGCCGGAAGGTGGAGATGTCGGTAGCGGGCCTATGCATTCAGGAGTGGCGACTGCTAGAGTCTTTGGCAGAGTGGAGGCCATTTGCTAATAGCTCTGAGGGTGCAGTGATTGCAGGATTGAGAGTAGAGCCTCAGACAGTATCGGCAGTGATTCATGCTCAGACTACAGATGAGGAGTTGAGCAGTTTGTTACAGTTAGCTGCTAGAGATGAGTCAGACTTTAGAGTTGGAGTTGATGGAGGTCTGAGATTCAGAGACCGTATCTGGGTGCCAAAGACAGAGGACCTGAGACATGATATCATGGAGGAGGCACATAGATCGAGATATTCCATTCATCCAGGGAGCACCAAGATGTACAAAGATCTGCAGCGGAACTTCTGGTGGCGAGGGATGAAGAAGGACGTTGCAGACTTTGTGTCGAGGTGTTTGGTCTGTCAGCAGGTGAAGATCGAGCACCAGAGACCAGCAGGGCAGATGCAGAGGATTGAGTTGCCCGAGTGGAAGTGGGAGCACGTGACGATGGATTTTGTTACGGGGCTACCGAAGACACGGAGATTCCACGATGCGATTTGGGTTATAGTCGATCGACTGACCAAGTCGGCGCATTTCTTAGCTATTAAGACCACTCTTGCTCTGGATGGTCTACCTAAGTTATATATTGAGGAGATTGTCAGACTTCATGGCGTACCAGTCAGTATCATTTCAGATAGAGGTCCCAGATTCACTTCGCGATTTTGGGAGAGTCTACACAGAGCACTGGGGACACGCCTGAAGTTTAGCACAACTTTCCACCCACAGACAGATGGTCAGTTAGAGCGGACGATACAGATATTGGACGACATGCTGAGAGCGTGCACACTTGACTGGGCCGGGCATTGGGATGAGCACTTGCCGCTGATAGAGTTCGCCTACAACAACAGCTACCACTCGAGTATTGGGATGACACCATATGAGGCATTATACGGGAGGCCGTGTAGATCGCCGGTATGCTGGAGTGATGTGGGCGAGAGACAGCTAGTTGGACCTGACATTATACAGTTATATTCAGAGAAGGTCGACGTGATTCGGAGACGACTAGCTACAGCACAGAGCAGGCAGAAGAGTTATGTTGATACGCGGAGGCGTGAGCTGACTTTTGAGGCAGGAGATCATGTCTTCCTGAAGATCTCACCTTCCAGAGGGGTGATGAGATTCGGGAAGAAGGGGAAGCTGAGTCCGAGGTATGTCGGACCTTTTGAGATATTGGATCTTGTCGGTGAGGTGGCATACAAGATTGCTTTACCGCCACAGTTCGCAGGACTTCACAACGTCTTCCATGTTTCTATGCTGAGGAAGTACGTGGCCGATCCAGCTCATGTGATAGAGATAGCAGTACCAGAGATCCAGCAGGATTTGTCATTAGATGAGAGACCAGTTGAGATTGTGGATCAGATGGTACATCAGCTCAGGAGGAGAGCGATTCCGATGGTGAAGGTCAGGTGGCAGCATCACAGTGTCAGAGAGGTTACCTGGGAGATCGAGGAGGATGTCAGGAGGCAGTATCCAGAGTTGTTCCGGTAAGTCTGTTGTTTCGAATTTCGCGGACGAAATTCCTTTAAGGAGGGTAGATTGTAATAACCTTAACCTAAACACCTTAATTAAACTAAACTAAACCTAATTAACCTAATTAAGCATACTACTTAGATGTGAGGGGATAAGATTTGGGAGATGAGGTGTTGGTGTAGGATTTGAGGAGATGGAGGTGGTAAGTTAAAATGTAAATATATATAGTTAGATAAGATTTTACCTAAAACGTTTTTTTCAGTTGAACCAAACAGAGAGTGAGAGAGGAATTTCGGAGAAGAAGAAGAAGGAGAGAAGGAGAAGGAGAGGAAGTGAAGGAGAAGAGTTGGGTGGAGTTTGCCAAAGCTTGGGAGGCATCCACGAGCTTCAAAAAGGTATGTCAAGTCTTCAATATAACTCACTTTAGCTTTGTGAGTGTTGGGGATCGACGTTGGTGTCGAATTCCCCATCGGATTTCAACATGATCAGAGGTTGAAGACGACGATCGGTCGACCGGTGCGTGTGGGCAGTCGACCGATCCTATTACTATATTGATTTGCACCCGCAAACGGTCGAACGATGTCTATGGACGGTCGACCGTTAAGCCAAATTCGTGCGGGAAAAAGGGTTGATACTGTTATCGGTCGAACGGGACCACTTAGCCGGTCGACCGAAAACAATGAGAATGGGTCGGTTGGGGTTTTTGACTTATTAAACGGTCGAACGCCTTTAACCTGGTTCGACCGATCTATTCGATGCTAAGTCAGTTGGGAGCTTTGACCATCTAAACGGTCGACCGCTCTTTAACTTTCGGTCGACCGACTGAACATTTAATTAAGCAGTAAAGTGCCTGTGTTGTTTCGGTCGAACTGTATTTCAGTTCCGGTCGACCGAATACCACTTAGGCAAAATGCTGAAATCCCTGTTATCGGTTGAACAGCCCCTTGGTTCGACCGGTCGGATATATATATTATATAAAATTGGTATAGCGTAGACCATCCAAACGGTCGACCGCTAGATGACTTTTGTTCGACCGATTGGTCGGTAATTCGGTTGGCGTGGTTCGACCGGATGCTATTGTTTGTACAGTACCGAGTACTGTGTGGAAGACCGGTCGACCGGTGTGCTTGTAGCGGTCGACCGATCTGCCGCAGGTTGGTGGATTTATCCACACGCGATCCGTTGAGTATAGGTCGACTACCGGCTCCGAGGCGACGGTCGATTACCGGCCTTGAGAGCGACGGATTTCACCTTCGACGAGGGCATATTATTGTATACATTTTGTTGTAATCACAGTTGACTCTTATGTATATTTTGACTTCCACGTGGATCTATATCTTTTATATTATATATATGCTGGTTTGTTTCCCGTGACGTGCCCTGTGTTGACCGTTGACGGTCTTTATTATTGTTTAAATTTTCCGTTGTTTTCGGGGACGTTACACATCCCAAAATCCTAGCAAGGGTTGTACAATTTGGATGCTTCATCAATTAATGGAATAGCAACCAACCCACTTGAAATATTCATAATCACAAGTCTAATCTAGATTGTACCTGAAGACAATCGCTAAGACTAAAACTGCTCTAAAATTAAAGCGGTCAACTTAATTAGCTAAACACAGAAGAAAACATGTATTACAATGTAAAGCTGAGAAGCAAAAGCTCATAGGTATAAGATGGCAAGTAAAAAAGATGCAGTTAGTGGAAGTTGCATTAGCTTTTTATGTATCTTTTCCTTTTTTCCAAAAGTTAAACCTTAAATTGTCCAATGTGGTGATTACTTGTATAACATTAGGCCATGCAGTTATATTACAGTCAAAAATATCCAAAACTCCTTCAAGTGGACATTCACATGGTGGCAGCAATGAATTTTTTTTTCTTTTTTTTCAGAAGATTAAATTTATTTATTTATTTTACTGAGAGCCAATGACTTCCTACTCAGTGGTTGGTCATGCAATCTGACATTTCAGATTTGGTTCCGAATCTGATGTAGTTTAAGGGTGTCTCAGACATGCCCATGGAGCAATAATTCAGTGTTATTATGATTGATGCAACACATAGTTATGTATAGATTAGTTTAGATTAGATTAGAGACCAATATCTCCACGACAAACATCATCATTAATTCCACTCAATTGTTTGTATACAAAAACTTGTGGTTTTGGTGGGAGAGGGTGTGGCAACAACCAAACAACAGTTGTGTCATTTATATATGTGGTGGTGGATATGAACACTTGGCGGCTCATTCAGATAACGTCATGGTCAATGATAGTTAGACACGTAGAAGAATGCTATTATTTGCACATGAAATCTCCAGGTGAATATGAATAGTTTCATTTTTCTTATCAAAAACAAATCTTATTAAGGAAAGCAATTAAAATTGAACATCCCAAGATGTACTCCGCTGTTTAATTATCCAACCAAGCAGTAACGATCAGAGATACGTCCGAATTTTGTCTCTCTTTTTTGAAGGGAAAAAAGACTCACTTTTTCCCTTCTTTTGTTTGCTTGACATAACAAACTACTGCGTCAGAGGGCACATTTGACATCGATAACATCGTAATTCAATTCAATTAGGTGGATGTGTACAACTTCTAGCAGCTGTATCAATTTCAACACCTCCAACGGTACTAATAACGATAACGTTTGCATGGATGAGTGTTGACCACGTTAAACAATGAGTTAATTACATCTGAATTAATTTGTGATAATATATATACTGAAGCAGATTAATATTTTTTCAAAACCAAACAAGCAGTTGAAATGTTTCAACATTCTATATATATATATATATATATTGCTGCCTGTAATAAAATGGTGTATTGGGTTGATATATAAGATGTTTATATGTGGCACTAACTAGAAATAGAAATGATAAATTAAGATCAACTAAAAGGAGATAATATTAACAAATGCGCACTTAAAACAAAGTGAGAGAGCAAAAGGAGGGGTGCCAACTAGCTAGAGAACCTTCAATTTTAGTGGAATGTGACCCTACACATACAGCTAAACTGATGCCATAAGGTAAAAGATTGAGACATGCATGGGTTAAACTTAATAAATTATATTTAGACAAGCGTACAAAAATAGCACAAAGGAAGCCCAAAAAAAGGAGGTATACGTACGTGCTTTGTTGTTGTTAATAACCGGAGGATGGCATGTTATATATGATTGTCCCCCCCCCCCCCCCCCCCTCTCCCCGGCGAGCAACGGCGGTCGCTGGCAGTGGGGTATGAGTTGAGTGTTGGTGGTGGGTGTTGTTGATAATTGGTTTGCAGATTTGTTAAGTACAGAAAAACACGGAGCATTGGTCGACCAGAACTCAAGTGGCGGTCGACCGGAAATTTCCAGAACGAGCCAGGATTCATCGAAGAAGGAGAATCGGTCGACCGGGTGTTGGACAATGGTCGACCGGAAACTTCCAGAGCCTCCAAGGTTCGGAACGAAGTGAAGTTCGGTCGACCAGTGCTGAGCACGAGGTCGACCGGAAACTTCAAGGAGCTTCAAGTCGAAGATCAACATCGTGGTTCGGTCGACCAAAACTTAAGTCGCGGTCGAAGCTGGATTCGAAATCGAATGAATGTATTTTTCTCGGTTACGATAGAGCAGTGAAAGGATATAAGATTTGAGATCCGGTGAGTAAGAATGTACTCTTGCAGAGTAATGTGGTCTTTGATGAGACGAGTTTACTCAAGAGCTTTGAGGAGAAAGAGCAGCAAGAGAGTTCCATGTGGAGAGACGAAACTGAAGTTGGGGTCACAACTTCAAGGGGTGAATCAAATGAAGAAGTTCAGTAAGAAACAATTGACTCACAAGTATAGGAAGAAGCTAAGCAAGAGAGTATTGCTCAGGGGAGACAAAGGAGGATCACTAAAGCACCGGTAAGGTATGGTCACGATGATGTTAATATTGCGTTTGCACTTGTTACCGAATGTGGGGAGCCTTGCACATTCAATGAAGTCATTGAGCAGGAAGGCAGGAACAAGTGGATGGTGGCCATGACCGAAGAGATGGAGTCTCTTCATAAGAATCAAAGGGAAAGTGCGTGATTGGGTGCAAGTGGATCTTCAGGAAGAAGGAATGGTCTCACCCGTTGTAAAGCATACCTAGATTAGAGTGTTGTTTGCCTTGGTGGCTATGGACAACATGAAGTTAGAGCAAATGCATGTGAAAACAGTTTTTCTTCACGGGCACATAAAGGAAGAGATCTATATGAAGCAGCCGGATGAGCTCATTACACAAGGCAACGAAGGGCAAGTTTGCAAGCTAAAGAAGTCCCTCTACGGACTTAAGCAGTGGTACAAATGGTTCGATACATTTATGATTGAGAATGGTTTTGTGCATTGCGACTATGACAGTTGTGTTTACTTGCGGAGTCTTGGAGACGGTACATACGTGTTCTTGCTTTTGTATGTTGATGATATGCTGATCGCGGCTCGGGAGATGAAGCATATAGATGATCTCAAACTGAGGCTTCGTGGGGAGTTTGAAATGAAAGACCCCGGGAGTGCAAAGAAGATTCTCGGTATGGAAATCTCCAAGGATACTGAGAGAGGTGAAATTATGCTCACTCAAATGAGTTATATCCGGAAGATACTCGAGATGTATAATCTCGAGAACGCCAAGTAGGTGGCCACACCTATTAGTGCTCACTTCAAGTTCTCGTTGAAGTGTAGCCCCTCTACTGAAAAGGAAAGGAGAGACATTGAGAGAGTTTCACATGCTAGTGTAGTCGGATCTGTTATGTATGTTATGATTGTACTAGGCCAGACATTTCACACACAGTTAGCCTCGTGAGTCGTTATATGGCTAACCCAGGAAAAGAACATTGGGAAGCGCTGAAGTGATTGTTAAGGTACCTGAAGGGAACCATGAATGTTATCTTGAAATTCACCAAAGATGGAGCACAAAGGCTGGTGGAGAGGTACGTCGATTCAGATTATGCTGGTGATCTGGATAAACAGAGGTCCACAACAGGGTACGTGTTCACTTTATATGGAGGACCAGTGAGTTGGAGATCAGTTCTCCAACATACTACCGCATTGTCAACAACGGAAGCGGAGTATATGACATCGATTGATGTCGGAAAGGAAGCTATATGGTTGAAGGGTTTGGTTAACTCTTTGGGGATGGAACAGAAAGTGACCAAATTGCATTGCGATAGTCAAAGTGCAATTTATCTAGCCAAGAATCAAACGTTCCATTCAAGGATGATACGAGCGAGAATCTGGCGGATATGATGACCAAGGTGGTCAGTCGGGAGAAGTTCGAGTTGTGCTTGAAGCTTCTCAATGTCCTCAAAAATTGAGAAGGAGGAACACTCCAGGAAGTAGAGCCATCGGTGCTTCATGGAAGCACGAAGGAAGCGGGATAGAAGAAGGCTCAAGTAACAAATTCAAACCAAGGCGGAGATTGTTGATAATTGGTTTGCACATTTGTTAAGTACAGGAAAACATGGAGAATCGGTCGACCGGAACTTAAGTGGTGATCGATCGGAAATTTCCAGAGCGTACCAGGTGTTGACACACAAAAAAATAATCTCAAATCGATACAATTTTTCTAATGATCGTCGACCAATTGCCATCCCAACTTAGTGGAAATTGGAACTCTATTGAAGTATATGTTGACACACAAAAAAATAATCTCAAATCGATACAATTTTTCTAATGATCGTCGACCAATTGCCATCCCAACTTAGTGGAAATTGGAACTCTATTGAAGTACAGATTAAGCAATATCATCAAAATGAAGTATTATTTCATAGATCAATCTCTTGATCTAAGTTTATTCGATTAAACATGAAAATATAGTCAAAACCGGAAGAGATGTGGAAATTCACATGATTCAAAGGTAAAAATGAAATTTTACCATTGAGAACATAAATAAAATAAATAGATACAAAGATGATGCATATCTCACGTCAGTAATTTTTCATAATCAACATGCATATTGCAAATTCTCACCTCATGCATGCATGAGATTCAAGCCTCACAACTCACGTCCTTCATGACATGTTCCACGTCAACCCCATGCTCACTACCTCTCATCCCCACGATCATGCCCATGATCTGATCCATCATCACACGTTCTCCTCCCACTTCTATTTCTCTTCCTCTATAAAAGAATATACATACACAACAACACAGATCTCTCCAAGCCAGTAACAACACGTACACATAACTCCGGACAACTCCATACATACACCCACCAAAAACTCCATACACACATAAACCCATATCTCGACGAGAGATAATCGTGAAAAAAGGAGAGAAGAAAGGAACCAATTACAGTACATATACGCACAACTCCGGACAATATACAACACCGACAACAATTCGGCCTCTCCGGTTTCATCCAACGCCGACTCCAACTTGGCAGCCGCGACAACTCCGGCAACGACGACTCCGACTCCGCAGCCGCTCCAACTTCCAACAACAAAGACTCCGGCAACAACGTCGTCTTCATAACAATCCCGCGGCGACTTCGACGCTATCGCCCACGAAGACTTCGACAAATTCCCGACAACATACAACGTCGACGACATCTGACGGCTCCGGGCATACACCTTCGACAACTCCGGATAACATACAACGTTGACAACAATTCGACGACCCCGGCTTCATCAACAACTCCGTTGCAACTCCGGCAAGTGCAAATTCCGGCGAATATTTTCTGTAATAATAATAATAATTAAACTAAATGTGCACGGGTGGCCACACCCTTGGGGATCCGTACCCATCCGTGTACTTAACGACCGTTCCGGCCTCCTCCTTTTAAGGAATCGAACCCGGACGGTCGCCCGTTTAGCCAAACGGCCACCTCCCTTGGGGAATCGTACCCGTTTGGCTTGGGAAAAATACGTCATTCCGGCCTCTTCCTTTTTGAAGGATCGAACCCGGTTTGATCGACTATAATTTGACAAAAAATAAGAGAACGCCGGAAGGCTGCCGAAATTTAGCCATAACCAAATAAATACAATGGTTCTAAGTTTGCTAATAAAAAAAAATAATAACCAAAAACCACATCAAATCAAATCGGCATATATCAACATATATAATAGGTCACTATTGCAATATTATGGTTCCATATGGACCCAATATGAACAGTAAAATTAAACAAAGTAACTGACCCGGGCAAGTTTTCAAGATCAAAACTTGTTACTCCCATAAACATAAATATTAATGGGAGGAAACCAAAAAATTAATGTTGAAACCTATATTCAATTGGATTTGGTTCACTCGACTAATGGAAAATTTGAGTAACCGAAAGAAACATGTGAAATGTTATTTTTAATTGGTGAATCAAGTCTGGAAGCTCATCAGACATAAATTAAAACACTACTTAGAAATCAACATCTTGGTTTCTTAAGATTCAAACACCATCATGTGTTCGGGAACATTGCATAATCCTGCCAATGTCGTTTATAAATATCAAGTTAAATACGATTATATTGTCAACATATGTGGGTTTACTTTATGTTGAAAGGTGAATTCTTCCATATCCTAAGTAGCCTTCAAACTTGGAAGACATCCAGATCGGAATCTGAGATCGATTGAATTCCTCTTTGGATTTTGTTATAAGAATCAAGAGGATAATATAATATATACATATATATATAAAATAATACAATGAGAAGAATTAAAATAGGACAGGAAACTAGTAGCATTTCCTTAACATACATATACGTGCATGGAGTCATGTATTTCAGCGTGCAAGTGGGATCCTTTTGCATATTTAGTCCAAGCCAGATTCAACTAAATGCAAATCTCCATGTAAGACAATCCATAGGAAAAGGACACCACCACAATAACACAATGATGAAATTACAAATAGTCCCTTAAATGGACGAATCACAAATCCACCCCTAAACGTGGATAATTTCAACAATATATGAGTTGTACCGATTGATTTGCAAATCAATTTTAAAATACAAAAAGTTCCCTTACATGGACAAAACTATAAATCCACCCCTAAATGTGGATAAATTGCAACAATATATAATTGGTACAAATTGATTTATAAAATCAATCCTAAAATATAAATAATCCACCTAAATGGACAAAATCATAGATCTACCTCTCGTGGTGGGTAAATTGCAAAATAAACCTTTAAAGTTATAAAATATGTCAACCAACCTAAAAATCGAAAACAAACATAAAACCTAAATATTGACTGCTCTAATAGTAAGAGAGGATGCACGCCAAGCATGATCTTGGGTTCCCTCTCTCTTATCGTTGGAGTAGTCAAAATTAAAATACAGACTACCTTAGTCGTAGGCGAGGATGCACGCCAAGCATGATCTTGGGTTCCCTCTCTCTTACAGGCGATGGAGTCTTCATTTAACAAACAAATGAACAAAACCAAAATAACATACATATATATAAAAACCCTCCGGGTTACGAGGCTAAACTGACCAAAACATTATAATATCTATATCAAAAATAATAATTATCCAAACCAGTCAAATACACATAAATATCACCTCCTAGGTTACGAGGCTAAACTAATCTAACCTTTAGCGATATTTAGTAATGAGATAAACTAAAGTCGTCATACTCAAACAAAGCATGTACACAATGTTGTCCCGAACAGGGGAATAAAATGCTTACGATGTCTCCGATAATACGAGACAACATCCCATATACACAAATCACCTCCTAGGTTATGAGGTTAAACTAACCGTTTGTACGATATTCTAATATAAGAATTATCGTTGACAAATCAAACATAAATTCCCTCCGGGTCACGAGGTTAAACTGTCCAACACACATAACAAATTATATACATAAAATATTCTCCCAGTTATGAGATTAAACTAACTATTCGATGATATTTATACATAAGAATCATCGACAATATAACAAAGATGCACACACAAATCCCTCCTAGGTTACGAGGCTAAACTGACCAAGATGTGACGATATCGATCAAAAGGATAATCGTCCAAATAAGTCAAATAATACAAACATAAAACCCTCCGGGTCACGAGGCTAAACTGTCCAAGACACTCAACAAATTGAGTATATAAAATATTCTACCAGTTATGAGATTAAACTAACTATTTGATGATATTTATACATAAGAATCATCGGCAATATAATAAAGATACATATACACAAATCACCTCCTAGGCTATGAGGTTAAACTAACCGTTTGTACGATATTCTAATATAAGAATCATCGTTGACAAATCAAACATAAATCTCCTCCAGGTTATGAGGCTAAATTGACCAAAACATTATGATATACGAATAATTCTCTAAATCTAATCATATACAACACCTCCTAGGTTATGAGGCTAAACTAACCGTTTTTACGATATTCTAATATCAGAATTATCGTTGATAAATTAACACGGTGTATTCATCATAAAGTTGAAGAACCTAAACATATACAAAACCCTCCTAGGTTACGAGGCTAAATTGATCATATTGTGACAATATATCACAACAAAAGGGAGATCATTATCGAATCGATCAAAGCACGAATCGATAAATCCCCGTCCCTAATATATCGAAATATAAAAACCCTATTAATAAAATATATATCTGAAATTGTTAAATATAACAACAATTTTGGTTTATAGTTCGCAAACGGATGCTTATATATCTTCCATTTGTGCAATGCATAAATATGTCAACTATTGTATTTCATATTCATTCATTCTATTTAATGAAATGAAAGAAAATGTTGCACTTATTTACTTTCTGCCAGTTCTTCACATGTATTTAATTTCCTGTACAAATGAATGATATGAGTATGACACGATGAGGCATTCTTCTATACGAAGTTGTAAGGTGCGGAATTCCACCATGAATTCTTGAGAGGTCTTCGCAACACCAAATATATATAAAAACAAAAAGAACAAAAAACCCACGTTAAACAGAATGGCACACCCGGTGGGACCTCTCATCCTCGTAGTCATGTCTCGTGTCATTAATCTAACATAAAACCTTCCACGTTGTACAGGAACGAAAATTTGCGATGGAAACTAGCATGAAGGTGATATTTACGGCTCCCGTCTCTTTTGGCTCCTTCGAGCCAGCCTTGTTCAAGTATTCTTTTGAACACGGCCTCGTGACGGGTTATGAGATTGAAGTACCCATCAAGCCTTCAACTCTTAGTCCGGTGGGTAACATCGTGGTCGCTTCAGAAAAGGAACGATTGGAAAGGACGCAACCGGAGTTTGCAATTGCTGAAATTCCTGAAGCACATGCCAAAATTTCGAAGAAGAAAAGGAACAAGACACGCAAGCCAAAGGTGAAAGAAGCCAAATCATCGTCCAATCAGTCACCAAAGAGTCCTTGCATGCCTGGTTCACCAAGCAAACTAGTTAAGTGTCATGTACGACCCCAAAAGTCATTATTGGGAAATTTCAAGGCTCATAAAAGGGTTGGAGGGAACCCGAAGGCACTTAACGACAAACAAATGTCGCTCATCCTGAATGAAATTAATGATTATGAGATGGTGATGCTCTCTAGTAGAGACGTCTACCGTCTTACTGGAGTACACATGACCGAAAACATTTCGATGAATGATTGCTTCACAATTCCAGCTCGCGTGTTGGTATGTGCAATTAAACTGAGAATGAGAGCGCAGAAATTGGGTGTCAACCTAACATCTTCGCCTGTTTTTAGCAGTTCTCTCATCCCAATGGAGTGTAGAGTCATCTCGTCCTCCCCACTTAACGGAAATCCTTTTAGGCCATATCCTAAGAGGATGAAAGTTTCCCGAAGTGGGAAATCAGTTTTAATCGATGGGAATCGTTTCAGTCTGACAGGAGACGAGCTAGAAATAACAGAACCTGACTATTCTGTGAATATATCGATGAATAATCGATATGATATTCTGAGGAGAACAGATGAGGAAAAGCCTACGTTAAGAAGAAAGAAATATGCCCGGATTTCTGTTTGGGACAGGATCGGTAGCGGCACATCGCGTCCGTCCGTATTCGAACGCATTTCTCGTCATCCGAAGACAAGGTCTGAAACTCGGAGTGTTAGAATGAAGTGGGATGGAAATCTCGAAATTGAAACAAATCCTGAGGTACGACGGAAAGAAAAGTCAAGTAAGTTGGAAATCAAACGGATTAATCTATCCAAAAGGCAGGTTCTAACAGTGTTAGTCAAATCCGATGATCGATTGGAGGGTACAGGGTCTACAGCTGATAGTGATACCCTTACTCACAGTTGTTATATGGTACAAATAACTGAAAATCCCTACAAAAAAACGAGGAGAGAAACAAATAATGACCTGCCGAACACTATAGAAGAACTCCAAGACATAGTCTCCCAACCAGGTGTGGACACAAGGAGGAAAGAAAGGGCTAGGCAGAAGTTGAGAAATCTAGAGAAGCAGCCAATACCCCGAGAAGATTTTAGGAATTCAAGACAGGACGACACCCCAACTTTTGTGGATGAGCAAATATCGAAGGGGTATGCTAGCGGTGATGAAGAAGTACCAGTTCAGACTGTGTATACAACCGGAGAATCTTCAAGAGAAGAACATTTCAAAAAACAAATAGAAGACCTTCAACAAATGGTCTTGCAACTGTCTGCAACCATCGAGTCAATGAACTTGGAAAAAGAACGAGAAGTGGCCGGACAAAGGGACATGGTTGAACAAGCCGTGAACGCTCGATTCTCGGAGATGAGCAACACTGATCAGAGGCCGTTAAATCTCCTAAACCCTTACACAGTTCCATATCCAATAAAGCATTTGGAGACCAGATTACCCGTCGGGCATGTGCAACCAAAATTCACAAAATATAATGGGACGGGAGAACCGCGAGAACATCTAGCTCATTTTACAGCTCAGTGTGGAGACCTCGCAAACGACGAGTCATACTTGCTAAAGTTGTTCGTTCTTTCATTGAGTGGACCAGCTTTTGAATGGTATGGGACGTTAAAACCAAACTCTGTCCCCAATTGGAGTACCATGCAAACACTGTTTATTCAACGGTTTTTCACTACCGTTAGGAAAGTCTCAATCGCAGAATTGAGCATGCTTAAACAAAGAATCGGAGAATCATCCACCGCTTTTATATTGCGATGGAGGAATACTTCGATGTATTGCTCACAGGAAATTGAACAGGCTGAAGCCGTTCGTCTTTGTCAAAGCAACTTTAGGCCTGAACTTGGGTGGAAATTGGTCGGAGAAGATATACGAACTTTCGAGCGTTTGAACACTAAAGCTCGAGATGTCGAATTATTCTTACAGCAATATCCGAACATTTTTCCTACCACTCCTTCATCTTCGGGGACTTCCAAAGTCAAAAAGGATGAAAAGAGAAAGGAGGTTAAGGAGAGTCACAACACATTCGCCCAAGGAAGGAGAATGGAAGGGAAGCAGGAAACACCTCAACAAGCTCCAAGACCCAGAACCACCATAGAAGAGAGAAGAAACAAACCTTACTCTTTCCGAAGAGATAAAGTAAAGAAGCTCTTTCAACGCGCAATAGAAGTGGGAAAGCTTCGCCTCCCGGAACCAAAACGGCCAAGAGATGTCGACAAATCAAGTGAACCAAATTATTGCTTGTACCATAGGATGTTGGGTCACATAGTCGAAGATTGCTGGGTCTTTAAAGATATAATGCAGAATATGATAGAAAAGGGCGAAATTGAGCTCAATAACTCAATTAGGGTTGATCCACCGCAACCTCATCATCATCCTGGTGAAAAGGAAACTGTTCATGTTGTTGAATCTACTCACATTACTTTTCCACCATGCCATATTGAAGATTTAATATGCCAAATGATGAAATTCATGCCTTGGGTGACTGTTCAACAAGAAGAAGTAACTCCCACTAATCAAACGCCAGTGAAGGAAATCGTTCGGGATCCGAGGAAGGGTAAGGTTCCTATTGTCAAGGAACCAACCAACATCAAAGAAACAATTCATGTAATCCAGAAACTAAAAGATAGTATGGAAGATATTGTTAACGAGATGAAGGGGTGTGTTTGTACTAGTCTTGCTTCTACCTCATGTGGGGCAACATCAAAAGGTGACAACGACGAAGGTTGGCAAGTTGTGACACGTCGAAAGAAATCTTCTCAGCCTCAAGCACCGCCACTGCCGCCACAAAAGCAATATTCAAGACAACATCTTCGTCGAGCCCTTAAATACCTACAGAAAAGAAGTAAAGCAAAGAAGCCAGTGGAACCAAAGAAAACACCAAATGAGCTAAGCCCGTTGGAAAGATTGCAAAAACTAATTAACAAGTTGAAGGAGTACGAGCAGGGTACCCCGAAAAATATAACTTTGGAAGATTATATGCCATGGGAACTATTGCTGGAAAAGAGAAGGGACGAGCCCTCGGGTGAAGAACCCGAAGATAAGACGGAACCAATTGTACACGAGTGTCGAATGGTGGGTTCATCTCCAGTCAACAGTGTTGGTTCACCTACAGGAATCAAGGAAATGTTTTCGTGGAGCGATGAATCCAGTGATGAAGATGAAGGAATAAATTTCATCCAACTAAGGAAGGGTAAAATCCTGTCATCTACTCCAAAACAACCCAAAAGTAAAGAAGTTAATTCGTCCAAGCAGTTGGTTGGTGAAACCGAAGGAAACAAAAATAATGATCAGGGAGCAGTTGAAGGAACGAAGCAATCTTCAAACAATGAACCTAATGACACCAAATCGAAAGTCAATTACGATGTCATTGCTCATTTGAAGAAAATCCCCGCTCTCCTTAGTATATATGATGCTTTGCAACTGGCACCCGAATTGAAGGATGCTCTCATTCAAGCTTTGCAAAGATCAACAATATACGAAGCTCATCTGGCCGAGACCCAATCCGTATTCAAGCAAGGAATCGTGCCAATCACCTTCAGCAAGGAAGATATGCTTCTGAAACATATAGATCATAATCGCCCTCTTTATTGCAAAGGAACCATGGAAGGTCATCCTGTGGGGCGCATACTCATTGATCCTGGTTCTTCAGTAAACCTCATACCGATGACCACACTAGCAAAGCTTTCCATCGCAAGGACAAATTTAAGCCCATCCAATATAGTCATACACGGGTTTGATCAACATTCACAAACTCCCATTGGCATGGTAGTGTTGAAACTCGTCTTTGGAGAATTTGAGACCGATGCAACATTCTATGTGCTGAATGTGGGGACATCATATAAAGCATTGTTGGGACGTCCTTGGCTTCATGAAAATTTTGTTGTTCCCTCTACCGTCCACCAATGCTTCAAATACATACACAATGGGAAGGAGCACAGATTCTTTGGAGAGCGCCAACCCTTTGAAGCACATGAAGTACATTTCTATGACGCTCGCTACTTTCTCGATGAACCTAAAGAAGGCAAAGCCCCCCCTCTCATACAAAAGTTCAATATGAGGAGTAATATACTCCCGGAAATAATAGAACTCGGTAATGACGATGAAGAACCTGCATTCAAAGTTGTTACACCTCCCAAGCGAATAGACGGAATGAGGCAGTCTCTAAACACCAAGAAGCAGGTTAAGATTTCATGTCCAACTATCAAATCAGATAGTAAGAAGGTGAAGGCAACATATACAATAGACTCTAATACGGTGATGACATTGCCACCATGCACTATAAAGGCACTCGAAAAGCGAGAAGTGGACGTAGTAAAGTCTTTGAAGACTTTCATTGTTCCGTCAAAGAAAAATAGTGGGAAGATAACTTTCTATAAAGGCGAACCACAACGTGTCGAGTCAAATACTCCCTTTGGCAAACAAATGAAATTGATGATGATGCTGATTTGGATGATTTCACCATCAATCCGAAGGTCTTGACAGCTTTCAGAAATAGAAGAGAGAATCGTCCCTATAAGAAGAAGGAACAACAAAAATATGAACAAATATGGCGTCCGAAAGATGACAAGGGACGTGATAGTACGCGGCAAGGGAAAGATCGCAGGAGTCTTGGTTGCTCAAACCACTTAAAGAAGCAAACAACATTACATATAACGGTAAGCTCTGCAGATATTGAGTCAAAGGATGTCGCGCAAGTCGAAGGATCTTTCGGTACTCAACAATCACAGGTCGATGAAAATCAGACTGATAGTGGATCGGAGGGTGAAGAGATATTGCTTCAAGGTCAGTCTGACGTCGAGGGTATTCTCCCAGCTCCACGAGAAATGGAAGAAGGGGGACAAGCGACGGTTGATGAACTTTTAGAAATAAACTTGGGATCTAATGATGACCCGGAACCAACATTTATCAGTGCTTCTCTTAGTCTTAAAGAAAGGGAAGAATACATAACTCTTCTCAAAGAAAATCATGATTGTTTCGCTTGGAATTATAAACAAATGCCAGGTGTAGACCGAAATGTCGCT
The DNA here is from genome assembly GCA_963682175.1 of Triglochin maritima. Lineage (NCBI taxonomy): Eukaryota > Viridiplantae > Streptophyta > Magnoliopsida > Alismatales > Juncaginaceae > Triglochin > Triglochin maritima. Next base: position 64,283,129 of record OY821771.1, read on the forward strand.
GAGCACCGTTTATCCATCGATCCCAAACATCCAGGAGTAAAACAGGGGCCTCGCAGGATGCACCCGGATATTTGTGATTTAGTGATTGCAGAGATTGATAAGCTCATCAATGTTGGGTTCATCGAGCCCGTGATGTATACCAAGTGGTTATCAAATATTGTTCCAGTGCGAAAGAAAAATGGTCAGATTCGGGTTTGTGTAGATTTTCGTGATCTCAATAAAGCTTGTCCGAAAGATGATTTCCCCTTACCCATCACTGAACAGATGGTGGATGCTACAACTGGGTACGAAATCCTTAGTTTCATGGATGGATATTCTGGATATAATCAAATTATGATGGCCGAGGATGACAAAGTACATACAGCGTTCCGTACACCGAAGGGGGTTTTCTGTTATAAAGTCATGCCTTTTGGGTTGAGAAATGCTGGTGCGACATATCAACGAGCCATGACACAAATATTCAGCGATTTGCTGCATAAACAAGTTGAATGTTATGTAGATGATCTGGTAGTCAAATCTAAAAAGAAGATCGAACATCTATCCGATCTTAAACTGATATTTAAAAGAGTTCGGAAGTATAACCTCAAAATGAACCCATTGAAATGTGCCTTTGGAGTCACAAGTGGCAGATTCTTAGGTTTTGTGGTTAAACACCGGGGCATCGAAGTTGATCCAACAAAAATCAAGGCAATTCAAGAACTCCCTCCTCCAAAGAATTTGAAACAACTCAGATCACTTCAAGGACGTTTGGCGTATATAAGGCGCTTTATAGTAAATTTGTCTGGAAAATGCCAGCCTTTTTCTCGTCTCATGAAGAAAGGTGTAGCATTTGAATGGGATGAAGAATGTCAAAAAGCTTTTGAAGATATCAAAAAGTATCTCCTTAATCCTCCTGTGTTAAGGGCACCGCAGGTAGGCAGGCCACTCATATTATATATCGCCGCCCAAGATTGCTCATTAGGAGCATTGCTTGCTCAAAAAACTGATGATGATAAAGAGCAAGCTTTATACTATTTGAGTAGGAGGCTAGTTGGGGCGGAATTTAAATATTCTGCAATCGAAAAAATATGCTTAGCATTGGTCTTTGCAGCTAAAAAAATGCGTCATTATATGTTAGCTCATAAAGTCCATCTCATATCAAACGTGGACCCCATAAAATATATCATGACACGACCCACCTTGGCTGGACGTGTTGGCAAATGGACCCTTCTGTTGATGGAGTTTGACATTGAATATGTTCCGAGGAAGGCAGTGAAAGGACAAGCTTTAGCGGACTTTCTTGCGGCTCACCCTTTGTCTAGCGATTCCCCATTGGCAACAGACCTCCCGGATGAAGAAATAATGACTGTCAGAGCTAACAAAGAAGCTTGCTGGGAACTCTACTTTGATGGGGCTTGCCGTACTGAGATCACCGTTGATGGTCCGACGATTCGAGCTGGGGCAGGGATCGTGTTCTTCACTCCACAACACGGTATAATTCATTTTTCGTGCGCACTTGTCGATGAGAAGTCCAACAATGAAGCCGAATACGAAGCTTTAATAGTTGGATTAGAAATGGCCCTCGATATGAACATCAAAACTCTTGAAGCATATGGTGATTCTCTACTTGTTGTTCGACAAGTTAACGGCGTATATGAAGTTCGAAAAGAAGAGCTGATACAATATCACGATGTGGCACTTCGTCTGATTCGAAAGTTCGATAGTTTGAAGATATCACACGTTCCAAGAAGCAATAACTCTCATGCGGATGCCCTTGCAAAGTTAGCGACTAGTCTGACCCTTCCACCCCAAGGAGAAATGGAAGTTGTTATAAAAGATCGTCGTCTTCTTCCAAGTACAGCGACGCTACGTGAAGACGAAGCAATAGAAGAAGTCAGCATTGTAAATGATGAACGAGATGATGATTGGAGACAAGTGTTTGTGGACTTCTTTAAGCATGGTCAACAACCTGTTAATAGAGCCGATCGAATGGAACTCAGAAGGCGGATTCCATCATTCGTGTTTGAAAATGACACACTTTATAGATTAGCGCCCGGTAACCACAACTCTGTGTATCTTCGATGTCTTTCAAAGGACGAAGCACGAAAGATTCTTCAAGAAATTCATTCAGGGGAATGTGGCGGCCATCAAGCAGGACCAAAAATGCGACATCGAATTAAGCTTATGGGCTATTATTGGCCCACTATGACTCAAGATTGCTTAGAGTATGCAAAGAAATGTGTCAAATGCCAAGAACATGGTAATCTATCTCACAGGCCGCCCTCAAAACTTCATCCAACAATTGCATCTTGGCCATTTGCGGAGTGGGGAACAGATGTCGTTGGACCCTTCACTCCTACATCTCGGGGTTACAAATTCATACTAGCTGCAACAGATTACTTCTCTAGATGGGCAGAATTGGTTCCTCTTCGCGAAGTCACAGCTGAGGCGGTCGTCAAGTTCTTCACCAACAATATTGTTCATCGATTTGGAGTCCCAAATAGAGTCCAATCTGATAATGGGACCAATTTCAAAAGTCAAAAAGTATATCGCTTTGCTAATAAATATAGTATTAATTGGAATTATTCCACTATATATAACCCATCTGCAAATGGGTTGGCAGAAGCCTTCAATAAAACTCTTTGTTCTATAATAGCTAAAACTGTAGAGTCAAATAAGCGAGATTGGCACGACCGTATGTATGAAGCACTCTGGGCCTACCGGACTACCTACAAAACTCCAACTGGTTGTACACTGTATTCCTTGGTATATGGGGCAGAAGCTATATTACCGTTAGAAATTGAAATACCATCCCTCCGTGTAGCGTTGATGACTGACCTGACTAATGACCTCAACATCAAAGTAAGGCTCGAAGAGTTGTTAGACGCCGACGAAAGAAGACTTAAAGCACAACAAAGCCTTGAGCTATATCGAGCCCGAATGCAAAGAGCTTTTGATAAGAAAGTTCGCCCCCGAGCATTCAAGAAGGGTCAACTTGTTTGGGTAATGTCCAAAGATTGCATGGCCCAGGGTTATGGAAAGAAATTAGACCCAAAATGGAAAGGTCCATATATTGTTGAGCTAGCATATGACAATGGGGCATATCTCTTAACCGATCATGAAGGGAAAAGGCCATACCCCCCACTAAATGGAAAATTCCTCAAGCCATATTATTCATAAAAAAATAAAAATAAAAGGGTTAAAAAAAAATGAGACCCTACGGACTTAGTGAAAACCCTAAGGGACGCTAAGGGTAAAAAAAAAAAATCAAAACTCGGCTGTCGACGACAGGCAAAATTGGGTACCCCTCTACAAGAAAACCCGAAAGGGCGGTGCAATTGATAAAAAAAATCCTCCTGAATAAGAGGTGAAACTTTTCAATACACCTCCCGAATAAGAGGTAAAACTTTTCGATAGAAATGTTCTACAAATCTATGAAGTACATCTGAGATTTGTAAGAACAATAATAATATAAAACTTTCGCTGACGATGGAACGTCCCTCGGGTCACTCTCCCACATATGAGAGTTCTTGAGGCGAAAGGGGTTATCAAAGTTCTACAAATCTATGAAGCATATCTGAGATTTGTAAGAACTTTCCAACCTTGTTGGGTGACATCCATATGAAGAGCGAGCATCCGGTACGATTTCAAAGATGAGATCCTTACTGTGGCTCCACAGCTGATGGTTGTCATGATGTAAAAAATCCTGTCCTCCTGAATAACGAGACTAAACTTATTCATATATACATACATAGCCCAATCTCTTTTGTAGCCATAATAAGTCTACACACATATCACCATCCTCCTAATAACGAGGCTAAACTTATTCATACATACATATATGTCCTAATCTCATGAGTAGCAATAATAAGTCTACTCACATATACCGTCATCACCCTAAATATCAAGTAAAAGGGTTGGCCACATTTGTTCCACAAATTTTACAAAACCATATAAAATTTGTATAAAAAAAAATATATATGTCAATAAAATATATAATAATAAAAAAGAAATGCAAACAACTCTAATAATAAGAGAGGATGCACGCCAAGCTAGATCTTGGGTTCCCTCTCTCTCGTTGTTAGAGGAGTTTTATAACGAACAAATAAACAAACAAATTTTAAAAAAAAAATCATCAAATAAAAAAAGCCTCCTGGGCGACGAGGCTAAATTTATATGCACGCCCTAATCCTCGAATAGCAATAATAAGTCTACTCTCATTTTTTTCTTCTTCTTCCTCCTGGGTAACGAGGCTAAACTTATCCATATATCCAAATCGTCTGAGTAGTAATCATAAGACTACTTTCTGAATATATTCAACCTCGTGAGTAGCATGGATAAACTTACTCATACAACAAAATCCTGAATAATAAGGATAAACTCATTCAAACACGTTTCATCTCGCGAAGAACAAGGATAAATTTACTCATACACTTCAACCTCTGAATCAGGTGGAGAAATTTATTCAGCGTACTTCTCATATATACAAAAAAATGCAAACAAATTTAATAATAAGGGAGGATGCACACCAAGCTCGATCTTGGGTTCCCTCTCTCCTATTGTTAGAAGAGTTTGCAAAAAATATATATATATACACACATATATAATCAGATAAAAAAAACCTCCTGAATAAGAGGTGAAACTTTTCGATATACCTCCTGAATAAGAGGTAAAACTTTTTCGATAGAAATGTTCTACAAATCTATGAAGTACATCTGAGATTTGTAAGCACAATAATAATATAAAACTTTCGCTGACGATGGAACGTCCCTCGGGTCACTCTCCCACATATGAGAGTTCTTGAGGCGAAAGGGGTTATCAAAGTTCTACAGATCTATGAAGCATATCTGAGATTTGTAAGAACTTTCCAACTTTGTTGGGTGACATCCATATGAAGAGCGAGCATCCGGTACGATTTCAAAGATGAGATCCTTACTGTGGCTCCACAGCTGATGGTTGTCATGATGTAAAACAATCCTGTCCTCCTGGGTAACGAGGCTAAACTTATCCATGCGTGTTCTAATGTTCTGAGTAGTAACATAAGTCTACTCACCTCATATATTGTCCTCCCGAATAATGAGGCCAAACCTATTCATATATACATATATATATATCATAATCCTGTGGGTAGCAACAATAAGTCTGTTCACATATATCAGCATTGCTCCAAATATTTGATGAAGGTGTCTGCCACATTTGTTCTACAAATTTACAAATTATATTAAAAAAAATTGTATTAAAAAAAAAGACCGTAAAAAAAAATTACAAAAAAAGGATACGCAAACAACTATAATAGTAAGAGAGGATGCACGCCAAGCTGGATCTTGGGTTCCCTCTCTCTTGTCATTAGAGGAGTTTATAAAAACGTTAAAAAAATCAAATATACAAAATCCTCCTGAGAGATTAACTTTTTTTTTCTCAAACACACTCTTCAAATATATGAAACATATATGGAGTTTATAAGGGGATGATTCAACTTTTTACCTACGATGGAATATCCTGCAAGTCACCACTCTACCATAAGAGGGTTCTTGAGGTAAAGAGATGTTAAAATGAAATGTTCACTAATCTACGGAACATATATAAGATTTGTAGGGACATATAAGTTGTTGGTCAAACAACCATATGAAATGTGAGTATCATGTAAGATTCAAGATAGAAGAATCTTTATTGTCACCCTACCGTTGTTGGTACTCCAACATCAAATGTCTCATTGGTTTGAGTACGTATTTCTCTACATACTAGCATATTGATATGTAGCAAGATATGACTCATATGAGAAAATTCATTACTCTCATATACAAGTTAAAATACTTATTCAAGCTTTACATGCTTCGACGTCGATGGCCTCGTATGCAAACAAATGTGTACTTCTGAAATATTGGAAGTATTATTATTATTATTATTATTTCTCAAGAAGTTATGATTCACAATATTCATCATATCTTCTTGAGGGGGCAAACTGTTGACACACAAAAAAATAATCTCAAATCGATACAATTTTTCTAATGATCGTCGACCAATTGCCATCCCAACTTAGTGGAAATTGGAACTCTATTGAAGTATATGTTGACACACAAAAAAATAATCTCAAATCGATACAATTTTTCTAATGATCGTCGACCAATTGCCATCCCAACTTAGTGGAAATTGGAACTCTATTGAAGTACAGATTAAGCAATATCATCAAAATGAAGTATTATTTCATAGATCAATCTCTTGATCTAAGTTTATTCGATTAAACATGAAAATATAGTCAAAACCGGAAGAGATGTGGAAATTCACATGATTCAAAGGTAAAAATGAAATTTTACCATTGAGAACATAAATAAAATAAATAGATACAAAGATGATGCATATCTCACGTCAGTAATTTTTCATAATCAACATGCATATTGCAAATTCTCACCTCATGCATGCATGAGATTCAAGCCTCACAACTCACGTCCTTCATGACATGTTCCACGTCAACCCCATGCTCACTACCTCTCATCCCCACGATCATGCCCATGATCTGATCCATCATCACACGTTCTCCTCCCACTTCTATTTCTCTTCCTCTATAAAAGAATATACATACACAACAACACAGATCTCTCCAAGCCAGTAACAACACGTACACATAACTCCGGACAACTCCATACATACACCCACCAAAAACTCCATACACACATAAACCCATATCTCGACGAGAGATAATCGTGAAAAAAGGAGAGAAGAAAGGAACCAATTACAGTACATATACGCACAACTCCGGACAATATACAACACCGACAACAATTCGGCCTCTCCGGTTTCATCCAACGCCGACTCCAACTTGGCAGCCGCGACAACTCCGGCAACGACGACTCCGACTCCGCAGCCGCTCCAACTTCCAACAACAAAGACTCCGGCAACAACGTCGTCTTCATAACAATCCCGCGGCGACTTCGACGCTATCGCCCACGAAGACTTCGACAAATTCCCGACAACATACAACGTCGACGACATCTGACGGCTCCGGGCATACACCTTCGACAACTCCGGATAACATACAACGTTGACAACAATTCGACGACCCCGGCTTCATCAACAACTCCGTTGCAACTCCGGCAAGTGCAAATTCCGGCGAATATTTTCTGTAATAATAATAATAATTAAACTAAATGTGCACGGGTGGCCACACCCTTGGGGATCCGTACCCATCCGTGTACTTAACGACCGTTCCGGCCTCCTCCTTTTAAGGAATCGAACCCGGACGGTCGCCCGTTTAGCCAAACGGCCACCTCCCTTGGGGAATCGTACCCGTTTGGCTTGGGAAAAATACGTCATTCCGGCCTCTTCCTTTTTGAAGGATCGAACCCGGTTTGATCGACTATAATTTGACAAAAAATAAGAGAACGCCGGAAGGCTGCCGAAATTTAGCCATAACCAAATAAATACAATGGTTCTAAGTTTGCTAATAAAAAAAAATAATAACCAAAAACCACATCAAATCAAATCGGCATATATCAACATATATAATAGGTCACTATTGCAATATTATGGTTCCATATGGACCCAATATGAACAGTAAAATTAAACAAAGTAACTGACCCGGGCAAGTTTTCAAGATCAAAACTTGTTACTCCCATAAACATAAATATTAATGGGAGGAAACCAAAAAATTAATGTTGAAACCTATATTCAATTGGATTTGGTTCACTCGACTAATGGAAAATTTGAGTAACCGAAAGAAACATGTGAAATGTTATTTTTAATTGGTGAATCAAGTCTGGAAGCTCATCAGACATAAATTAAAACACTACTTAGAAATCAACATCTTGGTTTCTTAAGATTCAAACACCATCATGTGTTCGGGAACATTGCATAATCCTGCCAATGTCGTTTATAAATATCAAGTTAAATACGATTATATTGTCAACATATGTGGGTTTACTTTATGTTGAAAGGTGAATTCTTCCATATCCTAAGTAGCCTTCAAACTTGGAAGACATCCAGATCGGAATCTGAGATCGATTGAATTCCTCTTTGGATTTTGTTATAAGAATCAAGAGGATAATATAATATATACATATATATATAAAATAATACAATGAGAAGAATTAAAATAGGACAGGAAACTAGTAGCATTTCCTTAACATACATATACGTGCATGGAGTCATGTATTTCAGCGTGCAAGTGGGATCCTTTTGCATATTTAGTCCAAGCCAGATTCAACTAAATGCAAATCTCCATGTAAGACAATCCATAGGAAAAGGACACCACCACAATAACACAATGATGAAATTACAAATAGTCCCTTAAATGGACGAATCACAAATCCACCCCTAAACGTGGATAATTTCAACAATATATGAGTTGTACCGATTGATTTGCAAATCAATTTTAAAATACAAAAAGTTCCCTTACATGGACAAAACTATAAATCCACCCCTAAATGTGGATAAATTGCAACAATATATAATTGGTACAAATTGATTTATAAAATCAATCCTAAAATATAAATAATCCACCTAAATGGACAAAATCATAGATCTACCTCTCGTGGTGGGTAAATTGCAAAATAAACCTTTAAAGTTATAAAATATGTCAACCAACCTAAAAATCGAAAACAAACATAAAACCTAAATATTGACTGCTCTAATAGTAAGAGAGGATGCACGCCAAGCATGATCTTGGGTTCCCTCTCTCTTATCGTTGGAGTAGTCAAAATTAAAATACAGACTACCTTAGTCGTAGGCGAGGATGCACGCCAAGCATGATCTTGGGTTCCCTCTCTCTTACAGGCGATGGAGTCTTCATTTAACAAACAAATGAACAAAACCAAAATAACATACATATATATAAAAACCCTCCGGGTTACGAGGCTAAACTGACCAAAACATTATAATATCTATATCAAAAATAATAATTATCCAAACCAGTCAAATACACATAAATATCACCTCCTAGGTTACGAGGCTAAACTAATCTAACCTTTAGCGATATTTAGTAATGAGATAAACTAAAGTCGTCATACTCAAACAAAGCATGTACACAATGTTGTCCCGAACAGGGGAATAAAATGCTTACGATGTCTCCGATAATACGAGACAACATCCCATATACACAAATCACCTCCTAGGTTATGAGGTTAAACTAACCGTTTGTACGATATTCTAATATAAGAATTATCGTTGACAAATCAAACATAAATTCCCTCCGGGTCACGAGGTTAAACTGTCCAACACACATAACAAATTATATACATAAAATATTCTCCCAGTTATGAGATTAAACTAACTATTCGATGATATTTATACATAAGAATCATCGACAATATAACAAAGATGCACACACAAATCCCTCCTAGGTTACGAGGCTAAACTGACCAAGATGTGACGATATCGATCAAAAGGATAATCGTCCAAATAAGTCAAATAATACAAACATAAAACCCTCCGGGTCACGAGGCTAAACTGTCCAAGACACTCAACAAATTGAGTATATAAAATATTCTACCAGTTATGAGATTAAACTAACTATTTGATGATATTTATACATAAGAATCATCGGCAATATAATAAAGATACATATACACAAATCACCTCCTAGGCTATGAGGTTAAACTAACCGTTTGTACGATATTCTAATATAAGAATCATCGTTGACAAATCAAACATAAATCTCCTCCAGGTTATGAGGCTAAATTGACCAAAACATTATGATATACGAATAATTCTCTAAATCTAATCATATACAACACCTCCTAGGTTATGAGGCTAAACTAACCGTTTTTACGATATTCTAATATCAGAATTATCGTTGATAAATTAACACGGTGTATTCATCATAAAGTTGAAGAACCTAAACATATACAAAACCCTCCTAGGTTACGAGGCTAAATTGATCATATTGTGACAATATATCACAACAAAAGGGAGATCATTATCGAATCGATCAAAGCACGAATCGATAAATCCCCGTCCCTAATATATCGAAATATAAAAACCCTATTAATAAAATATATATCTGAAATTGTTAAATATAACAACAATTTTGGTTTATAGTTCGCAAACGGATGCTTATATATCTTCCATTTGTGCAATGCATAAATATGTCAACTATTGTATTTCATATTCATTCATTCTATTTAATGAAATGAAAGAAAATGTTGCACTTATTTACTTTCTGCCAGTTCTTCACATGTATTTAATTTCCTGTACAAATGAATGATATGAGTATGACACGATGAGGCATTCTTCTATACGAAGTTGTAAGGTGCGGAATTCCACCATGAATTCTTGAGAGGTCTTCGCAACACCAAATATATATAAAAACAAAAAGAACAAAAAACCCACGTTAAACACCAGGATTCATCGAATAAGGAGAATCGGTCGACCGGGTGTTGGACAACGGTCGACCGAAAATTTCCAGAGCCTTCAGGGCTCGGACCAAAACATGGATCGGTAGACCAGAAATGTAACGTCCCGAAACAGCGGAAGATTTAAAATTTCAAAATAACCAACATAACAGACAACTCACGCGGGAACGTCACTAATATATAAATATATAATCCGGGTGCACCCAAAATACAAGGAGTTTTCCAAAAGAAATACAACTACAATACTGATACAATGGGATAGAATACATGTAGTCGTACGGTCTAGCAACTGCCGAAGAGGATCCGACTCCAAAGCGCTCCGTCCTCGGTCACCACCCACCCGGACCTACTGCGGTCCTGAAAAAGATGCAACAACAATGCCTGAGTTTCCAGAAGGAAACCCCGTATGCCAACTCACCTATATGCATGCATCACATAATGAACCTATCATACTAGTAGCATGTCATGGCATCAACCGAAATGGAAAACAGTTCCCCCAAAGGGTAAAACAGGACATCAGTCCGACAATCAATCATCGGGTCTCCCGAAGAGACCTACTGCAGGCACATGCAGTCTAGCAGCCCGCGACATCGCACCCCCCACACGCGGCTACACTACTCAAGGGTTCGGCAGGGAGCCTCTGTCACGTCTACGCGCCGATAGAAACAGATCTGTAAATCTCAGTGGTCTGGGCCACAGGGACCAACGGGGCCGTCGCCCGGAAGGTATAACAACAACATCTCGGTAGGTGCCCAGCCGAGGAAAACAACATAGCCGGCACAGCCTCGGCCCAACAATCATCATCGCCGGCACAGCCTCGGCGGCATCACCGGCACAGCATCGGTGGTCCATCACAACGTCCGGCACAGCATCGGACGGTCCAGACCGAAGTCTGCCAGGTCATCGGGCTCCTCGAGCCGCGAACACCAACTGCGCCGCTATAAAAGCAGGGCAGCGACCTCCGTAGCCCGAAGGCCGGTAGTCACCTCACCCAACGCCAGTTGCGTGCCCGCACAACATCAACACTGGGATCCGCGATCCCTCAGGCCTGCTATACTACAATAAGTCTAATCAATCCATCACATTTGTCACGCTCCATACCTGGAACTGACGCGTCCCGAACACCCACACTCTTCCCAACAGCGGTCCCTGGGCAGGCACGCATCACACGCCCACCGTCACCTCCCGGCTCACGCACAAGGCGAGGACACGGGTTTCCGTGGACAAGGTTGGTATTCAAAAGGGAACCTGGAATTCTGTTCTGGGCCCAAACGGTCGACCGTAAAAGGTGATTCGGTCGACCGTTTCCAGAAAGGAATCGGTCGACCGTCCCTAACACGGTCTACCGCTGCGCACAGAACACAATCCCCCAAACGGTCTACCGAAGGTCTAAAACCGGTCGACCGAACGAGGTCAAAATCCGGAGTTGGTCAACATTCAAAACATCCTATCGGTCGACCGACTCAGGGGTCCCGGTCGACCGACAACTAACAGTAAAACATTTTCAATCTTTTAATCCATCGGTCGACCAACTCAGGGGTCTCGGTCGACCGACAACAGTTAGGGTCAACCTATATTTTCTACGTCATATAACGGTCGACCGAACTCAAGCCTACGTCCGAACAACATGCAATATACACAAATAAACGTAAGTTCCGGTCGACCGAACACGAGGCCTCGGTCGACCGAAACGCAACAGGCAGTACAAATATACATGCAATCGGTCGACCGTCCGGTCGTCTTCAACCTTGCGCCAGCCGAGGTTTCTTCGCCCAAACGCGACGTCGGAGAGGCCTCCGACCTCCTCCGACCGACCAACACGACCCTCTCATGAGTGTCAACAACAAAACCACACTAGAGAGCGGCATACCTCAAATGAAGACGACGAAACGCCGGAGCAAGCTCACGCCTCCGTCCTCCTCACGCGCGCCCTCCTCCCCCCGCGACGACCTCCTCACGCCGGAACCTCCGAGCCTTCTTCCTCCTCTGGTCGCCGGACAGAAAAATGGAGAGGGAGTGAGAGAGTGCAAGTAAGGAAAAGAGAGAGAGAGAGAGAGAGATACTTAAATAACCCTACACCCCATCACCTCTCCCTCACCCTACACCATCACCCTACACCCCATCCATACTTCCCATCACATCCACCACTCCTTCCTCCATCCCTATGCAAACCCCTCTTCTAACCCAAATTAACCCATGCTTAACCCTAACAAGGGTTTGGGTTCTAACAAGAAACATACAGAGTCGCCCAGGTTTGGAACGAAGTTCGGTCAACCAGTGTTGGGTACGCGGTCGACCGGAAACTTCGAGGAGCTGCAAATCGACGATCAACATCGCGGTTCGGTCTACCGGAACTTAAGTCACGATCGACCGAAAACTTTCAGAGTCTCCCAGGCATTGTTCAGAAGCGCGGAACGGTCGACCGGCTCGGGGCTAGCGGTCGACCGAATGGTTGCAATTATGCACGGTTCTGTGCACCGGCCGACCGATGGAGAATTTCGATCGACCGTTGCAGATGGTTTTGCCCACGTTCTACTTTGCTTTTTGTACGATATTAGCCTACTATAAAATGGGATTTCGCCTTAATTTTGTAGACAACGTTTGTAATCTCGGTTGTTTCTCTTGTTGGAGAAGTAGAAGAAGGAAAGAAAACTCGCAAGAGACCCCCAAGGACGTAGAGACACATTGCCGAATCCTATAAAACACGTGTGTCGTGGTTTGTTCCAGGTGTGTTGTATGTTTGCTTATCTTTTGCATTTTGTGTGTGAGTTTCTTGTTGCATTAAGATTGGGAGAGAGTCAGGAGTTAAGTTTTGCATTCAATATTCGTTTTCGTTGTGCGTTTAATACATATTCTGTTAGTAGCATTGCTAAATCCCCTCCCAACAAGTGTCGACCACTTTGGTAAATTAATACTCGTACAACGTCCATGTTACCCAAAAAGGTGGTTCCTATCATATATGTCTCATGTTATTACCATTCTTTGTATATGTTGCTAATTACTGTAATTGCAGGCTAACATATATATATATATATATATATATATATATATATATTTATATTTATATTTAAAAATAAAACATATTTGTACAGTTATTGCAACTTATTTTCAGTTAATATTTTTATGCATATTTCTATTTAAGAAAATGAAAAAAAAAACCATAAGTTATCCTTTGCTTGTCATGAAGACCAATTTCTCCGAAGTTGCCACGTGTAGAAAACTCCAAATTAAACCCGGCAAGGTCAACATAAAATAAGACTGATCGATGAGTAATTAATTATTAATCCCACATGGGTTGTAATTAAGTAGATCGATGAGACAGGAGAGGTGGCTAGCTATATATAAGCTCCAAGCTCTCGACCCAATTACTCGTCTCTGCTAACAAATGCATGTTCCTCCAAGCAATTGAGGTCATCTGATAAGGTAGGTGTATGTGTAAGTGTAAGTAAGAGGAGAGGATCGAGAGGAAGAAGATGGTGAAGTTCTCACGTCAACTGGAAGCCCAACGCATACCCGAATGGAAGGATGCGTTTGTGAACTACAGGCAACTTAAGAAAAATATTAAAAAGATAAGACTCTCTCGTCCCCAACACAACTCCAACATCAATACCGGTGGTGTCGGTGTCCAGGGTTTTGGCTACTCGTTGCTCGACCTCGCCCGCCGTCTCAACCCTTTATTCGGTTCCGGGGGACACCACCACAACCAAGCTCAGGCATGAAATCCATGCATATATGATGCATGCATTAATTAATTAATTGTTACGTCTTCCCTAATTTTGCCGGATTAATAAGTAAGTATGTACTTCACGTGTTTTTTACTCATGCATGTTGACCACAAGAAAAGAAAAGAAAAGAAAAGAAACGTTTCTGGTTTCTTGATTTGCATGCCCTCGTTTTCCTCCTTAGTTTCACGAACACCTTGTGATTTTTTCTTCCTTTTGGTTGTTGTTAATTGGAGGCTGCGACATGCACGTTATCTCCAACAAAATTAAGCTTTATATATATATCTACCAATTTAACACAATTATATATATGTATATATGTATCACAAATATATGTTTTAATGCGACTTTCTTTTTAATAATGATTATGATTATACAGGCGGTAGATGAGGAGCAGTACGAGATAGAGCTGGTACATTCCAGAGAAGACGAGGTATTAATTAATTAATTATCTTAGATATGAAAAAAAAAAACACACACACACATATATATATAACATATATATTTATAAAAATGCTATGTTTGCAGGTGAAAGAATTCTTTGACAAGTTAGACGATGAGTTAGAGAAGGTGAACGAGTTCTATCTATCGAAAGAAGCAGAATTTGTGGAGAGAGGAGAAGCTCTCAAGAAGCAAATTCAGATCCTCGTTGATCTCAAGAAAATACTTCACGACCGCCGTCGTCTCAAACACCTCTCCGACACCTCCGGCAGATTCTCCCGCTTCAACTCCTCCTCCAACTTCTCCGGTACGTTTGTGGTCATATATATATGTACGTAAATGTTGACAAATTAAAAACTGTCATGATGATCATATATATATATATATATAGAAAGTGCAACGGAGACGGACGAAGCGACGCCGACGGAGATGATGTCTCCGGTGGCGGACGAGCTGGTGGCGGCTTTGGAGAGGAACGGCGTGAGTTTGATAGGGTCGACGAGGTCGAAGGCGAAGAAAGGAGGGAAGCCGAGGACGACGTCGATGAGAATCGACATCCCGTCAACGACACCGACGAGGACGATATCGGCGGTGACGTCGATCATATGGGAGGACATCGTGAACAGCAGCAACAACCCTAAAAAGGAAGGTGGTGGGGATTACATCACCCGGAAGAAGATCCAGTGCGCCGACAAGATGATTAGGGAAGCATTCCTTGAGCTCTACCGTGCTCTTGGATTCCTCAAAACCTTTAGGTAACTAACTTTTATATAATAATAATAATAATAATAATAATAATTTGGTTGAAATGTATAATTGTGATGTTCTGGTAGTTCTGACGTACGTGCATGGAAATCAGAAACCTCTATGCATGCATGCATGAGGGAAGAAGAAAGAATTAATGCATATGTTTTGACTTTGGGAACCATGCATGTACTTTAATAACGGGAACTTCCCACTCATTTCTCAACGCCTTAATCACACAATTTTGAGTTGCTGTTGTCATGTTTTTGTTTTATTATGGTTTCAAATTAATTAATCAAGTGTTTATGTATGTCTGTATTTAACAGCTCCTTGAACTTGATGGCCTTCAGGAAGATCCTCAAGAAGTTCGACAAGGTATTAGTTAGTATATATAGTAATCATTTTATTTATATAAATTGACTCTTATTAATTACATGCTAACCCGTTAAATCAATAGTCAATTCTTAGTTAATTCTTAACACCGCTCGCAGGTGTCACGGTCGGACCAACAAGAATCAGGATCATACATGAGAAAGGTGAAGAGATCCCACTTCGTCCTATCAGACAAGGTATATATATATATATATATATATATATATATATATATGTCTGTCTATAATACTCTATATATACCAGTCCGTACGTAATATTTTATGGAATTACAAGACATATTATTATTTATTTTACCATATAATTGGTGGACAACAGCAAACAAATAAAGCTACAAATTGTCTTTTTTGTTCGTTTGAAAAAGCATGAAACTCAACACAAATTGTGTTGGAGATTTCGGGTTGTGATAATCCTGGATTCTTCTCAGATCGTGTACGAATCACTTTCCGAACAAGATTATTCGATCCTTTTACACTGCCCGGGTTGCACGAATACCTTGTTAGGATAATCCTGAGAAGGAACAATCTCGTTCAGGCAATATGAACTTCGATCAGAAAGGTAGAGAAGGAGTATGAATTTTCGTATCTTTGTTTTTGAGTACCGAATCCCTCTTATAATGAGATAATCGAAAAAGCAGAATGGCGGTTGGGCGGTTACACAAACACCTTTTGGGTTGGTATTATCCACTCAAACGGAAATACACAAAATCCAATAAAAATTAATATGAATTTTCCGAAGAGCTTTCGGGGCGTTGCCCCGAACCCAGCCAGGGGCTCTGCCCCTTGGAACCCCGCCCGCTGACCTGGCAGCGGGATCCCAGCCAGGGGCTCTGCCCCTTGGAACCCCGCCCGCTGACCTGGCAGCGGGATCCCAGCCAGGGGCTCTGCCCCTTGTACCCCGCAGGGGCTCCGCCCCTCGACCCCTGCTTCATATTCGTGGTCGATAAACTGTTAGCTCAACAAGCGTGCACTCCGCACTACCCAAACTCGTTTCCGAGCCTAACAATAAATCGCATCGGTCTCAAGTAAATCACATTACGACTAAAATGAATCGATGACACTAAAATCACCAACAAATTGTTGTGCCGGCCGGGGTGGTTGTTGTCTTGTTGCGGATTCTAGGTTGTCCTCCAACAAAAATAATATAGGTTGAGTCTTGACAGATGGTTTATTTGTCCCGTCATTCGAGAAATAGGTCCATAAACATCTTGAAGAAACATTGAAATGTGAGATTAAAAGAAAAGAGTATAACTTTGTAAAGCTAAAAAAGGTATCCATATTCTATAGAGTACAGTCACAACTCGTTAAAAGTGACCACTAGGGTAATATTCGCGCAATATATATATTGGACAGAATATAATTGGAATAATGTTGCAGGTGGTGAGGCTGGGAGACGAAGTGGAATCCATATTCACAAAGCACTTTGCCAACAACGATAGGAAAAAAGCTATGAAGTTTTTGCGGCCCCAACAGCCAAAGGATTCCCACTCGATTACTTTCTTCGTAGGTAAATGAATATATCAACCAATTTAAAACCCTATGTAAAGTATTCTTTATTAATTCGTAGCTAATTATGTATATAGTATATCATAATAACACAAGAAACGTACGTGAAGTAGACAAAAGATTAAGTAATTAGAAAAGTGATGCAGGTCTTTTCACGGGAAGCTTCGTTACATTGTTCAGTGTGTATGCGATTTTGGCTCACCTCAGTGGCATCTTCTCCTCCATTACCCCAACAGATGGGACCAACGATTACATGCAAAAAGTCTATCCCATTTTCAGGTTTCTTTTTCCCCTCCCCCCCATAACAAGTTAGTCCTGACTCAGATACCTTAATGTTGGGGGTGTCGACCACTTCATTTTAATTACATCTCATCATCATCATCATCCATCAGATGGGAGTTTTGATGACTTTTCTTAGGTTTGTTGCATCCTTCACGCATACACATTAGACGCATAATATGATTAAATATCATTACTTAATTAGAAGCACACTAACAACTAATCGTATTATTAATTAACTGATCTTATGTTTTGATTCATGCAGTGTGTTTGCACTTCTAAGTCTGCACATATTTTTGTACGGTTGCAACCTGTATGCGTGGAAGAGAACAAGGATTAACCAGAACTTCATTTTCGAGTTTAATTCCACAACGGCTCTGAAACACAGAGATGCTTTTCTCATCTCTGCTAGTTTCATGACAGTGGTCGTCGGAGCGATGGTCACTCATCTCTTCCTCATCTCTTCTGGAATCTCTCCTCACCGTGTCGACTCTATCCCAGGAATCATTCTCTTGGTATTTTTAACATGCATATTGCATCTTAATTAAATGATCACAAACAAAAATGTATTAATTAATTAGAATTCAAACTAGCAACTCGATCATGACCAATTATTTGTGTTGATATATGTTTGATGCAGTTGTTATTGTTGGTGCTTTTCTGCCCCTTCAACATTTGCTATAGAGCAACTCGCATGTGTTTCCTTCGTGTCATTCGAAACATCGTGCTCTCTCCTCTCTACAAGGTACATGACATTAATATAAATATATAGTTTGAAGTTGAATCAAAATAAAGGGCATTATCATCATTATTACTAAGTGCTAAGGGTTATGTGTTTGACTAAATTGTTTAGGTGTTGTTAGTTGACTTCTTCATGGCTGACCAGCTAACAAGCCAGGTGAGAATATACATCATGCATGGGCTACTTAAATTAATTGGTTTTCTTAGTTGATGAGTAGTTAATCCTAGTATAATATTGTATTGTTTAGATTAATTTTTTGTAATGAATTTTTGTGTTGATCAACATATATATAAATATAGATACCATTGATGAGGCACATGGAGTTCACAGCTTGTTTCTTCATGGCTGGTGGATTCAAGAGTCACTCATATGAAACATGCACCAGCAGTCGCAACTACAAATTGCTTTCCTACATCATCTCATTTCTTCCTTACTACTGGAGAGCAATGCAGGTTTGACGATCGATATTAGTTCCAACTAACAAAATAATTAATATGTTAAAAGGTTTCAACTCATGACATTCATCTAATTAATATATATGTATATATAATTAATGAATGTGTATGTGTACGTACGTAGTGTGTTAGAAGATACATAGAGGAGGGATACGACATAAACCACGTGGCAAACGCTGGGAAGTACATCTCTGCCATGATTGCTGCTGCCGCTCGGATGAAGTATGCAATGGATCCGTCATCTTTCTGGCTTTTTATCGTGATATTGACTTCATCTGGTGCCACTGTTTACCAGTTGTACTGGGATTTTGTTAAAGATTGGGGGTTCTTCAACAAGGACTCAAGGAACCCCTTCCTTAGAGACGAGCTTGTTCTCAAGAACAAAACCATCTACTATGCGTCTATTGTAAGTGATTAATATTGTTAATGCTATGCCATCACAACTAATTTCAATTTCAAGTTGAGTTACTTATAATTAATTATATATATATATATATATGATGCAATCATTAATGGTTGTACGTACGTACGTAGGTTTTGAACTTTGTTCTGAGACTGGCATGGGTGGAAAGTATAACCCGTGTGAGTTTGGAGCATAGGCTGGTGGACTTTGTCTTGGCTTCACTTGAGGTCATTCGTCGTGGACACTGGAACTATTATAGGTACCAATTGATTTTTGGTTGGATAAATAAATTTTGAATTGGTTACGATATTTTTGTTAAATAAATTGTAGGTTGGAAAACGAGCACTTGAACAATGTGGGTAAGTTTAGGGCCGTGAAGATGGTACCGCTGCCCTTCCACGACGTGGACTCTGATTGACGTACTGGTGTGTTGTTAGCTTGCAAGCCACGTACAATTTTGCCCGACAACGACAACATCGTAATCGCGCAGCAGTACTTGTGGACCCGATTAAAGATTCTCCATCATTGATGCGGCCATGTGCATGAGGATTCTAGCTATTTTTCTTGCATGAAAAAGCAAACCTAAAATCATCAGGAGCTTCGAAGTAATTAGTATCATTAAGAAATTACTAATTAACATGTAGTACGTCAACCTTGTTCCCACCAAGTTTAATTTGGTTGGTGCGTGATTCTGTAAACAACAATCTGTCTCACTTCTGATGACATGAATTAAGGTTAAATATTATTTGCTATTTTATCTTTGCAAATTGTGGAATGATTGTTGAAAAACTCTGATTAATTGTTAAGGTTGTTGGCATTTGTCTAGCTCTTTTAAGTTTTAAGTACATGCATGCATGCATGCATGCATGCCTGCATGAAACAACCCGGCCGACCCAAATAGGAAGGGAAGGGTGTGGGGAAACTGTGATTAATTCCAAGCACCAAATCAAAACTCCAACATACTCATATACGAATCGATCGATCGCCTTCTATTCTACGCGATATTCTCCATATGTACTAATGAACTACTACTATTTGACTCAATCATACTAGCTAGCTGTATATGAATCGATCGTCCCCACCAATGCCCCGCAAAATCGCATCCTCCAGGCACCTGTGTGCAAAATCGGGCGGTTTTCCGCCCGATTTCGTCCGAGTTTAATCCAAAACATAAAGTCACTTATTTTTTGCAAGAAATGTAAAAAGTAAAAGACATTAATTAGTCAAACCTCATTCTTCATCCGAGTTTAATCCAAAACATAAAGTCAAACCTCATTCTTTTTGTGTGGTCTTGGGAGGAAGAAAAACACAATTTTTCCTTGTGAAGCGGACCCAATATTTCTCTTGTACGTACGTAGCTGCCACGTGTAAAAAAAGGCAAAACCCAAAGGTCAACATATAATATGACTCACAAATCCGAGATGTGTAGGTGTAGCTTGCACCCAACCACCAACCAACCAACCAATTCACAACCCAGGACAGCCCTGGCCAGGCCAGGAGGTGCCTATATAACCTTCACCCTCACTTCCCAACTCCCCTGCCCATCCATCTACTATACATCTTCCTCTTCTATCTCTCTCCAAAAATCCATTTAAAAAATAACAACAACAAAAGCTAGCTAGCGCACACAACACACACACATAGGATAATTAAGAAGAAAATTAAAAATGGTGAAGTTCTCACGTCAACTTGAAGCCCAACTCATACCGGAGTGGAAGGATGCTTTTGTGAACTACAGGCTACTGAAAAAGAACATCAAAAATATCAAACTCTCACGTCCCCGACAAGCTTCTAATGACAATATGGGTGGTGGTGCCGATAGCTCCAGTTTCGCGGTTGTCGACATGGCCCGCCGCCTCAAATGCCGCTTCTTCGGCACAAATCACCACCACAACCAAACTCAGGCATGACATGCATTAATGTTATGTTGGTGTTAATTTGTTAGGTTTCTTAATTTGCATGTTCTCCTTCTTTGTCCTTATAATTTTCACGTACGATCGAGTACTTGGTGAATTAAGTTTTTGGTTTTATTTAATTAGAATTAATCTTTTTATATATTATGGTTGTCATTTTGGAGTGTTGGCACACGTTCGTCATCTCCACCACAATCGCATGAGTTTTACTTAGCTTCCAATACAAGTTAATGTATGGTAGTACATGTTTAATGTTGATTTTGTTTGTGATAATTATGATATTCAGGCTGAAGATGAGGAGCAGTACGTCGACGTGGAGTTGGTGCACTCCAGAGAAGATGAAGTATGAATCATAATATAATGCATGATGATCTTATCTTAATAGAAAAATAGTTTCTTTAAAATAAAAAAAACTAATTTGCAGGTGAAGCAATTCTTTGAGAAGTTGGATGAAGAACTGGAAAAGGTGAAGGAGTTCTACGAAGCCAAAGAAGCCGAGTTTGTTGAGAGAGGAGAAGTTCTCAAAAAGCAGGTTCGGATCCTCGTCGATCTCAAGAAGATTCTTCATGACCGCCATCGTCTCAAAAACCTCTCCTTATTCACCAACAACTCCGGCAGATTCTCCAATTTCTCCGGTAATATTTTTTGAAAGCATTATATATATATATATATATATATATATATATATCCAATTAATTCTTCAGAAAGACTCATATATTTATATATATATATATATATATATAGAAAGTGGGACGTCGGGGACGGACGAGGCCTTAACACCAGCAAAAATGATGTCTCCAGTGGCAGAGGAGTTGGTAGCGGCTTTGGAGAGGAATGGCGTGAGTTTGAATATGAAATTAGGAACAAAGCCGAGGACGACATCAATGAGAATCGACATTCCATCAACAACACCGACAAGAACCATATCGACGGTGTCGTCGGTCATTTGGGAGGACATCGTGAATAGCAACAGCAACAAGTACCCAAAAAAGGAAGGTGGTGGGGATTACATCACCAAGAAGAAGATCCAGTGCGCCGACAAGATAATCCGAGGAGCATTCCTTGAGCTCTACCGTGGGCTACGATTCCTCCAAATTTACAGGTGTAAATCATATTAATTATTAAACTAGTTGTACAGAATATATATATATACACACACAAATCGGTACAACTAATTAAGTTCCTTATATATCCTTGTATGATTATAATGCGTGTATGTACATGTCCTATCACATAAGACCTTCATTAATTTTCTCTATCCACCATAATTTATTTTCAACTACCAATTCATAAAGATAATAGAACTCTCGATATGTCTAATATATAATAAACTTATTACGGTTTATATGATATCTTTATTTTACCAATTAGGGCTTGATATCTGGTATTCGATTAGCATAGAATAATTATAAATTACATTGATATCCTCTGTTACTTCATGTCTTCATGCATGAGAAGTAAGTTTGGCTGGTATATATATATATATATATATATATATATATATATATATATATATATATATATATATATATATATGTTTGTGATATTGGTGCAAGTAATTAATGGTGGTTCTGACGTGCATGGAAGAGATTGTTCCATGCATGCGTGATGGAAGAAGAAGAATTATTGTATTTAACTTTGTAAACGACAGTCAATCATTCTACAACACGTTGACAGATATCAAGCCCTAATTCATGCATTTGACTATGTAAACGACACTTCGAACTGTGGTTTGACTTAATTAAACTCTTGATCTTAGTCCACATCCACATCCAAAGATGCATGTGTGGACGTTTAAATCAAGTTCTAACCTAACCTATGTTTAATTTGACAGTTCACTGAATATGGTGGCTTTCAGGAAAATCCTCAAAAAGTTCAACAAGGTAACAAAATTCTAACTAATTACTACCTGCCTACATTTAATTGTCAATAAATGCAAACAGGCCCTTAAGAATTCGCATATATGCATGCAGGTGTCGCGGTCGGACCAACACGAATCGGAAACATACCTGAGAAAGGTGGAGAGATCCCACTTCGTCAGCTCTGACAAGGTACGTACGTATACATTAGTTAGGACCTAAAAAATTAATTATTTAACTAATCGGTGGACAGCATCTAGAACCGAGTATCCCTCCGGACCTGGACCCGGACCGTACCCGGATGCTCTTCGAGGTCCTGATTGGATTTTTGTGGAGAATTTTAGATTTTGAACCGAATTCAGACCGGACCGAAACTCAAATCCGTTCCAAGATCCAGACCAATTGAATTCGGTCGGATCTGGTCCAAAAAATCATACCGGATCGAAAAATACTCTCCCTTGTCAGCAGCAATAGCAAAGCGAAGGAAAAACAAAATGAACCCATAAATTATCGTGACCCTACAAAAAATCTAGTGTGTCTGCTGATGTCGCCATCAACACCAATGCCAATATCTATCTAATAAGTGGGAGTGGCTCTAACGTGTGTGGCACCAATTCCATTGCAATTTCGGTGGTCCGAATTCGATTATCACTTGTAGTTGATTAGTTATATCGGAACAGCTAACTATATCTAAAATTCTAAATAAACTAACCATATGTTAGATATTATAAGAAAATTATATACAGGTTGAAGTTATTATATTTTGATTCATCACACATCTTGGGTGTGTATTGGCACAACCTTTGATACTTCATTTAGCAACTAACTAGTTGATTAAAGTAGATGTTTGGTGGTAATTAACTAATTGCTATATGCATGTGTTTAGGCTGTGAGGCTCGGAGACGAAGTGGAATCCACATTCACGAAGCACTTCGCCAACAATGATCGGAAAACAGCCATGAAATTTTTACGACCCCAACAGTCCAAAGATTCCCACACAATCACTTTTTTTGTAGGTAATAACCAATTGCTTAAATGTATACTATAGCTTATTAGTTTATGGTTAGTATTACTTACATTTAGTATAACACAAGAAATTAACGTTAAATAACTTGTGAGAACTGATGGATTGTGTGTACGTGGTTGAGCAGGTCTTTTCACGGGAAGTTTTGTTACTTTGATGATTGTGTATGGGTTTTTGGCCCACCTTGCTGGCATCTTCACCGCAGATGGGACCAACGATTACTTGCAAAATTTGTATCCTATTTTCAGGTAATATTATTTCAGTTACGTACCAATTAGGTTTGTTGCATCCTTCACGCATACACATTAGACGCATAATATAATTAAATATCATTACTTAATTAGAAGTACACTAACAATTAATCGTATTATTAATTAACTGACCTTATGTTTAATTTGATGCATGCAGTGTGTTTGCTCTTCTAAGTCTTCACATATTTTTGTACGGGTGCAACTTGTATGCGTGGAAGAGAACAAGGATTAACCAGAACTTCATTTTCGAGTGTAATTCCAAGACGGCTCTTAAACACAGAGATGCTTTTCTCATCTCTGCTAGTTTCATGACAGTAGTCGTCGGAGCGATGGTCACCCATCTCTTCCTCATCTCTTCTGGCATCTCTCCTCACCGTATCGACTCTATCCCAGGAATCATTCTCCTGGTATTTTTAACATGCATATTGCATCTTAATTTACTAAACATGTACATCTATTGTTTTGTTTGTTCATATTTAAGACCAAAATTACTTTGAATGATGTTTCAGTTGTTCATGTTGGTGCTTCTGTGCCCATTCAACATATTCTACCGGTCAACTCGCCTGTGTTTCCTCCGTATCATCCGAAACATTATCCTCTCTCCTTTCTACAGAGTAATTAATTACTAATCAACAGCAACTATTTAGTCTGTGATTTACTATCATTACAAGGCGCTAAGATTAATGATGAATTCGACTTGTTTAGGTGTTGTTAGTTGACTTCTTCATGGCTGACCAGCTAACAAGCCAGGTGAGAATATACATCATGCATGGGCTACTTAAATTAATTGGTTTTCTTAGTTGATGAGTAGTTAATCCTACTATAATATTGTATTGTTTAGATTAATTTTTTGTAATGAATTTTTGTGTTGATCAACATATATATAAATATAGATACCATTGATGAGGCACATGGAGTTCACAGTTTGTTTCTTCATGGCTGGTGGATTCAAGAGTCACTCATATGAAACATGCACCAGCAGTCGCAACTACAAATTGCTTTCCTACATCATCTCATTTCTTCCTTACTACTGGAGAGCAATACAGGTCTGTTATCTAATTAGTTATTATATATAGTTCCAACTAAACAATTTCAAGTCGATCAATTTCATATATGATACAAGTTTTTTGTTTGAGTTAAATTAATCTCATGCATCATTCTAATTAATGATCTATATCTTATATAATTAATGTTTATGTGTATGTGTA
The DNA here is from genome assembly GCA_963682175.1 of Triglochin maritima. Lineage (NCBI taxonomy): Eukaryota > Viridiplantae > Streptophyta > Magnoliopsida > Alismatales > Juncaginaceae > Triglochin > Triglochin maritima. Next base: position 64,308,390 of record OY821771.1, read on the forward strand.
CGTAGTGTGTTAGAAGATACATAGAGGAGGGATACGACATAAACCACATGGCCAACGCTGGGAAGTACATCTCTGCCATGATTGCGGCTGCCGCGAAGATGAAGTATGTAATGGACCCGTCGCCTTTATGGCTTTTTATCGTCGTGCTGACTAAGTTGGCCGCCACATTTTATCAGTTGTATTGGGACTTTGTTAAGGATTGGGGGTTCTTTAACAAGAATTCGAGGAACCGTTTCCTGAGAGACAAGCTTGTGCTTAACAACACAAGCATATATTATGCATCCATAGTAAGTGCATCATGTATGCATGTAATATTAAAAACTAATGCAATTTACCTTATATATATATATATATATATACATCACAAAAACTTCCAAACTTACTAGTTGTTACTTATTGTGGTTATCGTAGGTGTTGAATTTTTTGTTAAGACTTGCATGGATTGAAAGCATAACCCGCGTGAGTGTGGGGAGTTTGGAACATAGACTAGTAGATTTCTTCTTGGCTACACTTGAAGTTATTCGACGTGGACATTGGAACTACTACAGGTATACATTAAACAAGTCAATTGGGTTAATTTCAGTTGGAAATTTACTTGAATTTATGATTGATCTTAAATTGATTGATTGTAGGTTGGAGAATGAGCACTTGAACAATGTAGGCAAGTTTAGGGCGGTGAAGGCAGTCCCATTGCCTTTCCGAGAGGTGGACTCCGAGTCCGATTGATGTAGCCAACTAAAATCACCTACTAGTATTAGCTAACCTTAATTGCTACCACCATGTTTTTGATTGGTGTGTGCATGATTGTCTCATTTCTCATCAAATCAATTAATGGATTGTGGACTCAGCCTTCAGGATGTTTTTGTTTCTTTCGGGCCCGTCCAGAGCAACTTCAGTCCCACTACCGATTGAGTTTTTTTTGTTGATCAGTAGTATGTGATGTTGATTAGTTTTTGTGATATTTATACGTAACAAAACAATACGTATATATAATGGTTAATAGGGCTGTAAATGGGCGGTTCGTAGGCGGTTATTGTTGGGAGGGAGATCTAACAATGCACTAACACGACGTGGATTACACGCACCACAAAATCGAATATTGAATGCGGAAACTATAACTTCTGACCCTCTCCCAATCTTAATGCAACAAGTAAACACAAATAAGATGAAATAGTAAGCAATCACACAACACACCTGAAGCAAACCACGACACACGCGATTTTACAAGGTTCGACACGATGCCTACGTCCTTGGGGGGTCTCCTGCGGGTTTCCTTTCCTTGAAGTTCTTCTCGAAAAAGAGAAGTCTCCGCGATTACAAAAGATTGGAAGCAATATGTCTCCCAAAGCACTCTAGATCTCTCTCTAGCCTAATCTCTCTCAAGGAAATAAGTATTGTATGTTGTCTTACAAGATTAGGGCAAAAAACCTATTTATAATGGGATAAATTCGTACAGAGAATGATTCAGATCGTGCATAACTGCCTCAAAACGGTCGACCAAAATTGCCCATCGGTCGACCGTGTTGGCTTTTTGGCCTTAATCTATTTTTTGATGATTTAATCAACTAATCTTAATTATAATCATGTAGAGTAGCACACATATTGCATTACATATATATTGCTTTGTGCTAACCTCAACAGGTGATCAAGACTCAAGGAAGAAAGGAAAATCAAGTCAAGACATGTAATCAAGCTCATTTGAAGACATGTATTTTGTATTTCTTTGAGTCTTTAGGAACTTGTGTGTTTTGAGCATACTTGAGCTAAAATCAACTTAAACACACACTAGGTTCCTTATAGAAGTCACACACAAAATTTCACATAATTTGGACTTCAATAGATCACCCAAACTTAGACCGGAAAACACTAAACCTGAACCCTAACTGTCTGCCCTCATTCGGTCGACCGCAACATGTCGTTTGGTCGACCGGATGATCAAGTATTCTGTTTTGTGTTTCCCTGTCTGGTTTCGGTCGACCGCACCTTCTCTCTCGGTCGACCGTTTGAACTTAATCTTCCGACCGTTATTTTTGTCGTATATACCCAACGGTCGTATTCGTATTAAACCAAGTATAGCCCAAATACATTTCATGTATCGGTCGACCGTTTGTTCATCTCTTGACAAACCCAAATCTCCTGGACAAAATCGGTCGACCGCTAGATCTGTTTCGGTCGACCGAATACATCATTGTTTGTCAACCCGAAAATGTCTGGTACAAATCGGTCGACCGTTTCCCTCTAGGTGTTTGACCGATCACTTAAGTGTACCTAAGTCGTAGCGTTGGGTGGTCAACCGTTGCTTAACCGGTCGACCGAACTTAGTTCAAAATTGCCTAACCGTCGACCGTTCATACCGATCCGGTCGACCGAATTCACCCAGAATTGGGTCTTGCAGTTTCTGTTTTGTGTAATCACACATCAACTCTTACACAATCAATCCCAACGGCTCTATTCTCTCTAATGCCTATATAAAGAGTTGTAAAACACATTTTAACACAACTCTCCCACTAAAAACTTGTCCCAAACATTAGAGAGAATCCCAAACACTCAAAGCCTCAAACCTTCCACACTTTAGTCATAATTCCAATCCTACTCAAGTGTGCTCAAGAATTAGAGAGTGTTGCTCCACTCAAATTATTTGTCAAAGGAAGCAAGTGAAGGATTTCATGTTTAATTATGCATGTATATTTGTCGATTTTTTTTGCATAATAAGGATCAATTACAATTTTCTACGATTTATTTCATGCATGCATCGGTTTGTTTCAAAAACTAGTTTCAAAAACTCATTAAAACAAACATGGGCTCCGAAATTCATACCTAGAAGTTCTCTAAAACTTCATGATGATCCGGAGATGCTGAAGAAGACGATCGTCGCTTCCCGTTGCGCCGGATGCCTCCGAGTGTTCACCGAAACCCTAAACAAGGTTGGAGAGAAAAGAGCTAGCCAATAAATCTCCAAACAAGCTTAGAATCTAGCTACAAACCCTTTCCTTAATCTCTGAGATTTCTCCTTCCAAAGACTTAGAAAACTAAGAGAATTTTCGTGAATTTTTGTGGTGAATTAGGAGAGAAAATATTTAGCAAAAACTTCTAACATAATCAAGGAGAATAAGGACCTATTTATAGGCTCCGATCTTACTCGCAATAATTTGGAGCTAATCCAACCATTGATCAAATTAATCTCTTAATTATCAAAGGCAGAAAATCGATCGGGACTCGGTCTACCGAGACATACTCGGTTAACCGAATGTCACGTTCGGATTTCCGTGCACTTGACAGATGACCGATTCTTAAGGAGAAAAAATCTTCTTTAACCGTTCGGACGAATTCGCATTTTGACCAAGTGCCATTCGGTTAACCGAAATTATCGGAACTGGACATTGTTCGGTCGACCGTTTCTGGTTCGGTATACCGACCCAGAGTTCCAGGCACTTTGGTCAAGTTCGGTCAATCAACTTGACCATCCGTTCCACGTTCGGTTGACCGATCCACAGATCCTTCGGTCGATCGAACCTTAACGGATTACCGAACTTCTACCCGATTTTGCCTTTTTCAAATTTTGGATTTATTTCCAACAAAATTTGAACTTTAGGGGTTTAAGCAAATTCACAACTTATGCAATATATTATCCTATGTAATAATAAATTATTGCATCCCATAATATATGCATCTCATATGAATTTATCATGATTCTAATTATGTTTATATACAACATAATTGATTTTACTTGTTCACCACATGTGTCATATTTTCTATAAGAAACCCGACACATCAAATGAATCAAAATCAAGCTTCTTGTTTTCCGGTTTTTGCGGTGTGACCTATGGGAGGATCTAGACTAAGTTGTCAGTGATATTAAGAGCTTAATATCATAAGCTATAAGCGGTATCTAGCTACACATTATAGCTCCCAATTAGTTAGATGTCTTAATTCCACTCGAACCAAAACCCGATCAATTTAGTGATGGAGTGCACCACTTGTGTCTGTCCCTTGCCTCATGATATTAAGAATACACACAAAGTAGTATTGTGTCATCTTTGTATTAGTATTCATTTCTTGATCTCTTTAAGCTAGTTATAAATATGTGACTTAACTCAAATCACATTGTGCACATTATAATTTTGCTTTATCAAAGGGCTCACTAATATCATCACTCAATTAAGAGGGGCAATGATAATCTTTTGACTAACTATCTTCTCCAACAAAAGTTGTACTTAACCAACCAATGTCTTTACACTACACTTATTGATAGCTCAATATACTAATTTAATTAAGCATTCCTTAAGTGATTGAATATAAGTCTCATATCAAAGGACCAAAGACATAGTAAAATATTAATGACACAGAAACACATTTCTATAATATTTTACTTATTAGGTCTATTCAGTATACAAAAGTAATATTTTCCTCTTTTGCATACCCGTGTCGTCACTCACTTGTAGAGCTACAATGATCTATGACCAACACGACAATCTTAACTCGGTAATTAATGTCCCATGTCAATTACCATGATTGCGAATATCTTTTGTTTTATGTAAACCAATATCTTTTAGAGCTCTACGGTTAAGGACCAAGAGTCTCTTCCTTAACACTTCTAAAAGACGAATAACATAAACAAGGAACAAAATGATTTCTTATTCAATTCATAATAATTGACATTTAAAAGTAAAACTTTTAGAACACATTCCCTTCAATCTCCCACTTGTTATTAAACTTTTCTTTCTCATACATACTCAATGCATAAAACAATAATAACTAGGGTAAACCCCATTATATATCAATCATCAAGCCAATCTACATGGTTCCTCAATCCCATGGACTCGAAATGCATTTCGCCCTTGGCTTGGGATAAGGGTTTTGTGAATGGATCAGCTGTGTTGCTGTTGGTGTCCACCCATAAAAGATTTATTTTGCCTTCGTCGATGAGGTCATGTGTCACGAAGTACTTACGATCTATGTACTTCACTTTGTGGTGTGATCTAGGATCCTTGATTTGCGAGATAGATGCACTATTGTCGCAAAATAGCTCTATTGGTTCCTCGCTCGAGGGAACTACTCCAAGATCTTCAAGGAACTTCTTGATCCACACTCCTTCCTTGCTCGCATCAGCGACAACCATTACTTCGGAAGCAGTGGTTGAGTCGGCCGTAGTGCTTTGCTTCCAACTACGCCAACTCACAGCTCCACCATTCAGAAGAAAGACGTATCCTGATTGCGACCTTCTATCGTCTGGATCACTCATGAAACTCGCATCCGAGTACCCTTCGGCTATCAACTCCCTTTGACCTCCATAAACAAGAATCTTATCCTTAGTCCGATTAAGGTACTTCAGGATATTCTTGACCGCAGTCCAATGCTCAGGACCTGCGTTGGATTGGTGACGACTTGTCATTGGATTGGTGACGACTTGTCACGCTTAGAGCATACGAGACATCGGGTCTTGTGCAAGTCATTGCGTACATGATCGACCCAATTGCCAAAGCATAAGGGACATCCTTCATCCACTCTAAGTCCTTACGCGATTCCGCACGTTGAGACTTCTTGAGTTGCACACCCATACTCATTGGCACACTGTCCTTTTTGGAGTTGTTCATCTTGAACCTTTCCAAGACCTTGTCAATGTATGTACGTTGACTGAGGCCAATGAGTCTACGGGATCTATCTCGATATATCTTGATTCCCAAGATGTATTGAGCCTCACCCATATCTTTCATTGAAAATGCAGATTTCAATGAACTTATCGTTTGCTCAAGCAAAGGAATATGATTGCCCATGAGCAATATGTCATCGACATATAAGATTAGGAATACTACATGGGTCCCACTGACCTTCTTGTATATACAAGGTTCTTCCTTACTTTGAATGAAGTGAAGCTTCTTCACTTCCTCGTCAAAGCGTTCGCTCCAACTCCTTGATGCTTGCTTCAATCCATAAATGGATCTTTGAAGCTGGCATACCTTCTCGCTATTCTTTGGATCTTCAAAACCTTGAGGCTGTACCATGTACACATCCTCCTCCAAGTTCCCATTAAGGAACGTCGTTTTGACATCCATTTGCCATATTTCATAATCATGAAATGCAGCAATAGCGAGCATTATCCGAATAGATTTGAACATGGCAACCGGTGAAAAAGTTTCATCATAGTCAATTCCTTGAACTTGAGTGAAACCCTTCGCTACAAGCCTCGCTTTGTAGGTTGTTAAGTTCCCATCCATGTCCATCTTCCTCTTGAAAACCCGTTTATTTTGAATGGTCTTTTTCTCTTGAGGAAGGTCAACCAAGTTCCACACTTGATTATCATACATGGATTCTATTTCGGATTCCATGGCTTTAAGCCATAGTTTGGAGTCTTCCCTTTCCATTTCTTCTTGGAAGGTCAAGGGATCATTGGTATCTAGTACCATGATTTCATGAAGTCCCAGATATAACTCGGGTTTCATGAAGTCCCAGACATTCTTTAGACATAAATTTAAACCACTACATATTTGAAGCACCACAGAACCTTGTGCAACCGCAGAAACGTTCGCACCATTTCCGACCTTCAATTCTACCTCGTTCCTCACGAGTTCCTTCCTATCCACGAGTAGCTGCACATTAGAAACTATGTGAGCACAAGACCCGGTATCAATTACACAATCCTGGACAGAGGTGGCTAAATTTATTTCAATAACAAATATACCTTGGCCTTTTTTGGGCGCCGACGTTCAATCACTCTGTTGTCAAGGTCTTCCTTGTATTTGGGGCAATTTGGCCGGATGTGTCTTTTTTCACCGCAGGGAAAGCACTCCGTATTGGGAGTTGGAGATTTCTGAGATTTCCCCCTCGAGACACTCTTATGAGCACCTCCTACTCCCTTGCTCTTCATTGAACCAATTTTGGTAGATTTGCCCTTTCCTTTACCAATCTTTTGGCTCCTCCCATGGATGGCAAGGACTTGCTTGTCCCTACCTTTGCCCATGTCAACTTCAGCAGTTTTGAAAGCGTTGTGCGGCTCCTCAAGACTCACCCCTTTTTCACGCACGTGGTAGTGCATCACAAAGTCCTTGAAGGACGGGGCTAGAGAGCCAAGAATCATATCTTCAGCAATGTCCTCGGGCATTGGTGAAGAGAGCTTTGCCAACTTCTCAAGGTACCCTTGCATCGTGAGAAAATGCATGGATACCGATGTTCCCTCCGCCATATGGCACCTTGTGAGTGCGATGGTGGTCTTTTAGCGCTCCTTTCGGGCACTATCCATGAACATCTTAGATAAATCCTCCATGGTCTTCTTGGGTTTTGAATCCAAGTATTTCGCTTGAAGCGAGTCACCCATGGATGCTAGCATAAGACCGTGAACCTGGTTCTCTTGGTCTTCCCACTTGGCCTTAGCCTCTTTCTCTTCATCGGTTAATCTCTCATTCCACTTTGGGATTGGACCTTCCAAAATGTGAGACAGTTTCTCAAACTTTAACACGATGTTGAGTTTGAGTTGCCAACTAATGAAGTTTGAGACATCATTTGCTAAATGGTGTCTTTCTATCATGGATCGTACGATAGGTTGGATGTTTGATATTTTTCTACAAAATAAATCATACAGGTTTTAATGCCAATTTTATGTTTTAATACACATGCATACATATATCGAATATAAATGTAAATGTTGCAAATAAAAATTTTGCCCATAAATGCAACAATCCAAGATCCCATCAATTGTAATATAGACTAGCTAAGGGTTATCGAATACATTACAATATCAAGGTAAGAAAACAGTTTCTAATCACAACCTTTTTGAATTTTAGCAACATTAGCATCTTCAAACTCTTGTGACTCTTGTCGTTTTAATTATGAGGGAATACGACCTATCCTCGAAAGAAAAACTTTTTCCCAAAACCGAGCGAGGGCTCCAGGTAATGTTTAAGAAAACTTATTTTCATTTGATACGAGATACGTTTGTCCATTGTATTCACAACTAAACATATTTGGGGTTCACTAGGGTGAAATGCACCTCATATATTTAATCGTGGCACAACAATAGACAACCATTATATCTCCCACTATTCCCAAAGATGGAGGGAGCTATCTCCCGCTAAGGGCGAGCATAGTATCCCTCGATCAATGACTGCTAGTGGATGAAATAAGAAGGAAATTCATTCTTAATTTTTGTTGGACAATTTAACATGTGATTTAGAATTTTAGGTTATCATGCATATTATTAATCATACACGTCCTAACATTCAACACATTCATCACATGCATAGCAAGATAAAAACAGAAATTAAACATTCACACAATCCACATCGTGTGAGTTTATATGTTCCCTTCGATCCTCGATCCTCGATCCCTGATCTTCGATCCTCGATCGATGCGCTACAGCGGCGACTTCCTCTTGCACCGGAGATGTAGATTTTACAGAAAATAAACATGCTCCTCACATTCGATAAAAAACCGACTAGTACAAGTACTATGTAAAAACCTCTCATATGCAAATGCAACTATCTAAAAGACGGAAAGGGAGAGAATTTTGGATTTTACATACATAAGCCTCTGTATAATAATGATTACATACATTCATAATTGCTGATTTGGAACATATAAACCCACAATTCCTCCAAAGACAACTCGAGCATCCATGCACGCAATATTTCTATAAACTAGGGGTGTTAGTGGATGTCCGAAATCCGAGAATCTGTCCGCGTCTGTATTCGTTTTATCCGAGAATCCGTCATCCGTGAATCCGTATTCGTATCCGAAACTTAATAGCCGAGAACTGGCGGAGCAAATATGGATATTGATACATCCGATCCGAATAACATCCGCTCCGAGATTGAATATCCGTATTATAAGATCCGTGTCTGTATTCATATCCGTATATGTATCCGCATCCGTTTAATATCATACATAACATATGTATATGTATATATTTATTAAAATTTTATAATTTGTATGTAGTTGCTAATTAATTGAAACTTAATAAGTTAACGAGTTAATCTTATTAATTGATCTTTGATATGTAATATGAAAAAGTATGTTCTTTTTATATAATTTACCCAACAACTATATAATCACTTTTTTCACCAATGCAAAACCTAACCCAACCCTAACTGTGCTGCCTCCGCCTCCTCCCAAACCGGCTCCGCCCTCTTCACGTGTCACCTCCACCTCCTCCCGTTGTGCGTTACCTTGTTGTCGCGTCCTCCCATCGCACCTCGTCGTCTCTGCCCCCTCGTCGTCGTCGTCGCCGCCGCCGCACCTGAACCTTCTTCTTTTTATTTAGAAAAATAATAAAAGTTGCGATCTTTATGCAGGTGCGAGCGATCGACTTTGCTCGGCTGAATCACAACACGATATCCTTCTTCAACTACTCCAAGCCCGACTTCGTCACCTCCAACGTTGCAAAGGTTTCTTTTCTTTTCTTCTCATGTGGATGGTTGGTTGAAAGAAAAGAAAAGGAAAAAAGTGATTAGTCCTGAGTAAATGTCATAAATAAGTTTCTTGACCAATTGATAGCTTTTGATTTAGCTTGTAATTCTAAGTTATGTGTTTGACCAAAGATTATGATAATAGGTGAATTTTTTTGGTTGGGTATGAATGTATGATAAAAGATAATGTTATAGGTTTCCTTTCAGAAAGCTGGAAAGGAATCTCATTAGTTTCTTCTGTTTCATATTTGACAATTATTTTGCCATGCTTGTTTCTTAGTTCTTTCATCTAGGTGCCTATGGTTTGCTTGGCATACTCTAATTTTTCTTTTCTACTTGGGTGCTCTTTTACAGGATATGTTTTTGCAAAGTGTGCAGTCCATGAGATTTTACACCGACAGTATCAGAGAACTTGTCGAGGTAAGTCGGTAACATGATTTTGTGCAAAATGGTACACCATTTTCATATTTTTATCTTTCAGTTTTCATTTATATTATGTATTTTTGGTGTTGCTTTTTCTTTATAGATAATCTTATTGTGTTCCACCGAAAGTACTTCATTTGGTTCATTACTAATCTGGTTCTTTCTTTCGAAAAATCTCACAGGACGAATTTGATTTTCATCGGGAGAACTGGGAATGGGGTGACTAAAAAACTCAAAAGGGTCCTTGCCCTAGGTGCTTACAGTAATAATAATGGATTGTGCCTCCACAACATGTTTATTCAGAAAGACAATCTTCATGTGACCTTTATTTATTTTTAATTTGCGATTTTTTTCCGAATGAATAAAGCATTTGCTGTATATGAATAATAGATCTGTATATGCATTTCCGAATGAGGTGTTGTGTTGTCACCTAAAATGGGTGTAAGGACCTGAAATTTGAGAGACGATTGTGCATGATAGAGGCGTCGTATTTGATTGAGTCAGTTTTTTTCTATTCAAAGTTATCATTTCAACAGAAGAAAAAAAAGTCAAAGCCTTTTTCATGAAACAATTGCCATTTTCTTCTTCTTTGCACACGTGACTTAAAACAAAGAAACTCACCAGAGCCGTGGATTTGGGTTCTTTACAACTGTCGAAGAAGCTGAGAAATGAATTATGAACTTCATATGCTTGTTTAAGTCATTTTAGCTTTGGGATTTATTTCAGCCTTTAAATTTTAGTATATTATTATTTTTAGATTTTTTTTCTTGTAACATTTGTGTTAGTTGTAATGTTTGTAATTTATGCTTGTATCACTTTGTAACTTGTATGTATTGTTCATTGTTGGTAGAGTTTCAGACCAAACTTTCGAATTATGGAATTAAAGTAAATTTATGATTTTTATTATTATTAGCTAAAAGTAGAATTCGGATCGGATTTTCGAATCCAGATGTTTTCATTCGGATTTTATTCGGATTTTCGAATTCGGATGTTTTCATCCGGATGTTATTGTTCGGATACGGATAATATCCGTATTCGATCCGGATCCGCCGGATATTGATTCGGATGTAATTTAAAAGATCCGGTCGGATACGGATGCGGTTACAGATGTTAAAAAATTTCCCAGATTCGGATACGGATGTTGGCAGATCCGATCCATATTCGATCCGTTGACACCTCTACTATAAACTATGCAATCTAGTTTATCAATCATCTAGAATCTCAAACAATTCTTTGAAAAACATTTTGAAATCCATTAAAAACGTTTTTCATCCATCCATAGTTAAAAAAATAATTTTGAACCGCTGTCCATCCAATTTCCTAAAAGGAAAGACGAACTGCAATTTTTCGGTTTTGTTGATTCTCTAACAAAATAATCGTTTATACTTAAAACGAAATTATTGCAAGTTAGACTTATGTCTAAATCATAATTCTAATAATTACATGGTATGTTTTAAACTACTTAAAACATTCACAATGAATTATTACAAAGAATTATTTCAACAAAACATTTAAAGACAGAAAAAACGGTAAAACGAATTGTTTAAATCCTAGACGGTAAACTAAATTTGTTTACAGCCTTAAATCATAAGAAAATTGAAACCTAAGCTCTGATACCACTGAAGGATTTCATGTTTAATTATGCATGTATATTTTTCGATTTTTTGGCAAATAAGGATCAATTACAATTTTCTACGATTTATTTCATGCATGCATCGGTTTGTTTCAATAACTAGTTTCAAAAACTCATTAAAACAAACATGGGCTCCTAAATTGATACCTAGAAGTTCTCTAAAACTTCTTGATGATCCGGAGATGCTGAAGAAGACGATCGTCACTTCTCGTTGCGTCGGATGCCTCTAAGTGTTCACCGAAACCCTAAACAAGGTTGGAGAGAAAAGAGCTAGCCAATCAATCTCAAAATAAGAATCTAGCTACAAACCCCTTCCTTAATCTCTGAGATTTCTCCTTCCAAAGACTTAGAAAACTAAGAGAATTTTCGTGAATTTTTGTGGTGAATTAGGAGAGAAAATATTTAGCAAAAACTTCTAACATAATCAAGGAGAATAATGACCTATTTATAGGCTCCAATCTTACTCTCAATCATGACTATTCTTAAGCCACGAATTCTTGACATTTTCTCTCACAAACTAATTCCATAATGCATTATATGCACCCACAAAACGTTTGACCAAGTTTGGAGCTAATCCAACCATTGATCAAATTAATCTCTTAATTATCAAAGGCATAAAATCGATCGGGACTCGGTCTGCCGAGACATACTCGGTTAACCGAATATGTCACGTTCGGATTTCCGTACACTTGACGGATGACCGATTCTTAAGGAGAAAAAATCTTCTATAACCGTTCGGACGAATTCGCGTTTTTGACCAAGTGTCATTCGGTTAACTGAAAATATCGGACCCAGAGTTCCAGGCACTTTGGTCAAGTTCGGTCAATCAACTTGACCATCCTTTCCACGTTCGGTTGACCGATCCACAGATCCTTCGGTGGACCGAACCTTAACGGATTACCGAACTTCTACCCGATTTTGCCTTTTCAAATTTTTGATTTATTTCCAACAAAATTTGAACTTTAGGGGTTTCAGCAAATTCACAACTTATGCAATATATTATCCTATGCAATAATAAATTATTGCATCCCATAATATATGCATCTCATATGAATTTATCATGATTCTAATTATGTTTATATACAACATAATTGATTTTACTTGTTCACCACATGTGTCATATTTTCTATAAGAAACCTGACACATCATATGAATCAAAATCAAGCTTCTTGTTTCCCGATTTTTGCGGTGTGACCTATGGAAGGATCTAGACTAAGTTGGCAGTGATATTAAGAGCTTAATAACACTAGCTATAAGCGGTATCTAGCTACACATTATAGCTCCCAATTAGTTAGATGTCTTAATTCCACTCGAACCAAAACCCGATCCATTTAGTGATGGAGTGCACCACTTGTGTCCGTCCCTTGCCTCATGATATTAAGAATACACACAAAGTAGTATTGTGTCATTTTTGTATTAGTATTCATTTCTTGATCTCTTTAAGCTAGTTATAAATATGTGACTTAACTCAAATCACATTGTGCACATTATAACTTTGCTTTATCAAGGGGTCCACTAATATCATCACTCAATTAAGAGGGACAATGATAATCTTTTGACTAACTATCTTCTCCAACAAAAGTTGTACTTAATCAACCAATGTCTTTACACTACACTTATTGATAGCTCAAGACACTAATCTAATAAAGCATTCCTTAAGTGATTGGATATAAGTCTCATATCAAAGGACCGAAGACACAGTAAAATATTAATGACGCAGAAACACATTTCTATAATATTTTACTTATTAGGTCTATTCAGTATACAAAAGTAATATTTGTCTCTTTTGCATACCCGTGTCGTCACTCACTTGTAGAGCTACAATGATCTATGACCAACACGACAATCTTAACTCGGTAATTAATGTCCCATGTCAATTACCATGATTGCGAATATCTTTTGTTTTATGTAAACCAATATATTTTAGAGCTCTACGGTTAAGGACCAAGAGTCTCTTCCTTAACACTTCTAAAAGACGAATAACATAAACAAGGAACAAAATGATTTCTCATTCAATTCATAATAATTGACATTTAAAAGTAAAACTTTTAGAACACATTCCCTTCAGCAAGGAATTCGGTGAAAGCCCGAAGTGTCCCTCTCGGATTGTGAGAGGAAGAATTCAAGCAAGCGGTTAGTGGTTAGTGAAGACGTAAGCGGAGCTCGCGGAGTCGAGCGGAGCTTACAAGAGAGGACTAGGACCCGGGTTGGGTGTTGAACCTCTATAAAAATCCCCGACTTCCATTGTGGTTTGCATTATCTTTCTTTCTCTACTTTTGTTTATTTATTCCGTTGCGCATTTGATTGCTTAATCAACTAGAGAATTAGGATTAGCCTTAATTGTGGACCCATAACCCACACGATCCAACAGACCGAACTTCGGTTAATTCGCGTAACTGCCAACATTCGGTCGACCGCTCGCCCCGAGACGGTCAATCGTTCCGCGCTTCTGAATAGCGCCCGAAGCTCCTGGACGTTATCGGTCGACCGATCTGCATGCCGATTTTCATCTCGCATCTACTGTCGTTTTTCGGTCGACCGCGTGCCCAGCATCGGTCGACCGGATCTCGGTCGATCTGAGCTCCAAATCTACTGACGTTTTTCGGTCGACCGAATTCCCCGAACCAGTCGACCGATCCTCGATCTGTTCCGAGCCCCATGGCTCCTGGAGTAATTCGATCGACCAGAACCAGAATTTTGGTCGACCGATTCTCCCTGAATTCCTGTATTAACAATTATAAACAAATTCCAACAGCTATAGGACTTGCCCATGACCCTACCCGCCTAATTAAACGGTATGCGTTTCGGTTTGAAACTCGTTTATTTTTACCTCTACCTATAAACCTACCTGTTTAATTTAATTAAACGGTTTTGGGCGGTTAAATGGTTATATGGTTGAAACTTAATGGATACTAAAATTGATATAAGAGTTGGGTAAATGGATAAAAACTTGTCAAACTTGTTAAAAACATCATAACATCCATAATTTTATAATAAAAAACTCCCAAAATTCATAATCTAAACATCAACAAATTCATATAAAACAACATCAAACATCCACACAATACAAACAATTATATGTATATAGTATATATAACAAAATATTATATATATTCATTTTGTTTCGCGGTTAAACGGTTAAACGGACGGGTTAAATCATATAACCTTATCCCCTCATTTATTAAACGGTTATGATTTTCACAACCCTTATCCGTTCATTTATTAAACGGTTATGATTTTTACAACCTGTGGTCCTACCTGTCGGTTCGGTTAGGACGATTAAACGGTTTTTACCCAACCTATTTGCAACCCTAATGGTTAATATTTGAACCCTGTACCCCTTCACACATAGATGAATAGGAGGTGTTTGCTTGCGTACAGTTGTACACCTACGAAAGAGTTAAGTAATATTGTCAGATTTTGTTGAGGGGCAAATTCTAAAATTCAATAACATTTACAGCGGCTCGTAACAATCCCCTACTAATCTCTTACTCTCTAACTCCACGTCTACTCATACTAAAATAAATAAATTCAACTATTCTTCTTCTTTTTTTTTACTTGAACTGTTTTTAGACCTTCACGCCAAAATCAACCACAAAGTATTTATATTAAAATCGTTCGAAACACACACTCCCTCGAGAACAATAATATGTATTATATAAATGACAAATTCAGATGCACGAGAATTTAAATATATAATACTGCAACACATAGTATTACAATGAGACAGGTATTAATTATGTGTAACAAGTCTGGCGGATGAATCAGAGCGTTTAATTTGGTTGGCGATTCAAGCGGCAAGACAGTAAGCAGTAGCCTGAATGGTGATCATTGGATTGACCCCGACCGCAGTTGGAAGAACACTTGCGTCGCAGACGAACAATCCTTCTGCCTCCCAAGTCTCCCCACAATAAGGATCGACGGCGCCTTCTTTCTCTGTCGCTCCCATCCTACAACTCCCCATTTGGTGGGCGGAGTTGTAGATGTTCCACACCTCTTGCTTCCCTCTCGGTCCTCCAACCGCCTCCACTTTTTTTGTCCAGGAATTCATCCACATCCACCTCATCACTTCGGTGGGTCCCCACTTCCGTTGCTCCGGCAGCAATCAGAATTCTCATTGCACGTTTCACCCCTTGTCGTAGTCTTTCCTTGTCCAACCGATCGAACCTGTACTTCACCCTGCCTTCCGCTTCTACCGTTCCCGACCCCGTATCTCTCACCAGAGCAAACAGGTTGGACGTCTGACCATATCGCGATATTCTCTCTTTAATGTTCCATCCTCAAACCCAACGGACTACACGGTTCCTGGACCGAGAATTGGTGTTTCGATGATCGCATTGCAATTTGAGTTGGGATCATCCTCGGATTCCATCACTTTGTGCAATGACGTGATGATTCCTCACTCGTATACTCTACCTGCTGCTGCTGCGCATTCCCAAACACTTCATACATACATAACATTACTATAACAAAAACAAAACAAAAATGCATGCATGCATGCTTAAGATTAGAGGTAGGTATTTATTACCTTTGAGATCCGGTTCGAAATCTGGAAATATCCCCACACGAGATAGGCGGGATGGAGGCGCAAATTTTTACCGATATGTTTGTTTTTGAGCCCACTTGCCATAAGCAGAGGTGGTGTTAGCAGCGAACCGCAAGCTGAAATGTTAACTTTGGCTCTAATCTGAATTTTCTTGGAGACCTCACCGCCAGCCACGCTTTTGGCCACCACTCCAATGCAGCACTTCTTCTTCTTCTTCTTCTGCCTTTTGCTGCTTCCTCTGTTGTTGTTGTTGTTAGATTCCAGTAAAAACTTCTCGGCTTTGCATCCCGTCAGTATAACAGCACCATTGCGTACGGCATCGACCAGCCAAGTGGTGTCGGTCCCACGTTTCTCGTTGGTTGGACAACCGTAGGAGCAGTGGCCACAGTAATGTTTAATGGAGGAATTCCGAGCAACAGTTTCCACCTTGTAGCCGAGCTTCTAGCACCCTTTTCGAAGAATTTTGTTCTGAAGCCCCTCCTCCTCACATTCCTCCGTGACTCCAATCCTCTTCCACACGCGATCCATTTTCCTCCTTCATTTCTTGCACCCAACTCATCTCTCTCACTCTCTTTTCTTTTCCTTTTCTGGCGGCCTGTAGTGGAGGAGTCTGCTCTGGTGTGAGGAGGTGGACGTGCACGTGGCAGGGACGTGGGGCGAGGCGTGCTCGAGAGCGGTGTCGAGGTTGCGGGTGACGTCGAGTGAATCTCCAGCGTAGTCCGTTTTGCAAGAGGTATATCGGTTCTTTAGTTGTTTTGCTACTTACCCACGTTGGGGTGAAGTTGTGGTCGGTCGCGGGAGGTCGGAGACCTCACCGGCGACGTGGAACGACGTAAAATCCTCGGCAAACGTGGGGTTACTGTCGACTAATTGACATCATACCATGCATATATTTGTGTCTTATATCCATTATCTTGAACTTTAACAATACTATGTAACGAGTTTTATATTTGAGTTTCAGGAATAAACAAGAGTAGGGAGAAGAGACATAAAATTACCTAAAATAAAGAAAAATTACTAAGTTGCAAGACTTATGGACTAAGATTCAAAAGAGAAAGACCCGAATATAAAACCAAATGATCATTGAGCAAATAAAAAACTTCACACAATTATGAGGAGTATTTTAGTAATTCGATTCGAACCTGAGCTCCAACAACCGACTTGGATGAATCACACATGAAGAAATCGAGCGAGACAACGACACACCAAAGCCTGACATGATCCAAAGCATATAGATCGGCAATTGGCGGTCAAAGACCGTTGATTAGCGGTCCAAGACCGCTGATTAGCGATCTGTTTTGCTCCTGATCCGATAAGTTTTTGTCGGGTCATGTATTATGGTGTTTTATTTCTATTTTTGGTGGTGTATTAGTCTCATATCGGGGAATTATCCCAGATTGCCTTTTTCTATGACTATAAATAGAAATTCTCCTCATTCCTTGTATTCTACTCATTGCTTGGTGACATTCTCTCTACTTGGAGTAAAAGATTTGAAGCGAAAACTCAAGGTGGAGAAGAATGTCACTTGCAATGTGAGTCATGTTAATAAAATATTTTTTTTAGTTTCTTTTAATATTGTCTTGTCTTTTAATTATTACATGCTTCTTTAGTTTAATTTCATTTCATTTAACTTATTTAATATTTTTTGTTTGCTTAGTTTAATTGTCATTCTGCAGAATGTTTGATTTTGTTAATGTAGGTTGTAGTGTAATAATTAGTGAGTAGTTTCATCTCCATTTGGGGGTGGAGAAATATGTGATGTGATTATGTGATATATTAGATATGTAAGTTTTTCTTAACCCTTTGAGTCTTACATGATTTCCATAACCATTTAATGGATTTCACTCTTGTATTTGATATGATAATGCTGTTGAATGAAACTTAGCATATGCTTAGACTGGTGGACCTATTTATGGGGAATAATGATGTGAGGATATGAATGAAATTAATAAAGGAAACATAACTTACAGTTGCATTTACTCTTGTTTCTCTTACCTTAGTTGATGTCTTGTATGTTTTAATGATATTGTGTTATCTTATTTCATGTGGAGGCATGGTAGGGTTAGGTATTTACACATGAGTTTATTTAACTTCATTCCAATTATTGTCTAGTATGTTTTAATGATAATGTGTTATCTTATTTCATGTGGAGGCAAAGTTGGATTCAGTTTTATGATTTTCATCCACTGCATGTTGTGATGAGCATAATTGAACACACACATACACATATCTTTGTATACACATTCTATCTCTACCCGTTATGAGGTTTAGTTTTATTTCTTATTTTCCATTTCCTTTCGCATTTTAGTATAGTTTGATCATAACTCATTTCTCTCTTATCTTTCACACTCGCCTTCGAACAAATCATAGTCGACACAACTCCATGTGGATCGACCCGTATTTGTCATCGCTTCAATTTGGTCGTGCACTTGCGGTTATAATTAAAACGTTCAATCAAGTTTTTGGCGTCGTTGCCGGGGAGGTATTACGTCCAGGCTTTGGTTTGAACGATTTGAGTGGTTTTTTTATTTTTTGTTTTTTATTTTGGTTTGTTTCAGGGATTCTGAAGATCAAAGGGAGGCTACTAGGGAAGTTGGAGGAAGAAATAAGCTAAAGTGACTGCCAATTGGCGGTCTGGTAAGTTTTGTTTTGCTCCAAATTTCGTCGTAGTTGTTTGTTTCTTCAATTTAGTTGTCTGGGAGTTCAAGTTTGCATGTTTTAACCTGTAGTTAGCTCCCAAATTAACAATCAATCCCTTTTAATCAACTTGTCCACTAAAATCCAAAGCAAAAGGTTAGACATTCGTGCTTGTTTAGGTCATGCATCATATACTTGACTTAGGCATGTAGTTGTCTTTTATTTTAGCTTTACTTTTAGTTGATTATCGCTGGAGTGAGGTACGCATTCCCTACTCCCATTCATGCATTTTTTATAACCATGCATTAGTTAGTAGGAATTACATCGGGACAAGAGTGAGGTGAGCATTTGATTAGAGAGTTGGTTGTTAGATTAAGAATCAAAACGCTACTATGCAGGGGTTGTCCCATACAAGATAAAGTGAGAGATTTCATCACCATTTCCTTGACCCCAAAATTCATTCTTAATAAAACTCTTAATTTTAAAAGCAAGTAGACATTGACCCTAAGGATTTTCGGACGCACTAGGAGAGTGATCTAGTTGAGACCGTCATGACCTGATCGGTGTCGCCGACCTTGTCGATAGTAGGAGGTACTGGATCTCCGGATCTTGTAGTACTTGCTGGACATTGTGGTTTTCATCGTAGGGATGTGAGGCGTGTCGAGACTAGTGATCTCGAAATTAGGCGTCGTTTAGCCTAAGGACCCACATGCCATAAATTGGTTGAGTCGTGCTTGCTAGATTAGGTTTCTACATTCTCCCACTACCCACACTAGCTCTAAGGATTCTTCCATTCTCCTCTGGGTCATAATTTTCTCATCTACTTCTATGTTCTAGTCAGCTCCACTTTACACTCTCTGTTAGCGTTTTAGGGTCGAGTCGAGCACTTTTTGCGAGCTTAGCCTCGTGGTGGTGATAGTGGTCCAATCGAGGGTTTTTTCTTTCTTTTGTTGAGATAAATGCTTACATGGGTGATCATATATATCATTGTAGGCACCAGGACAATTCTCCCTCGTACTCCGGACTCATGCATCCTGGGGTGCCTCAAACAAACACTTCGTATGGTTGGAACAATCTTAATTGTGTGACTAAACAATCTTAATATTGGGGTAATATGAGAGATGCATCGACTACTAGACCACTATCTAGTTACGTCAGATCATATGTTGGTTATCAAACTGAGACATTACAACTTTTGGCCTCTCTCATGCACGTAGTAGACGACATGAGTGAACCGGTGTCTCCACTAGTCATACCGTGTGACTGTTGTGGGTTGAGCGATCATGTTATCAGGGAATGTCCTTATGTTCCCCCAGAGCTTGAGTATAAACATACATTTTCCCAAAATGTTCAATATGACCATTACGCATCCGCGCACAACACGAGATGGATGGATTCGTGCGGAGACAATTCTTATTTAAATTCTTATACATCATTTTCACCCAATATCCTCCTCCCGAATACCCAGAATTCTACCAACACCACACTTTGAATCATTGGACTCATTCTCAGCTCATCAACACTCACCCATAAAATTTCTCAAATTCTGACTTAGACCTCATAGTTGACCGCATACGTAATTCCTTGAAACAAATTTTACTTACGTTTATGGAAACCACTCAACAGTCCATACAAAATATGACACTGCAAGTGAGTCAAATGACGCATCAATTACGTGAATGTGGGAAGTGTAACTTTTCTTGTCAACATGCGGATTTATCTTCTGATATCGAACCACCACATCCACAAATTTAAACTACAATCTTTCAAAGTCAAACTCCTAGTCAGTCTGAGGGACTTGGGGTTTCAATTCACGTTCACATGGTGAGGGATTCGATCCAAATTGAGAATAACATGGATCAACTTCATTATGAGTCGACACAAGATTGTGTCGTATCTTTTTGTCGTGTGGCCCTTGAACCACATAATATTCATGTTGTGCCTATTAAGAACTCACCTCTAGTGGAGAAAGAGCTCCCTAGTACTCTTAATTTCAAACAACCTGATGATGAGTTTGTCTCTCACTATTATTTTTTATCATCTTGGAAATTATGAAACATTAAACAACTACATTGCTAATGAGGGTATTATGAGTGTCTTAGAGAATACCTTGGGTATGAGACTCACTTTCTGTTCGTCAGGTGAGTCAGACATGCATAACAAGGTTCTTGACCATATTCCGACCCGCCAGCTTGTTAATTGGAGAGTTTGGATTGCCGATCATAACTTTAGTACCGTAACGGGAGAAGTCTTCTTCCGTTGCCCCATATTTCCCAAACTCCTAAGAGGTTCATGCTCCTTCAGTTTGATCCTTTGAATGAGACGACCTTGCGTCTAATTCATGAACATCTCCTTTCAATTTGTGCTTTTTTTGAGGGGCCCAAACATGAGTAATCTGGTCTGACGTGGTGTCATGTTCCCTTTCCAAGTGCGTTGACTCGGTTTTGAGGTTCTCATTTAATGTCCTTTGAAAAATGAAGATGGGAACTTATTTTTGTACATAGTTATATTAAAAAAAATACAATAAAAGACTCCATTGGCGAACATTGTTTGTTGTGGGCCACAACCATTGTGTATTTGGACCCTTGTTTTTTCTCGTATTTATATCTTTGTATACATATTCTTTCTCTACCCCCTATTGGGTTAGTTTTATTGCTAATTTTCCATTTTCTTTCACATTTTAGTATAGTTTGATCTTAACTCGTTTATTTCATTTCTTTCCCATTCGTCTTCGAATAAACAATAGTCGACACACCTACTTATGGATCGGACTGTAATTGTCACCGCTTCAACGTGGTTGTACACTTGCGGTTATAATTAAAACGTTCAATCATCGACCAATGGTCGACCGATGCCTTTAGGTGGTCGACCGATTCTACTGTTTTGCCCGACTTTAACCAACACCGGTCGAACGATGTCATGTGGAAGTCGACCGAATGCATGTGTGCTGGTGGGTCGGAGGCTTTCCTGTTGATTTTTGGTCGACCGTTCCTAATTTTTGGTTCGACCGGAATTTAAGTGAACTTGATTATTTTTCCATGTTGTTCGACCAATTTTATATATTGTTCGACCGTTATATGACTTAGACTATTATGATGACTCTGATAGTTTTCGGTCGACCGGGACCCTTGAGTCGATCGATCGAATATACTTGTGTGATTTTGACCAGGCTCCAGATTTTGACTTCATATTCGGTCGACCGGTTTTAGAATGTGTCCGACCGTTTGGACTTAAGTGATGCGTAGAGATTTCGACCGTTGCATATTTTCGGTGGACCGAACCTAGTTGGAACGGTCGATCAGTGGGATTTTTTAGTCGACTGTTTGTGCGCAGAACTGAATTCATGTTTCTTGTGTTGTATCAACTATGTCCACGGAAACTCGTGTTCTCGCTTAAATCGTGAACCGGGAGGTGACTACGGCTACGTCCTCGTGCCTACGCAGTGACCGCCGTGTGGAAGAGTATGGACACTTGGGTCGCACCACCTCCGTTGATGGACCGTGGTGTGACGTATTGTTGTTTAACTCTCTGTATAGTAGCAGACCTGAGGGATCGCAGATCCGAATGCATGTTGATGCATGGCTCGTGGAGCATAATGACCCTGCAGTCTACGGTCTGGTTCTTTCCGATGTTGTCGGACGTATGTTGTACCGCTGAGGTTTTTGCCGACAATGATGGTTCTAACTTCTGATTATGTAGTCTGATGTTGTGTCAGACGTGTGTTTTCCCGCCGATGTTGTGCTGACAATGCCGTCGATATTGTTCCGACGATGAATTCTCGATTAGACACCTATCGGGGAATGTTTGGACCGACCGGGTTACAACTCTGTTGGGGTGGTGTAGACCACAAGGTTACCTTGCGCGGAAGTAAGGACGTTTTTCACCGATCCCTTTGGCTCTAGTAGTCGCGCGTACGGGTGCGTCGCATACTATATGCATGACTTTATGTACCTATGATAGGTTTCCGAAGGAGACTCATTATTGTTGCTGAATTGATGTCCTTGTTGACTCTTTGAGAGTATTTGTTGTTACTGATGAACTGATGTCATGTTTTACCCTTGGCGGGAATTTGTTGTATTGCAGATGTTGATATGACATGTTATTAGTATTAATTTATCATACTGGTGCATTCATTTAGGCAAGTTTGGCATACAGAGTTTATTAATGGGAAATTCAGGTATTGTTGTTTGATTCATGTTTCAGAACCGCAGTAAATTCTGTCGGGTGGTAACAACAGACGCACGCATTTTGAAGTCAGAATTCTCTTTGGACTCTTCGAGGTTATCATGATTACCTGTATTCATTTGTTTGTATTAATATAAGCATGTCTTTTGATAAACTTTATTGTATTTAGTGCACCAACTTGTTATATTTATGAGTAACATTCCAACTTGGTCGTTGTAATCTTGAGATTTATTTATTATTTAAAATTTAAAATTTTCTACTGTGTCAGGACGTTACAGTGTCACTATTCACATTAATGTGTAATAAAAGTAACTAGGGCTATTATGAAGAAATAATTAATATACATGGGAGAAGACCAAGTGGAAGTAATACAATTGGAGTTCATCAGAATTAAGATCAAGCCTCATTAAAACGGGTCACATATCATGGGAATTTATTAGAATGGAGTAGAGATTAAAGCTTTTCATAAACATAAATATAGGATAAATGCATACCGGAAGAAAAAAGTAAAAGGAAATAATATAAGCGTGAATCCAATCAATCCATGACTAAGCAACTAATTAAAAAGGTCAAGCAGTTTGTGGGTCAAAGAAGTATTGGAAGGTAGATACAAAGCAGAACACAAACTACGCTGCATACCCAAACATGTCTACATGGATTAACACATTGATACAGGCAATCAATGCTGGCATAACCCCAAACGTGTGAGACAGTGGATCTAAGTTGAAGTTAAAAGAACATAGCTGCATTAACTAAAAACAGAAGAGAAACACAAGAACATGTTTTACATAATTACAGAACTTCTACCCAACATTAGGAACTAAAATAAGTTCCTCCACATGGCAGGCTGATCCTTTGAAATCACTAGAACTCGTTCACCAAGATAATCAAAAGAAGGATGACAGAGGTTGTTAGGCCCAACAGTTTCTCTTGCATCCTTGCTCACAGGATCAGCTGTGGCCAACTGCACATCTCCCTCCTTATGAGTGTCAAAGACAAAAAGGCCCATACCACAAACTCCTATTGTGTAGCTGGAATTTCCCCAGACCTGTGTTATAGCCAAATGTTGGGAATGAACTTTAGCATCAGGTAGTAAATAAGAAGCAACAAGTTTTCCTTTACGCAACGAAAAATGTTGCACCACTGAACGTGTTCCACAATTTAGTGTAGGCCGTGTTTCAGTACACCCAACTAATATAGAATCACCACGAGAATAGATGGAGTGAGCCGTGGATCCATTTTTTGATATCTTTAGACCCACACCAGATGGGAGGCGAAAATCAAACACATTAATGGTATCCTGTGTGCTGAACACACCATCATTTCCTTCAGCTTCTGACATGGTCACCCTGCATTGGATAAGAAGGAAAAAAAGTCAAATGTATCACACCAATAACATTTAATCATCAGCGTTGTGTAATGATGTTAAGACGACTTAAATGGGCATATTACCTCTGACGGACACCACCACCCAACTCGGCATCGCTGTTATTCATATGGAGGGCCAAAATCTTTTTACTAGCACAAGCAACAGAAAGTAGAGGTTCTGGGTTGCTCGAATTGACATCCCAGAGGCTAATAGCTTCTGTCTCGGCCACAACCATTTTCCCCCTACTCCTCCATTGAAGAGGACTTGAGTATTCCATTGCCGCAACCGGATTCTGTACTGCCCATGTCATTGATAAACCACCATCACGTACATCATAGGCACTAATAACATTCTGCCTACTTGAAGCAGAAGCAATTAGATATCCACAAGGTCTGTACCACCACTGCTGGTTTTCTGCAATAGATGTTGTGCATACGGAGCTCCTTTTATGAACACCGGTGCTGGAAAGTTGACCAAGCACAGTCCTAGATGATGAGGCACTGGAACTGGATGTTCCACCTTCAAGCCTAATAGCTTGAATATCCTTTCTATAAAAATCCCAGGAACAGAACCCTGGTTGCAGAGCATTCCCTGCTGACGCTGCAACAACATATCTTCCAGCACAACCATCAGCACCAGGAGCACGAATCAACCAACAATCACCCCACATGTAATATGAAGAACCAGGAGGGGGCATGTATAAAGTCTTCAGCTGAAATAGTGGAAGCATATCATTCAGCTAATAATTTGTGAAGTAATTATACGGTCAACACTAAGAGCTCAATGAACTAACTTTTGCTAACAAGTTCTTGCAAATTAAGCAGAATCTTAAATTTACTATAACCATTAGAAGAAAATAGGTATTTGGTGGGCAGGTAGCATGTGTTGTTTTCATAAACAGATGACAGTAACATAATGTCTTGCCTTGTATGGAATTCATAATGAACACGCTAGAAGTATTGTCAACCAAAATACTAGCTCTACCAATTTCCATGCTAGCATCACTCCAACAAGGGATCATCATAAACTACAAATGTTACTATCTATATAAGCAAGCATACCTCAGTATTTATGACGTCGTAATAGGAGCAAGAGCCATCACTGTGCGTAAGAAGAACAGCTTCACCTTCAGATACAAACCATCCACCTGTTGAGGGTTTGTGGTTAATCTTGAACAACCGATCTGTCAAGGAATCGTCGGATTCATCTTTAGCTAAGACCACATTCTTATTCTCTTGTTCGTCAAATTCATCAAGTTTCTCATCAGACATAAGCACATTGTCATTGTTCGACCCAGAAACAATATTTTTGGTAGTAGAAGTAGCTGCAGCAGGTACCACACTCTCAGAAACCATCTCTTGAATCATCACTGAAACTGAGGAACCACCTGTCCTTGTGCTAGTATTGATTTTAGAATTAGCCCCATCTAGAGTGGCCAAAAATTCCAATGCCACAGGATTTTCATCAAGTGAACTTACAGAATCATTTACAGTTGCAGGATCGTGAGAATGCTTGGCATGTGTCTTGGCATCTCCTGTTATATCGGAAGATGTTCGGTTCCTGAGAAGTTTATGATGAGGGAAAAATCGAGCTTCCAGTTCATCACAGTCCAAGGACCTAAAAGATTGTTGTGAATCAATCTTTTCCATTCCTCGATCGATCATAAGACAACCTTCCTTAACATGTTTCACTTGTGTACTGCATTCTTTGAAATTTGCATCCTGACCAAGCACACCTTCAGAGCCATCAATTACATTACCTACAGCCTTTTCTATTCCGAGAATCTTAGTTTGTATGTCAGAAAGTATCAACTTTGAAGAATCGGGATCATTGGAATCCAACATCTCCTTGGTTCGCTTGATGTCAGTAGCAATTCTTTGTACTTTTCCTTCTAACAAGGCAAGCTTCTCATGGAGCTTGCTGGTGGAGTACTTACTCGACAGCTTCACACAGTCAATTTTTCCGCACTTGTTTTCATTTAAACTCTCAGGAACAGAAAAGCCATCAGAAGAAGAACTTCTGGCCAGACCCGTTTTAGAACTCACATTGTCTACTACAACTTTAGTATCGGACACACCGTTATCATAAGAAACAACATTAAAAGTAGAGGAACTGCCATTCTTCCCCTTTTCAACTCCCTCGGCACCAACAGCAACAATATTCTTGTAACTTCCAGAAACCCTCAACCCATTGAAGCTGTTATCCACTGTTGGTTTAGTTTTGTTGGTAGAGATCTGTGCTACATCTTTGACGACATCCACCTCGACATTTTCAGCAAGTTTTCTGTTGAAACCAGAAAACTCCTTAGAATTGGTCGATTTTGCTTCTGTTGTTCTGTTAGAAGAAGAAGAAGAAGAAGAAGGCTTGAGCCTTCTATTTTCAGAAAGCTTACTGGTCCTTTGGGCAGAAGGAGAACCCAAAACTTCGGCGGCTTTCTTCTTGACCTGAGACCTGCTGGAGGGGAAGGCATTTGCACCAGAGCTCTTCCTCCGGCTGTCGGGGTTGGAGAGAGGCGTGGGGGACTTACCACGGACGAGGGAGGAGGTGGACAAGCGGACGGCGGTGGCGAAGGGGACGAGGACGGACTTCTTGGGGTCGGAAGGGGGCGGTGGTCTCTGGCGGGGAACAGAGGATTTGCCACCACAGGAGGAGGAGAGGGAGAGGCGATTGTTCTCTTTGCCGGAGACGGGGGTGGTTCGGGACCTCGAAGGAAAGGAGGGTTTGGGGTTTCGAGGGGTGGAGGCGTCGGGTCGGAGAGAAGAACCGCCGCCTCCTCCTCCTCCTCTCTCCTTCAACTTCAACCTAGAAGAAGACATCTCTCTCTTCATCTCTCTCTCTCTCTCTCTCTCTCTCTAGATTAGTTTTTAGTAAGATCTAAAAATTAGGGTTTTTTTGGGGAGACGGAGAGAGAGAGAGAGAGAGGAATTTTGAATTGAAATTTTTTGGTGGATTTTGGCGGGTTTTATTTGGGAACAAAAGTTTAGTTTAGGAAGGGGGTGGTGGTCCCCACCCGCTGGTCCCTTTTTTTTGTATATTATTGGTTTTGTTTTGTTTCATCGATTGCTGTCACGACTCACGTTGCGTCTTTTCCGGAATTAATTAATATCACACTCCTTTCACGCTATCCCCTCATTATGTTTCATTAACTGATTGATGCATGCATAGCCAGATAATAATACTTGCCAAAATATGAGGTTTCAACAACCAACATACTCAGAAATTTCATAAGATCATGTGAAATTACTAAACGTCGTCCCAAAACTACTTAAATCGCCCCTTGAAATTACCAAATTGCCCTTAACAATATATTTAATACCCAAATCGTCCCGTGTCTATAAATAAGGCCTATGGTCTTGTATATTCATAATTTATCAGTAAAAACACCACGAAAATGTCTGGCGAGGGTGATGCATCGGGTGAGGTAAGCCTGGCGCGGGGAAATTTTTGGGCCGAGCGTCTGCATTAGACGCCTCCCCCATGGTGAGGGCGTCTGCGTAGGACGCCCTCCCCATGGCCGAGGCGTCTAACGCAGACGCCTACACAATGGGAGAGGCGTCTTATGTAGACGTCCTCCCCATGGGTAAGGCGTCTGTAGTAGACGCCCTTCCCATCGGTCAGGCGTCCTACGCAGACGCCTTACCGTTGGGGAAGGCGTTTAACACAGACGCCCCATCCATGGGGCAGGCGTCTAACACAGACGCCTGTTTTTTTTTTGATTTTGATTTTGTTTTTTTAATTTCGAGTTTATTTTTTAATTTTTTTAATTTCGAATTTATTTTATTATTTTTTTAATTTTGAATATATTTTTGTAGGTTCCAGATTTCGGTGGTGATGGAGTGGATTACAGTGAGTTATTTCAAACTACACAAATCTTTGAAACAATCGATGAAGCATGTAAATGGGCCAAACAAGTAGCTATCGGAGCTGGGTTTTTTTTGGTCGTGTCGTCGTACAAAACAAGATCAGATAGTCGGATGGATTGTTATTTGAGATGCGACCGGCGAAATCAAATGGAGTCTCGGGATATGGATACTGCACTTCGAAGAAACACCAAAAGAAAGGGTTGCGGTTGCCGTTTCTTAATAAAAGTGGTGGAGCGACGAGATCGTGATGGATGGGTTGTGGTTTATAATAGTGCTCACGGACATCACAACCACAGACTGGCAGTTTATCCAGAGGGTCATCGTCAAATTAGTGGTCTAAGTTCTGGGGCGAAGAAGATTGTTCGTGATATGACAGAGGCGCAAGCAAAACCACGGAACATCTTGAAGGCAGTAAAAGAAAAATTCCCGGAGGACAATCCAAATCAAAGGCATATTTATAATTTCAGAGATTACATGAGGAGGACAAAATCTGAAGATCGGAATCCCGTCCAGCAGTTTCTCTACCAAGCAGTGCAGTGTGAGTACTTACATTGGATTATGGCGGATCCAGAAACTGATGTCGTAACTCACGCTTTTTTGGCACATCCGACGTCAGTCCAGTTGTTGCGGACATATCCTTTCGTTATCTGCATGGATTCGACTTACAAGACGAACAAGTATAAGATGCCTTTGTTCGAAATGATTGGGGTCACACCAGCAAACATGAATTTCCTTATTGGATATGCGATTTTGATGGATGAATCTTACTCCAGTTATTTGTGGGTGATGGAGAAGTTGAGAGATCTGTTATTGGGGACTGTCAGCCCGACTGCAATAATAACAGACCGGGAGTTAGGCCTTATGCGACCAGTGAGAGAGGTTTTTCCTGACTCTGCTCATTTACTCTGCACATGGCACATCAACAAAGACGTATTGAATTACGCATACCACGTATTCGGCAAGAATAAGGAGATGGCAGAGACTTTGAGGCGTGGAAGATGGAGGAAGATCATGCTTTCTACTTCAGAAGCCGAGTATGATAGAGCTGTGTATGCTCTGAAAGATTTGTATAGATCGTGGCCGGCTATCACGGAGTATCTGGACACCACGTGGTTGGTGCATAAAGAAAAGTTTGTGCTGAATTGGACGAACAAAGTCCTTCATTTTGGGAACACCACGAATTGTAGGGTCGAAAGTGCTCATTCGGCTCTAAAAGAGTGGATTTCTACATCGACTGCAGCTCTGGACACTCTTTTCGAGCGCGTCAACGCGGCTACTGAAATGCAGCTGACGAATATTCGAAACTTTCTTGAAGACTCGAGACGGCGAAATTTGACTAATTTCGGACATGCTCTATATCGTCACATAAATGGTAGAGTTTCGCATCACTGTTTGCAGTTGCTGAGTCAGGAGGTGAAGAGAATGCAACAGTTAGATGATGAAGTTGAATATCGTTGCGAGTGCGCTTTTCTGACTTCTCATGGGATACCTTGCGCATGTACCATCCGTGGATGTCTTGAATCAGAAAACGGAATTTACTTAGAGCAGATTCATTCGTTCTGGAGGACACTTGTCATTGGGGAAGGAGCCGGGAACGCAGAGTTTGTGTCTCAGGCAGCTCAAGACGCCGAACATTTTCGCGGTCTGGTTGATGAGATTGCAGGAAGTGACCCTACCGTAATTCGATCTGCCTCTCGGGTTTTATTCGAGCAGCTACACCCCGAACATTCGAATTTGAAAGAGCCTGCAGTAAAAACAAAGCTACGAGGTCGACCAAGGGGAAAGTCGACACGACGGGACCCTAGTGCGTTTGAGTATGCAGAGCGAGGTAGTGGTCGATCTTCAGGTAGTGGGAGTAGAGGTCGTGGTCGTTCTTCCGGTAGTGGAAGCAAAGGTCGTGGTCGATCTTCTGGTTCTTCGTCAGTGAGAGGAGGATCAGGTATACCATCCTTACATTTATTATTATTATAATTTTGTTATTTATTTCAGTAAATATGTATATTTTGTTATTATATCTAACTGTATTTTTTGTTCATATTGTAGTGACTGGGCGGGCTGACGTAGACGACTTCCCATATGGAGATAGAATTCCAGGAATCATTATGCCATTCCTACACCAGTGGAATGATGTACGTGCTGATGGAAACTGTGGATTTCGATGTGTCGCCGATGTTTTCCACGGTGGTGAAGACAATTGGCAACTCGCCCGTCGTTCGATTTCAAATGAGATAGCTGCGAACCCATCTTTTTATGAGCACGTATACTACGACGGTGTGGCGGAGGCTCGTCACCGGATTAATTGGGGCGGGGGACCTTGTGGCGAGAATCACTATATGGAGACGTGGACGGACTTGTTTCCCATTGCAAATTTTTACAAGTGTGCAGTTATGTTCTTCTCTCTCGGAAATGATGGTTCGTTGTACCCATGTCTTACAGTTCTACCTTGGGAGAGTCCGCCTACCGTGACGAGACCGTGCAGAGAGTTGATTATTGCTCATTTAGGGAGTTACGCTCATTACATTCGTTTGGAATTGAATGAGGGATTCCCCGTACCTCCTATAGCGACTCTGTGGTATCAAATACGAGATGAGAGTGTTATTGGATGGGAGCTGGAGTACCAACATAGGATAGCATATTGGCAACAATTATGTAATATGTTTTGATATGTTTGTATAATTATGTAATATGTTTTGATATGTTTGTACATTATATAGTGTTGCTTTATTATGTAATATGTTTTGATATGTTTGCTTTATTTGCATTATATATAATAGTACGAAAGGTTATCAAACACAAATACAAATAATAAGGGTACAACAGATAAGCAAAACACAAATACAAACAATAAGCGTACGACAAGTTCGCAAACACAAACACAAATAATAAATAATAAGCGTACAACAGATAAACAAATATAAATGCAAATACTAAGCGTACCACAGATAAGCAAACACAAATACTAAGCGTACAACAGATAAACAAATATAAATGCAAATACTAAGAGTACGGTACAACAGATCAGCCTACTCATCATCCGAATCATGGTCGGAGATGCCTAACTGAGTATGCCATGACTGTATGATCTGATCCACATCTCCGCATGCAGCTCTGGCATCGTCTGGCAGCTCATCCCTCATCTGCAAGATTGGGTCTACAGCCCGTATCATCTTACCCATCCACTGCACATAACATTAACATTAGCGTACATTAACAAATTATACGGTACAAATAAATTTAGATAAAATGAAAAAATTACCAGATCGCCACACGTCCTATCTGGTGGTCGATCTGCTCTCCGGGAGGCACCACGGACGATGATAGGATGTGAGTAACTACCGAACCAATCAAGATAACGTGCATCACACTCGGAGGGGTCGCGACTACGTCTGAAGTCGCCAAGGAACAATCGGCATGATCTCGGAAATGTCCGCCAAGTCGATTCCGCTGTAGAAGCGGGGAACCTGACGTCGTACGTCGCTGCTGTCGCAGACCGCACCGCATGCTCTGGTGTCGGAATGTCAACCGGGATCACCTGAACATATCCTAACTGACGCAAGACCCGATCGGGCATATAAGGCTCTATGATATCCCGATAACGAATAAGACCCATCAATAAAGTCCTCGGGACATCCGCTGCTGGGTCAGGACCATAGGGTAACCACTCCACCTAAAGTTTAACACATTAATAATAATACATCTTAAAATTAAATAAATGGTGTAAAGTTTGATACCTCTGATGCAGTCATCTGATCTAGCCGTGCGCGGATGGAACGCAATCGTCCATCGCTCTTGTCCTCGCTCCGGACAACCCACATACCCGAACGTGGATGACCCTCGTCGATAATCTTCCGCTCACGATGCGGGCGGAATGCAGGAAAGTACTCGTATATCCACGCTTGCAGCAGCGTAAGACAACCTGCAATCCCAGAACAATCCGCACGGCTAGCTATCCCAAGCTGCCGGTACAGGTATGCCAACGTCGCTGACCCCCACGAGTACTCACGAACGGTCTCCGGGTCCCTAGCCTCCAGTAGATCGCGTGGTCTGATCCGACAACCACTCTTGTCGACAAACAAGACGGCTCCGAGCATCAAGAATAGGTACGCCGTCAACTGTGTATCATCGGCCCGCGGAGGTCGTGCCCGTCTGCATAGGTCCTCAAGGGAGTCGATGCCGACACCACCACCACTCCATAAAGCTGTATCTCTCGCCAGACCATCAGGTGTGACACCAAGCAACTCTGCCACATAACACCTCAGCTCAGACGTCGACCCCTGAGCACTAACCAGACGACCATCCACAGGAAGTCGCAGGATCTGGAAAACATCGTGAAGCATGATCGTCATCTCTCCGAAAGGCATGTGGAAAGTGTTGGTGTCAGGCTGCCACCGCTCCACAAACGCCGAAATCAAAGGCATGTCGAGATAAGGGAACATGCTGTACGGTAAGTGCCCCAAATGCGTGGCACTAATCTCCTCTCTGATATCAGCACTCAGTGTAGACCGCCAACCCTGTAGTGCTGTACAGGCTCTGTGCCGATTCTGGCACTTCAGAACCTTCCGATCCTCTCCGTCCCAGATCCGTCTAGCAATGTGACCCCAGAAACTAGGAATGACGCTCCCATCTAAAGGACCACCAGGCGTCATACTGCTCACGATCCAAGAATCGTCCTGGACCCTCTTCTTCTTCTGAGCGCGGGGATCAACAGTGCACGAGCTCGAATCCCCGGCCGTAAACCTCCCACCCCTACCCTTCCGCACCATCCATCCGGCGGAAGTAGAAGTACCCGCTCGACCACGTCCTCCGCTATAATCCCCCTGCCTCTCCACCTCCGGCCGCACATCATACGGGCCATCATCGTCGCTCTCGTCGTCAAAACTATCCACATGCTCATCATCGAAGGAATCATCCTCCTCCTCACGACGACGTAATGCCTCCCTCTCCCTCCTGACCGAAGCAGATATCCCCCGTCTACGTGGATGACGCGGTGCTGAATCATCCTCTAAAGAACGGAAGGCGTGTAATGGTATCGACTTGCCTCTCCCTCCACTGTGACCCGATGACTATTTATTGAAATTTTAAATACAAATTTGTTAAATTTGTTAAACTAAATTATCATATTTATCAAAATTGTTAAACTAAATCAAAATTTGTTAAACTTAATTATCAAAATTGTTAAACTAAATCAAAATTTGTTAAACTAAATTAAAACAATTGTTAAACTAAATCAAAATTTGTTAAAACTAAATATCACAAATGTTAAACTTAATAAGAATTTGTTAAATTAATTTTTTTGATTTATCACTA
This sequence comes from Triglochin maritima, assembly GCA_963682175.1. Lineage (NCBI taxonomy): Eukaryota > Viridiplantae > Streptophyta > Magnoliopsida > Alismatales > Juncaginaceae > Triglochin > Triglochin maritima. The sequence continues at coordinate 64,341,751 of OY821771.1, forward strand.
TTTATTAAAGTAATTATGATATTTATTAATTAAAAAAACAAAAAAGGAGGAGGCGTCTGCGACAGACGCCTCCCGCAAGGTGGAGGCGTCTGTCGGAGACGCCTCCTCCTACGGGGAGACGTCTTCGGAAGACGTCTCCCCCATCGGGGAGACGTCTTCCGCAGACGTCTCCCGCTTCGGGTCGGCGTCCGAGGGAGACACCCCCCGCATGGGGCGGGCGTCCTCGGAAGCCGCTCCCCCTATGGGGGGAGCGGCTTCCTCGGACGCCCGCCCCATGCGGGGGGCGTCTCCCTCGGACGCCGACGCATTTTTTTTTTTTTTTAAAAACAAATAAATAACGTAATGTTACCTCATACGGGTACACCGGGGGAACTGCTGGCTGCTTCCCTGGCCTCCGAGACATTCGTAATTTTGTGTAGTAGGTATAGGAAGAGAAAGTTTTGAAAAAAGAGTGAAATTGTGAGATATATAAGCAAAAATAGGAGGAAGGGCAATTTGGTAATTTCAAGGGGCGATTTAAGTAATTTTGGGGCGATGTTTAGCAGTTCAAATTTATTGTGGCTACGCCTACGGGAGATCATGTTGGGTGACATGATCATATCAAATGCATAATAGCAAAAGTAAAATTTCTGCTGAAAATGCAGTGAAAATCCACGGGAATTTTTTTAAGATAGCTTGGGCTTGCAGGAAACATATTTATTTCCTAAAAGAACTTAAACATAATAAGAGTATTAAGGTTGTGAACGACCTGACGACCTCTCACGACCCGGTCATGAGAGGTCGTGCTTTTCTTAACGCAGAGTTTCTCAGGTCGTGGATGACCGGGTCGTTGACCCGGTTGTCCATTATTTTATTATTTTCTGATTTTTTTTTGTTTTGATTTTTTGAATTTTTTGTTTGAGTTTTTTTAATTTTTTTTGAAAATACGTTTTATAATTGTTTTAATTTTTTAGAATTTTTCTTAATTTTTTTAATTTTTTTACCAAGATGTACCCCGAAATGATGTAGATGAAAGAGATAAGTTGTTGTGGGTTGTGTTGTGTTGTGGTTAATAGGTGAATAGTGTAGGAAAGAGAAGAAAGTGAGTTGAGGAAAGAGAAAACTGATGTGCAAAAGAGAGAAAGTTGATTTTGAAGAGAGAGAGAGAGTTGATGACCAGATCGTCCAAGTCATGGTAAAGGATGACCTAACATGTTATCACACTTTCAAGATAACTCAATCAAGTTGAGAAAAATCTCAAACAAGAGAAGAGACTTCGCTAGTCAGTAGATGACACGACTGAGGATTATCTACCTAGTTCAACATCTAATGAGAGACAACTCTTCAAAGAAACATATCAATGTGATAAATCATAAAATACATTGAAGCATGACTGACTACATATCATTCAGCCAACACTTGTTCTATCGACACACTCACGTAACCAAGAAATAAAACACACTTGCACGTTGGCGAGAAACTCAATGAAACGCGAATTAACGCATAAGAATCCATAACATCATATCACCTAGGAAAGTGAAAGAAGATGCAGCGGGGAATTATTTGAGAAGAGATCTTGTTGGGGCTAGCTACACCTTGTGTAACGTCCCAAAACAACGGCAAAAATTAAAATTTTAAACACAATCATCACAAAGATTAAGACCCCCAAAGAACAGGAACACTACTCGTAAAATAACCAAGAGGTACACCATATTACATCAAAGTTTGTCAAAATATATGACTATTTCAGAGTACGAGAACAATAAATACAAGTAGTCGTACTACCTAGGAAAAATACAGAAAGAGGATCTGATCCCAGAGTGTCCTCGTCCTCGGTCACCACCTACTACGGTCCTGAAATGCAAACATAATAACAATGCCTGAGTTTCCATAAGGACATCCTGTATACCAAGCTCAATATATGCATGCTCATAAATACTGAAATGAACTTATTATACTAGTATGACATGGCATGACATAATGCAATCAATAAACATCTCCCTCCAAGGGTAAATAAGGATATATGTCCACAATCCATCATCGGGTCACCCGTAGGGAACTACCGCAAGCACATACAGTCTTACAGAAAGTATGTGACGCACCCGCACGCGGCTACACTAATCATGAGGTTTGGTGAGGCATGTTTGCACGTCCGCGTCAGTAAAATCAGCTGAATCTCGAGGTCAACACCTCACCAACAGAGTCGTTGCTCAGGTCGGTCCATCTCACTTAGTTGTGCCACAACCAAGCTACATGTCGGAATACATCGTCGGTCAGTACACATGTAAGAACAACATCGACTCGAGTCAATCACATCCGGAACAACTCGATGGCAAGAAGTCTAATCTTTTGCTTTGAGTTTTATGGTCCAAGTTGATTAAAGGGGATTGAAATTAAATCTGGGAGCAAAGTAGAAGTCACAACATGCAAAATTGTGTTCCCAGATAACTAACATGAACAATATAACAACTGGAACAAATTTGAGAACAATTGAGGCTCACCAGGCCGCCAATTGGCGGTCCCAGACCGCTGATTGGCGGTCTTTTTGTAGCTTCTGGTCCTCAAACTTCTCCAGTAGCCTCCCCTTGATCCTTAGGTTCCCTGAAACTAAACAACACTGGAAACAAAAAATTAAAAACCCCTCGAATCGCCCAAACTAACGTCTGGACAGAGCACCTCCCCGGCAACGGCGCCAAAAACTTGATTGATCTCGTTTTATATTTAACCGCAAGTGCACGTCTGCGTTGAAGCGGTGGCAAATACGGGTCGTCCACTGGGAGGTGTGTCGACACTTGGTTTGTGCGAAGGCGAGAGGTAAAGAAAGGGAAGAGAGGTTGGTTACACTAAACTACACTAAGATGCAAATGGAAATGGAGATAAGCAATAAACTAAGTCCCAAAGGGGGTAGAGAAATAATGTGAACATAAAGAAGTGTGTGTTCATTAAGCTCCTCACAACATGTAGTGCATGAAATCATAAAACTACATCCGACTTTGCCTCTACATGAATTAAGATAAGACTACATCATTAAAACATACAAGATAATAATTGGAATGAAGCTACATGAACTCAAGTATAAAGACTATACCCTACTATGCCTCTACATGAATTAAGATTTCACTACATCATTAAAACATACAAGACATTAGCTAAGGTAAAGGCAACAAGAGTATATACACTACAAATTGTGTTTCCAATATTAACTTCATCCATATCCTAACCTTATCATTCCCCATAAAATAGGTCCAGTAATCAAAGCATAAGCTAAGCTTCATTCAAGAGCATTAGCATATCAAAGATAAGAGTGAAAACTCATTAGATGGTTATGGAAATCATATAAAGCTCAAGGGATAAAGATAACACACACTTAATACACTACATGATTATATCACATATTTCTCCACCCCACAAATGGGGATGGAACTACTCACTACTCATTACACTAACTATATTAGCAAAAGAAAGCATAATACTGAAATGAAAGTTAACTAAGAAGGCAAGAAGCATTAAAGAAACATAAAAGGAAAGGAAAGACTAAACAAACATGCACAAATTAAAAGACAAGATTGAAAGAAACTAGAAGAATTATTTTATTAACAAATGACTCACATTGAAGGTAGCATTCATCTCCATCTTGAGTTTTTGCTTCAAGGCTCACTCCTTAGTAGAGAGAATACCACCAAGCAATGGGTAATTACAATGGAAGGTGAAGAGTTCTATTTATAAGCATGGAAAAAGCTAATCGGGGACAATCCCCCGATGTGGGACTAAACCAATACCAAATATAGCCTAAACGAACATTAATACAAGTCCAGGAGAAAATTCGACGGATCCTGAGCAATATGGACCGCCAATTAGCGGTCCAAGACCGCCAATTAGCGGTCCAAAATCTTCGGATCGTGTTGAAATTTGTTGTGGGCTTTTTTTTCTGGTATTGTTGGTCTTTTATGCGGTTACTTGACTTGTTGGAGCTCCGACCCGACTCGAATTGGTAAAATGCTCCCCATGATGGTGTGGAGTATTCTGTTTTGCTCTTAGGTCCTTCGGTCTTACGATCAGGTCCTTCTCCCTTGCATCTTAGTCCCCAGGTCTCACAATTAAGTCCTTTTTCCTGCTTTTGGATCCTTTCATGGCTCTTCTCTTCAAACCTCTTTATTCCTGAAAACTAAACATAAAACTCGTCACGTAGCATTGCTTAGGTGTAATATAATGGATATAAGATACAAATATGAGCATGAAATGATGTCAATCACCTCTCTTTCTCTCTATTGAATCTCTTTATCCACTCTTGTATTTATCTCTCTCATCCCTCATCTCTCTCTTCTTTCTCCCTCTCCACTATTTCACTCTCTCTAGAAAATCTCTCTCTCTCTCTCTCATTTCTCCCTCTCCACTCTTTCAGTTTCTCTCTCAACTCTTTCACTCTCTCTCATCCATCTTTCACACACTCTCTCTTCAATCTCTCTCCTTTTTCCCTCTCCACTCTTTCACTTTCTCTTTCTCACTCTCTCCTCCCTTTCTCTCCTCCCTCTCTCTCTCCTCTCTCTCTCTCATCCATCTTTCTCTTTCTCTCTCATCCTTCTTTCTCTCTCTCTCCTCCCTCTTTCTCTTTCTCTCTCCCTTGAATCTTTCTCTCTTGAATCTCTCTCATCCCTCTTTCTCTCTCTCCTCCCTCTTTCTCTCTTTTCTCCACTCATTCACTTTTTCTTTCTCTCCTCCCTCTTTCTCTCTCTCTCTCCTCCCTCTTTCTCTCCTTTCTCCACTCATTCACTCTTTCTTTCTCTCCTTCTCTCTCTCCTCCCTCTTTCTCTCTCTTGAATCTTCCTGGATCGTCTTTGGATCGTTGCTTGAATCTCTCTCTCATCCCTCTTTCCCTCTCTCTCCTCTATCTCTCATCCCTCTTTCTCTCTCTCCTCCCTCTTTCCCTCTCTTGAATCTCTCTCTCATCCCTCTTTCTCTCTCTCCTCCCTCTTTCTCTCCTTTCTCCACTCATTCACTCTTTCTTTCTCTCCTCCCTTTCTCTCTCTCTCTCATCCATTTTTCTCTCTCTTGCTCTCTCTTGAATCACTCTGGATTAACTCTGGATAGAGTATGGTGCACCTCTGGATTCTCCGCGTACCCTTCGTGCATCTTGGAATCACTCTGGATTGTTGCTTGATTTAATCTAGAATTCATGGATCGACTTTAGAGGGATGAAAGAGTGAGTGAATGAGTGGAGAGGGAGAAATGAGAGAGTGAAAGATTGGAGAGGGAGAAAGTAGAGAGGGTAAAAATGTGGAGATGGATAAAGGAGAGTGGGAGAGATAAAGAAGGATGAGAGAGTGTGATAGAGTGGAGAGAGAGTGATGAAAGAGAGAAAGTGGGATGAGAGAGAGTGAAAGATTGGAGAGGGAGAAAGTAGAGAGAGTAAAAAAGTGGAGATGGATAAAGGAGAGAGGGAGAGATAAAGAAGGATGAGAGAGAGTGATAGAGTGGAGAGAGAGTGATGAAAGAGAGAAAGTAGGATAAGAGAGAGTGAAAGATTGGAGAGAGAGAAAGGAGAGGGAGAGTGAAGGAGTGGAGAGAGAGAAAGGAGAGAAAGAGATATTCAAGAGAGGGTGAGAGAGAGTGAAGAAGGAGAAAGGAGAGAGAGAGAGAAAGTGGTTGCATTTCGTGGAGAGAGAGATTCAAGATAGAGAGAGGGGAATGAGAGAGAGAAAGAGGGATGAGAGAGTGTGAAAGATTGGAGAGGGAGAAAGAGAAGAGAGTGTGAAAGAGTGGAAGTAGAAAGGAGAAAGAAAGATTCAAGAGAGAGAGTGAAAGAGTGGAAGTAGAAAGGAGAAAGAAAGATTCAAGAGAGAGAGTGAAAGAGTGGAGATAGAGAAAGGAGAGAGAAGATTCAAGAGAGAGAGAGGAATAGGAATGAGAGAGAGATTCATGAGAGTGAGTGAGTGATGAGAGAGAGAAAGAGAGAGAGAAAGAGAGGCGTTACAATTTTAAAAATGAATAAAATAAAGGGAAATGTTTTATGAACGCAGCGCGTCACGGACGCGCTCTACGTGGATATCCATGTCAGCCCTTACGTGGCCAAAGCATGAATGTTTTTTTGTTTTTTCTTCTTGATGTCCACTCAAATCACATTAAATGCGTTTCAACTCAGCACGTTCTCTCTCTCCACCCAAATACAAATATGATGATACTCTTTCTTTCTTCTTCATTCTTTCTCTCCAGAATAAATCACCATTTCTAGCAAGATATTATGTCGAAGAAGCGTCTGATGCCGACTCCCAGGATTCTTCACAACGTAAGCAGCGTGAATGGGACAGTGCGAAGACTTCCCGATGTTCTTGTCAGCGTTAGCATCGTGAATGTGACGATCCGGTGGTGAAGACTTCGCACCACAACATCTTTGCTGCATTGTTGGAGTGCCCATGACAGAAAAAGAAGGAAGAAGAAAGAAAGAGTGTCATCGACCGCCCCATTCACGCTGCTTACGTTGTGAAGAACCCTGAGAGTCGGCATCAGACGCTTCTTCGAAATAATATCTTGCTCGAAATGGTGATTTATTCCGGAGAGAGGTACAACGCTCCGTGGTGAAGACTTACGTCTGTTCGGTTTATGTCGTACATCTCTCCGTAATAAATCACCATTTCGAGTAAGATATTACGTCGAAGAAGCGTCTGATGTCGACTCCCAAGGTTCTTCACAACGTAAGCAGCGTGAATGAGACGATCATGTTTACGTCTTACATCTTCTTTCCGATTTACTGGGAAAATATATATTATCTTTGTAATTTGTGTGTGTTTGTATTGTTTGTTTGTGTGTGATTTACTGGGAGAAGATATATTATTTTTGTAATTTTTGTGTGTTTGTGTTTGTGCTTGTATTGTTTGTTTGTCTTTGTGCTCTCATTGTATCTTATTGTGTAATAGTTATCATCAATAATTTGTACCATCAATATCTTATTGTGCTCTCATTGTATCTACATAAACAGGACAAACTTTCTACATAAACTGGACAAACATTCTACATAAACAAGACAAACTTTCTACATAAACAGGACAAACTTTGTACATAAACAGTACAAACTTTCTACATAAACTGGACAAACATTCTACATAAACAGGACAAACTTTCTACATAAACAGGACAAAACAGGACAAGCTTTCTACATAAACAGGACAAAACAGGACAAACTTTCTACATAAACAGGACAAACTTTCTACATAAACAGGACAAGCTTTCTACATAAACAAGACAAAACAGGACAAACTTTCTACATAAACAGGACAAAACAGGACAAACTTTCTACATAAACAGGACAAACTTTCTACATAAACATGACAAAACAGGACAAGCTTTCTACATAAACAGGACAAAACAGGACAAACTTTCTACATAAACAGGACAAACTTTCTTCCTAAACCGGACAAGAACTACACTTATTTCGGACAACAAATACACTTATTCCGGACAAACTTTCTGTTCCGTTTCTGAACACACTTTCTTCTTATTCTGGACAACTACACTTATTCCGGACTGCAAATACACTTATTCCGGACAACAAATACACTTATTGCGATTCCGGACAGCAAATACACTTATTCCGGACAGCAAATACACTTATTCCGGACAAACTTTATGTTCTGTTTCTGGACACACTTTATTCTTAAACTGGACAACAAATACACTTATTCCGGACAACAAATACACTTATTCCGGACAAACTTTATGTTCCGTTTCTGGACACACTTTATTCTTAAACCGGACAACAAATACACTTATTCCGGACAACAAATACATTTATTCCGGACTGCAAATACACTTATTCCGGACAGACACATAACGTAGACAGGACAAACACATAATGTAAACTGCATACACACATAAAGTAAGTTAGACAAATTAAGTTGATCCAACGTAAAACTTAAAAACAAATATTTTATTATGATAAGTGTGGGCTCTGCACGAATAATGAGACTGCACGATGTCCTTGGGTCTGCACACTGTCTTATCTGTGTATTGGGAAATTAATCGTTCAACTTAAAGAACCGACGTTTTTTAAAAAACCCAAAACGCGCGAAGAGAAATTTCGCTGACTGGACGCTGACTCAAAGAAAATATCTGAGCTGTACAGATCCACGTAAGGCGCGTCCATGACGCCTGCGTCCGGCTCTAGAATAAAACAACAAAAAAAGTTGCGTTGCCGAAATATTATTCCCTTTGGAACGGCCGATTTGGATTGACTGACCTGACATGACCTGACCTGACCTGATGGCGGAATGAATATAGGTACAGGTTAAGTTGTAGAGTACTCTCCGGCACAAAGTCTCCTTCAAATATAAATAAAAGAGAGAGAGACGTTACAATTCCAACGGCTATATTTTCTTTTCAAAACATCTCCTTCTCTCCTACCAAACTTTCTTTCTTTCTTTCTTCACACTAATAGTGAGTAACCTCCGACCACCCCATATTCCGCCGTTAAACTTCACAGCAAAGATCTTCATCATCAGAACCCCACAACCCCGGCTAAGACCACCAACCTCTCCTCCATCAAGCACCGCCTCAACTTCTCCGGTCTCCGAACCCCCACCAACACCGAGCACCCCGTCGAGGTCATCGGCCGCATCCGGGACCATCCGGACAACAGGAAAGAAACGACCACTTACGCCCTTGATATCGCTGACGATGGCCGCTCCGTTCGCGTCAAAACCGACATTGGATACCGTGATTTCGGCCTTGACGGCATGTCCACTGCCGAGGAAGAAGACCTCGACGGGTTCTACAAGAAGTTCGTTGAGTCGAGAATCCGGGGAGTGAAATTGGGGGCTAAATGTACGATCATGATGTATGGGCCGACCGGGTCGGGGAAGAGCCATACCATGTTCGGGTGCCCCAAGCAGCCGGGGATCGTCTACCGAGCTTTGAAGGATATACTCGTGGATAATGCTGACTTGTTCGTCCAAGTTGCCGTCCTTGAGATCTACAACGAGGAGATCTACGATCTTCTTTCTGGTTTCAACGCCGGAGGAGGAGGAGGAACGCCCACCGGATTGCAGAAATCAAATGCTCCCAAAGTCAGTTTCTTTCTCTCTCCATATGATACATCAATTTCTAGATGTGTTTCTTGATTAATATACATTCTGTTGCTTTGACGTGTATTGCAGGTTAGGTTAGAGGTTATGGGTAAGAAAGCTAAAAACGCTTCTTACATAACTGGGAATGAAGCTGGAAAGATATCGAGAGAAGTCGCTAAAGTTGAGAAGAGGAGGATTGTTAAAAGCACTCTTTGCAATGAAAGGAGTTCGAGGAGCCATTGCCTGGTTGGTGGCTGGTTGCTTCTACAACTTCATTTTTTGGGTTGTAACAATTACATTGTTTGTCCTCTTTCTTTCTTTCTTTTTTAATTTTTATAATTGGTGTTTTATGTGGAATGTTGCAGATAATTTTAGATGTTCCTTCAGTGGGTGGTAGGTTGGTGCTTGTTGATATGGCTGGTTCTGAGAACTTTGATCAAGCGGGTCAAACTGGGTTTGAGGCAAAAATGCAGGTAAGGATCAAAATACCAATATGGTTTTCTGGAAAAGAGACCTTGACATATCTTCAATTTGGAAATCTGGAACCACTGTCTTTCTCTTTTGTTTCATCTTGTCTGATCAACAGTATTGTGATTGATGATGCGTGCGTGTTTAACCACAAATTATCATTTGATAGACTTCAAAAATTAACCAAGGAAACACAGCACTGAAGAGGGTTGTAGAGTCGATTGCAAATGGAGACTCTCATGTACCATTCAGAGATAGCAAACTCACAATGCTTCTGCAGGTAGACAGCGTATTCATTGATTTCCTCACAAACTGATAAAGTCCATATCATCAGTCTGTTGTTAATTAAATGTTTGATTGGCAGGATTCTTTTGAGGACAACAGGACCAAAATCCTGATGATCCTGTGTGCAAGTCCCGATCCCAAAGAAATCCACAAGACAATATCAACCCTCGAATACGGGGCAAAAGCGAAATGCATCATTCGTGTGGCTCACATGCCTACTACTCCCAAGGATAATAAGACGGTATCCGATGGCTCTTCTTCGGCTGCTGTAGTAATCCTTGGGTCGAGAATTGCAGCAATGAACCAGTTCATTTACAAGCTACAGATGGAAAACAAGCAGAGGGAGAAGGAACGCGACGAAGCCCAGAAAAAGCTTCTACAGAAGGAGGCCGAGCTGACCGGTCTAAGAGAAAAGCTGCTTAAAACAATGGAAGGGAAGGCCAATGAAACAACACTTGTTCTTAAAATTGAGCTGGAAAGAATGAGAGAGAAAATGGGACAGCAGCAGAAGGAACTCGAGGCATTGAGGCAGCAGCAGCAAATCGAAGTCAAAGATTTCGTTGCTGAAATGGGGGGCACCACATTTCTCCAGAGGCTTTCCGAAGCGTTGTCCGAAGGAGACCAAGGAATGGAGAAGTCGATGGAGCTGGACATGGGCGATAATATACCAACAACAATTCACGATGTTAAAGAGGTCGACAATGTTTCTTGTGCTTTGTCAGGAGGAGACAGCATTAATCGTATGTTGTCGAGATTTCCTGGAAAGGTGTGTTTGAGTACCGTGTTTGAAGAAGAGGAAATGGAACGAGACGATGTCGTGGAGGTGGAGGAGAAGGAAGTCATAGAAGAAGAGAGCAACAACAGATCACAACAAAACTTCGACTTCCTTGATCTACTACTACTGAAAGAAGATTTGAATAATCATAATAATAAGAAGAAGGGTCACGAGCTCGATCCCACTGCCTGTTGTAGGAGTACTAGGATTCAAAATATTTTCAGGCTCTGCGGCAACTACAGGGAGATTGCCCAACAGGTTAAGAAGTCCAAGACGAAGAAAACATCCGGAAGTGAAGAAGAATTCAACCAGAAATCGGTGGTGGGCAAGGAGAACTCTAAACCTCCTAAAGATGTAATAAATGATGATGATGATGAGGAGGAGGAGGAGGGTCTCGTGGACGTGTATGTGAAATAGGAGGAGGAAACATCCAAAGAATTATCAGGGAATCTTTTTCTGATCAACAACAAGTTCACAGTTCTGAGCAATGCATCCCTTTCTGATATTCGTAAACTGATAGAAACTCACTTCAATGAAGAAAATAATAATAGAGAGCAGCAGCAAGCATTCATCTTCCTTCTGCTTGGTGTATGTACTACTTACTTTCTTACCCTTTTTGTTGCAATAGTCTACTTTGTGTTCATTGATCATGATGAACTTGTGTTTGTTGTTTGTAAACATGATAGGATCCGACAGGAGCTCCGGTGAGCAAAGATAAAGAGGGGATGATTCCAGTAAGCAAACTCCCTGACTGCAACAACCAGTTGAGTGGTGGTGGTGGTGGGCTTCTCGCTTGCCTCCGCCCAGTCAAGAGGAACATCGATCACAACAAAATCCATAGTGGTGCCTTGAGTCCTGTGAAGAAACTTCTTTCCCCAAACCAAGAACAACCACCGTATCTAAACTTCCACCACTTTGGAATTGGAAAACCTTCTATTTCAGAACAGTTGTAGATAGTTTGTCTCACGGTGCATGTAATTTGCTATATTTCATGCTATATTATGCAGATAACAGATGCATGCTTGATTGAATCTGTAGATTTCAATGTTGTTTTAGTTTAGTTGGTCTGGGATTGAATGGCATTCAGAATTGCTTTTTAGACTCGGTTTTGAACAGTTGGATTTGAGGCTTCGAGAATTGAGAAGATATATTTAACCAAGTAAATGGGTCGTGTGATTGAGTAACCTCCTGGATTCAACGGTAAAATACCGAAGCAAACACTTTTTGTAATAATAAAATTCAAGACGTTATGGGTCAGTAATATATAGAAGTGTAAATAAAGGTGGGATAATACAAAATCTTGTAGAATATTTTACAAATTTATATGAGATTCAGTTACAAAAACTCCTCACATGATAGAAAATTCTATCAACAAATACAAAGCCAGCAAACGGTTCCACGTGTACAGTCAATCAATATTGTACACCCGTAAAAACTATATGTCCACACGATTGCTACCTAGAACCAACTTATTCTATTTCAAGATCTGCAAGAAAGACAAAAAAATCGTTTGAGTCTTTAAAATTAAAGACCCAACATGCAAGCAATATCTACCTAGTTATTTAGGTTAAACTACAGAGATTTGTTCAATTAATTCCAAATAATCCAGTAAAAAGTACAATAACATGAATTGAAATAAAAAATATAATTCATAGAATTTGATTTCAGGCAAAATAGAGCAATAAGAAAATGTCATCAAATCCGTACCTTAACAACTACATGCATTACATAATTAAATCAATCGTCTCTATTTCAAATCATCAGATTCGATCTACTACGATTCGAATTCAGTTCAGTTCAGATTAATCCAGAAAAATCAATTGATATTTACCTGGACCACCCACCACAGACACATCGCGGTATTCGGTCAACGCATAAGTCAACCTCACACCCATTATTTTAATTTCCCAATTTATCTAACATTAGACTCTTGTGAGGCTCTCATACGCTACATGTATCAGTCCGTTGATATAAGATCTGAGTCTGGTGGACTTATCGTAGCCACACGATCCACTTGGGATCCTATTGCCCCGTCGGGCCAGCCCGTCAGCCTATGCTTCGAAGAGTCAGTATGCTCCGAAGAGCCAGTAGTGTCAGACAATGCAGTTATCATAATCTTATTTTAATATGCAAAAATATTATTCCTTCATTTAACAACGAAAAACCCTTAACAAAATCAAATAAATTGGAATCATAAGTTTCAACCAATAATCACTTCGTTTGTATAAAACAATGATATCAATTAAACATTTTTACCACTACGTAATATACATCACACATTTCAAATATGAATCTCAACCTACACTTGGAATTAACAAATAAAACATCTCAAATTAAGGAATTAGTACCTTAAATCTTCAAATTACACATGCAGCAAAAAAAATTAGAACTTAACCAACATACAAATATGCACTAATTACTGAATTTTGTTTAATTCATCTACAAGCATTTCACCGAGTAATAGAAAAACAAGAAGTGATGCAACTACATTCTAAGATGAAAATCATCACACATTCTACCCTCTGACAAAGATGAAAATCAAACATAACCAGGAAGAGAAATTTCATCTAACCCCCTTCATTGTTTTACAACTTAAGAACCATATGATTCAAGGAATAATGACAAGAAACCAGAAAATCAAGTCTCGATCCTCGCTAATTTCATCACAACTATGGTCTTGCCCAGATCATTGGAGTTCTAACCCAAACAAAAAGGTGGATTTGGTTCCTACCCACTAAAACTCTTGCATACCTTAGCCAAAAACCAACAATAGAAGAAGCCGAAGAAGGACGAAGACGGCGGCGGCGACTAAACCAAAGCAAAACCCTCTTCTCGGCCTCTCCGTTCTCCTCCCTCTAACTTTAGGAAAAACCCAAAACAAAACCCTTCTTCCAGTCGGCTGCTGGATGAGGGTAAGAGTTGGGAAAAATGCAATCCAACACCCCCCAACTATCTCATTGTTCACTTAGTCCAAAACTTCCATTAATTTCACTTAAGCCTACATCTAACCTATCTATTTTATTATTCTATGTTAGGCTAAGATGTTACAGATTGAGTTTGTCTGGTCAATGTGTCATTGGTACTCAATCAGTCCTCACCAGATTAGTAAAGTTAAAGATCTATAAGAGCACCCTTAACGAGTGCTCCCCTATTTTAGACCAAGACCATATTATAAATACTCCCCTATTTTATATACTTGTACGATATTGAATGAAATGTTTCCCATATGCGATTCTTTTACATTACCACCTCCAGAATTTAATGGTCTCAAATTGACTTGGACATTTCAAGAAGTTTTATATTCCTCATAATATTAAATTTGTTGAAGCCCCTGAAGGGCGATGCATTTTATTGTCCATACCAACAATTATATAAATAGATGCTTTTTTTGGCATCAGGGGGAGAAAACCAGAAGCTAAAAGAATGCCAATAAAATGTACTATTTTGAACATGAAGTTCATAAGAGAATTTACGTACAAGTATCGTTGAACCTGAAGTTCATAAAATCATTAACTTGCAATATCTACCAAGTAATTGTCATATATATTTATTGATCACAAAAAGTGACTAAGTCTTGTATTACTAGACATAAAACACATAATATAAAGTGGAGATCTCCACATGATAAAATATATTTGAATTCAACTAACGCAAGAAGCGTAGAATATAACATATATTATTTGTGAAAATGAAAATTAAAGTTAGTCACTCATTACACCTCCTGAAGAGGTTATTCCTGAAGAATATAAACCCGGTAAAATAAAAGAGTTGCTGGCAAATGTATAAATTCTGGGAATACATAACGGTCAAATCCTAATGTTTTGGTAAACGACGAGGATTTGATTATTATAAAAGTTGCAATCAACTATGTTGATACAAGAGAAAAACATAAAAAAGTTATCATCGACGACTAATTCGTCTTCTTAGAGCATGCTAATTCAAGAGAAAATCTGGATCCAAAACCTATAATATTATAAAAGTGCCAGAAGCATTCGTATTTGAAATGAATAAAAGAAGACAAATAATGTAAAACTAGACTCGCTTAATAAACATATTGTTTGGACCTGTAGTCTTGATTTTTGAAGAATGTGAATAGAAATCACATTACAATAACATAGTGATACATTATAAAGCGAGTAGTGACACAAGAATTTTTTGCAGGGCCTGTAGGATCTAATGTGTCTTAGGATTAGTCTAAAGTGGAGTGAATAGACTAATTATGTTCTTTAAAAATATTAAGCAATATAAAGCAAGAACAATTTAATGTAAAGAGAAACGAGAAGCAAACCACACACGGATGTATAAAGGTTTGGATCTAACCACCGGATCATAGTCATCTCTTACGAATTGCTCATCCTCGAGCAACTTCGCGTCCTCCACTAATCTGATCTCCATTCTGGGCCGGAATCAAGCTTTTACACTTCAAGCTTTGCGAACATCATCGCCAAGCTTGGATCACGTTCTCACAATCCGAGAAGAGCTTCACTCTGGAAGCTATTACAACACTTTGCTGGAAAAGTTGTGTGACCACTTCTAATCCTGAGTACTTGAATGAATGATGAAAACAATGAATGGTTCAAGTGGAAAGATGTGAGCACTAAGAGATGTTTGGAGCAATTGAGAGTAGTATGAGCTTTTGAGAAAAGATTAGTGACATGAAAAGTTTGATCTAAGTTCTTTTTATAAGCTCCAAACATGATCTAGCCGTTGGGATTGAAGTGAAAGTGATTTGAGAGAGATACATAAAACAAGGAAGTTCAGAACTCAAATCAGGACATAATCGGTAGATCGGATCAGGCTAAATGGTCGACCAGTTTCTTGTAAATAAGAACACAGTCGAGATGAAGTGCATACCGGTTGATCCACCAAGGCTAGAACTTAAGTAAACGGTCGAACCATATAAAAGACCAGTCGACCGTTAAGGGAAATTTGGCAGGGGCAAATTGTAATCGGTCGACCGAAAGGCTGAATAACTGCATCGATCGAAAATAGGAACTTTGGGAGTTTGAAAGATTTTTTAACCGGTCGACCGTCGTTATGGATTTGTTCGACCAGTGGACAAATACAAAAGAGGGGTTAGGTGAAAGTATGTGTATAGACCGTTGTAAAATACGACAAATATAACAGTCAAATCTAAATGAAATACTAAGGGTTAAACAATCGAACAAATATTGAGATTCGGTCGACCGTATTAGATAGGATAATAGTATGTTAAAATAAGTCGAACATGTAATTTATCGTTCGACCGTTCAGGGAAAAGAATTCACAAAAAGTTGCCAACAGTCGAACCAAATGGTCAACCGGTCTACCATTTTCAGCAGGAATTCTGAATCAAGAGAATTCTTAAGTGTAATGTGTCACCTAAATGAGTCAGTTTGATATGAAATTTTGTATATGACTTTTATAGGTTTTCTATGGATCAATGCAATGCAAATCAACAATATTTCAAGTGTCAAGTTACATTTTAGTCCTAAAAACAAGAAATGAAAATCCTATCTATTCTTCCACTTGATTTATTGTCTTTGTGTATCACTTGTCACCTGAAATGTTAGTAACAACAAATATATATATGTGTACATGTGCATGTGATGAATGATAGATATACATGTGTTTATTGATATGTTAATTAATCATCAAAATAGATTAACGATTATTAGCCAAAAAACCAATAGACCCAATATCCATTATGATGTTACAAATTCTCTCGAAATGTATAATATTACGTAATGTTACTTGATCCCGGTTGACGTAAATATAGATAAACATATAAGATATGTTATGACTGCAAATTTATATATATATCAAGTGACTGTGGATCTCAAATTTGAAGTGAAGGTAGGGATCTCAGCCATGAAATTTGGTCTTGTATTTGGTGGAAGAAGCCTCCTGAGTAGTGAGACTGTAGAGAAGTATGGTATTCTGAAGGGCAACGCCATTTGTATGGAAGCATTTGGTAGAAAATAAAGAATTGTCATGAGCTTCAGAGGATGTCCACAAGTACATAAGACTTAAGAATTCTCACCTCCTAGCTTGACTCTTTCGAGCATGCACTATAGTAGTTTTTGCTTTACTTACTAGTTAGCGTCATGGATGCTACGAACCTTTTGTTTTTTGGATCTTCTGTCTGGACTGGAGGCATACAAACTTTGTTACCTTTGCCGGCGATTGACAATTTTTAGTTGTATTTTGGGATGATTTTTGTTGTTGTAAAGACCAATGAGGGAGGGAGGCTGGGCTCTTTTGGAGATGTATCAGATTGAGAATTCTCTTGCCGATTAATTTACTATAATTGTTCTACGACAGGTAGTAAGAGAATCTTGGAAGAACATCTGAATGTGTTGTTTGATGATATATTAACAATATCGGACACAATTAGTTTTAGAACTAAAAAAATGACCTCGTCCAACATTTACAGGCTCTCCTGTTTTCTGAGTTAGACCACATCTTAGTAGGTGGAACAATAATATCATCTCTATCTTCTTCTTCTTCTTCCATCTGATCCTAACTCAGTCGTAGTGTAGGAACGTGGGCACTAAAATATCGAAAATTAAATCCTAAATCAACAAAAACATACAAATCTAACCTACAACAACAACAATAATCATCCTATACACAAACAAGGGAGGAAAAATGAAAAGGAACGAAAAAGTTAGGGTTTTGAGTTTTACCTTAAACTCGGAGGACACGAATTTGGAGAAGAAATGGTTGTGTCGTGTGACCTTTATAGCCCAACAGAACTTTACGTCTCTGATGTCGAGTTCACTTTTTTTAAATGAACTTGACATTCGTGAAAATTTCTGTATCCAAAAGGTCAAGTTCGGTTTTATAAACTCGACGTTGGAAGTGTCGAGTTCAATTACGATTCCAAACTAACAATGCACCTTTTTGAGCGTGTGCAATTTTTTTAAGTGTTAGAACTCGACATTGCCAGTGTCGAATTCTATCAAATGAAACTCAACATTGCAAGTGTCGAGTTCAATTTGGATTCCAAACTGACAGTGCACCTTATGAGTGTGCGTGAGAATTTCTAAGTGTTAGAACTCGACATCTCCGATGTCGAGTTTTGTAAAAAAAATCATTTATAAAGAAGTTGACGTCAAGTTCTCTATATACTATAAACCAAGATTCTCTGCCACCACGTGTCACAACGTGGTGGCTAGGGGTGTAAACGGGTCGGGTATGTCCCTACCCGTACCCGTACCCGGCTAAATTAGCGGGTACGGGTACGGGTATATACCCGGCAAAAAACATGTATACTCGTACCCGACCCGTACCCGTTAAGTTAGCGGGTACGGGGCGGGTAAACGGGTATAATATATAATATATAAAAATATAATATGTAGTATATAAAGTATATATTATATATAAAAATATATAATATATAACATATAAAATATATAAAAATATTAAAAATATATTATTTAAAAATTTATAATATATCTTAACGGGTATACGGGTACGGGTAATGAGTATACCCGTACCCGACCCGTTTATTAATCGGGTATACGGGTTTGAATTTTTAAACGGGTATGAATTTTTGTGCCCATACCCGTACCCGACCGGGGCGGGTGACCGGGTATACGGGTATTACCCGCCCCGTTTACACCCCTAGTGGTGGCAACGAGTCTACGAGAAATATTTCTAATATAGACTTGTAGTAAAAAAAATATTATTTCAATGTTTTCCCAATTTAAAAACTACTAAAATATCATATAAATTTTTAGTTGTCATTTCAAAGTAACATGTTTATCCAAATATAGGAAATACAAATCACGTCATTTATAAAATCTTGAGATTTGTAAATCAAGTCAATTGCAAGTTCAAAGGAATTTAAAAATAACACATTTAAACGCAACACCCTGATCAATGAAATTGAAACTTTTTAACAGAATATGATACCTTTGTTCGATATAATAAGGACCTTATTGCAGTTAATGAAGGGAATGTGTTCTAAAAGTTTTACTCTTAAATGCCAATTATTATGAATTGAATGAGAAATCATTTTGTTCCTTGTTTATGTTATTCGTCTTTTAGAAGTGTTAAGGAAGAGGCTCTTGGTCCTTAACCGTAGAGCTCTAAAGGATATTGGTTTACATAAAACAAAAGATATTCGCAATCATGGTAATTAACATGGGACATTAATTACCGAGTTAAGATTGTCGTGTTGGTCATAGATCATTGTAGCTCTACAAGTGCGTGACGACACGGGTATGCAAAAGAGGAAAATATTACTTCTGTATACTGAATAGACCTAATAAGTAAAATATTATAGAAATGTGTTTCTGTGTCATTGATATTTTACTGTGTCTTTGGTCCTTTGATATGAGACTTATATCTAATCACTTAAGGAATACTTAATTAGATCAGTGTCTTGAACTATCGATCAGTGTAGTGTAAAGGCATTGGTTGGTTAAGTATAACTTTCGTTGGAGAAGATAGTCAGTCAAAAGATTATCATTGCCCCTCTTAATTGAGTGATGATATTAGTGGGCCCCTTGATAAAGCAAAGTTATAATGTGCACAATGTGATTTGAATTAAGTCACATATTTATAACTAGCTTAAAGAGATCAAGAAATGAATACTAATACAAAGATGACACAATACTACTTTGTGTGTATTCTTAATATCATGAGGCAAGGGACGGACACAAGTGGTGCACTCCATCACTAAATGGATCGGGTTTTGGTTCGAGTGGAATTAAGACATCTAACTAATTGGGAGCTATAATGTGTAGCTAGATACCGCTTATAGCTTGTGATATTAAGCTCTTAATATCACTGCCAACTTAGTCTAGATCCTCCCATAGGTCACACCACAAAATTGGGAAACAAGAAATGGGAATTTTGAGTTCATAAGGATGTGTCGGGTTTCATGTAGAAAATATGACACATGGGGTGAACAAACAAAATCAAGATTATGTTGTGATTAATAACATAATTAGAATCTAAATTAAATTCATATGTGATGTAAATATTATGGGGTGTAATGAGTTGACATTACATAGGATAATATGTTACAAAAGTTGTGAATTTACTACTAATCCCGAAATGTCAAATTTTGTAGGGGTTAAACCAAAATTTGACTAGTCTGCAGTACTGTGCAAAAGTCAACCGATGAATAGTACTGGTCAACCGATGAACAGTACCCGGTCCATGATGAACAGTAACCGGTCGACCGATGAACAGTGCCGGTCCATGATGAACAGTGCCGGTCGACCGATGAACAGTAACGGTCGACCGGTCCAGACGGTTTTCTGCAGAATTAATTTAAGAATTAATTAGATCATGCATGGAATTGGTCCATAATTGATTTAATTCGTGGTTAATATTATTTATTAATAAATAATGGATGGTTAGATGGAATTTTGCATGGGATCATGGGCAAGAGGTTGCACATGAATAGGTAATTTGGAGAGAACCTATAAATACAAGGTTATCTCATTACCTCCTTAATTAATTCATTATTTTCTTGAGCAAAATTCTCTCTCCATAATTCTCCACGAAAATTCCTTAATTCTTAAGTTTAGTTTTAGTTCTAGAGATCATCTTCTCAAGGGAACTAAAGAGGGGTTAGTAATTGGATTCTAAACCCTATTGGAGATTGAGAGACTAGCTTTTCTCTCTCCAATCTTGTTTAGAGTTTGGTGAAATCTCGGAGGCATCCGGCGCAGCGAGGAGCATCCCCAACGTCTTCGGATCATCAAGAAGTTTTAGAGAACTTCTAGGTATGAATTTCGGAGTCCCATGTTTGTTTTAATAAAAGTTTTAAAACTAGTTATTGAAACAAACCGATGCATGCATGAAACGAATCGTAGAAAATTGTAAAAATCCTTATTATACATAAAAATTCCGAAAATATATATGTATAATTAAACTAGAAATCCTACAGTGGTATCAGAGCTTAGGGTTCAATTTTCTCATGATTTATGGCTGTAAACAAATCTAGTTTACCATCTAGGATTTAAACAATTCGTTTTACCGGTTTTTCGGTCTTTAAATGTTTGTTGAAATAATTCTTTATAATAATTCATTTTAAATGTTTTGAATGTTTAAAACATGACATATAATTATTAGAATTATGATTTAGACATAAGTCTAACTTACAATAATTTCGTTTTAAGTATAAACGATTATTTTGTAAGAGAATCAACAAAACCGAAAAACTGCGATTCATCTTTCCATTGGAAATTGGATGAACAGCGGTTCATAATTAATTTGTGAACTATGGATGTATGAAAAATGTTTTTAATGGATTTCAAAATATTTTTCAAAGAATTGTTGAGAATTCTAGATGATTGATAAATTAGATTCTGTAGTTTATATCAATTGCGTGCATGGATGCTTGAGTTGCTTTGCAGGATTGTGAGTTTATATGTTCCAAATCAGAAGCTATGAATGTATATTATTAGTATAATACAGGGGCTTGTGTATGTAAAAGCCAAAATTCTCTCTATTTCCGTCTTTTAGATAGTTGCATTTGCATATGAGAGGTTTTTATATAGGAGTTGCACTAGTCAGTTTTATCGAATGTGAGGAGCATGTTTATTTTATGTAAAATCTACATCTCCGGTGCAAGTGGAAGTCGCCGCTGTAGCGCATTGATCGAGGATCGAGGATCAGGGATCGAAGATCAAGGATCAAAGGGAACATATAAACTCACGCGATATGGATTGTGTGAATGTTTAATTTCTGTTTTTATAATTTCTGCTATGCATGTGATGAATGGTGAATGTTAGGATGTGTATAAATTTTAATATGCATGATAAACTAAAATTCAAAATCACATGTTGATAAATGAAATTGTCCAACAAAAATTAAGATTAATTTTTCCTTCTTATTTCATCCACTAGCAGCCATTGATCGAGGGATACTCTGCTCGCCCTTAGCGGGAGATAGCTCCCTCTATCTTTGGGAATAGTGGGAGATATAAAGGTTGTCTGTTGTTGTGCCACAATTAAATATATGAGGTGTGTTTCACCCTAGTGAACCCCAAGTATGTTTAGTTGTGAATACAATAGATAAACGTATCTCGTATCAAATGAAAATAAGTTTTCTTAACATTACCTAGAGCCCTCGCTCGGTTTTGGGAAAAAGTTTTCCTTACGAGGATAGGTCGCATTCCCTCATAATTAAAACGACAAGAGTCACAAAAGTTTGAAGATACTAAATGTTGCTAAAATTCAAAAAGGTTCTGATTAGAAAATGTTTTCTTACCTTGATGTTGTAATGTATTCGATAGCCCTTAGCTAGTCTATATTACAATTGATGGGATCTTGGATTACTGCATTTACGGGCAAGATTTTATTTGCAGTATTTACATCATATTCGATATATATATATATATATATATATATATATATATATATATATATATATATATATATATATATATATATATATATATATATGTATGTATTAAAACATAAAATTGGCATTAAAACCTATATAATTTATTTTGTAGAAATGTCAAATATCCAACCAATTGTGCGATCTATGATCGAAAAGAACCCTTTGCAAAATGATGGCTCAAACTTCATGAAATGGCAACTCAATCTTAATATCGTGTTGAGGTTTGAAAAACTATCTCATATTTTGGATGGTGAAATCCCAAAATTAAATGAGAAGGCAACCGATAAAGAGAAAGAGGTGATAGCCAAGTGGGAAGACCAAGAGAATCAAGTTCACGGTCTTATACTAGCATCCATGGGTGACTCGCTTCAAGCGAAATACTTGGATTCAAAACCCAAGAAGACCATGGAGGCTCTAACCAAGATGTTCATGGATAGTGCCCGAAAGGAGCGCTATAAGACCACCATCGCACTCACCAGGTGCCATATGGCGGAGGGAACATCGGTATCCATGCATTTTCTCACGATGCAAGGATACCTTGAGAAGTTGTCGAAGCTCTCTTCTCCAATGCCAGTGGACATTGCCGAAGATCTAATTCTTGGCTCTCTAGCCCCGTCCTTTAAGGATTTTGTGATGCACTATCATGTGCGTGAAAAAGGGATGAGTCTTGAGGAGCTTCACAACGCTCTCAAAACGGCTGAAGTTGATATGGGCAAAAGTAGGGACCATGAGGTCCTTGCTATCCATAAGAAGAGCAAAAAGATCAACAAAGGTAAAGGCAAATTTACCAAAGATACGTCAATCAAGAGCGAGGGAGTAGGAGGTGCTAATGGGAGTGTCTCAAGGGAGAAAACTTACAAGTCTCCAACTCCCAACTCGGAGTGCTTTCACTGCGGTGAAAAAGGACACATCCGACCTAATTGCCCCAAGTACAAGGAAGACCTTGAAAATGGGATGATTGAACGTAGGCGCCCGAGAAACGTCATAGGTATGTTTGTTATTGAGACAAATTTAATCACCTCTATCCTTGATTTGGTAATGGTTACCGGATCTTGTGCTCACATAATTTTGATGTGCAGCTATTGAAGGATAGGAAGGAACTCGTTGGGAACGAGATGATATTGAAGATTTGAAATAGTACAAGCATCACTGCGATTGTACAAGATTCTATGGAACTTCAATAGTCTAGTGATTTAAATTTATGCTTTGTAGAATGTTTGTTATGTACCTTCGATTAGCAAGAACTATTCTGTATCAAGTTTTGGATATGGATAAATTTTAATAAATATTTTAATTCTTGCTTGTCTATATCGAAGAATGGAATTTTCTATGCAAATACATTCATATAGAATGTTTTCTATTTGCTTGAAATAAATAATAAACAAACTCAAACAAACAATAACAAAAGAGAAACTAAGATAACTCACGTGAATGATACAATCTTGTAGCACTATCGGATTGGTCAAATAAATGACCAAGAGACCTTTCAAGAAGAAAGGAACGAAAGCGAATAACTAATTGGATATGATACATTCTAATGTATGTGGTCCGATAAGTACAAGTGCAAGAGACGGTTTGAGGTACTTCGTTTTGTTCACGGACAACTATAGTCATTATGGCTATATTTGTCTAATGGGAAGCAAAAGTGAATTCTTTGACAAGTTCAAGGAATTCGAGGATGAAGTAGTGAACCGACTCAACAAGAATATCGAGTCTCTATGAAAGGTTCGTAGGGGTGAGTGCTTAGAATACCTAATTTGACTCATTCCTAAAGTAGGAATAAGATATTGCTCGACATGGTTCGATCAATAATGAGTCAATTTAAATTGCCGATTTACTTTTGGAATTATGCACTACAAATAATGACAAACTCACTAAATAATGTTCCATCCAAATCCGTGGAGAAAATGGTTTATGAGCTATGGAGTTGAAAGACACATAAGCTCAACTTTCTCAAGATTTGGGGTTGTGAGGTCTACGTCGAGAAATTGATGTCGACCAAACTTCAACCAAAAACGGATTAAGTGCTTCTTTATAGGTTATCCTCGTATGACAAGAGGATACTACTTTTGATATATCACCTCCAATCGAAAGATTGTAGAGAGAGATATGGTTTTTCTGGAATTTCTGGAAAAGAGAGAAAAGTAGTGGGAGTAGAGTTAAGCTTGAGGAAACTCAAGATACTCTACGATATCATGATGTGAATGTTGCATTCAAAATCATGAAGGCTCAACCGAGATTCATTTGGTTAGTGGGAGCGTGAGCGAGATACCATCACAAGAAATTGTGAGAGAATCTCAATCATCCCCACCGAGTGTACGTTCAAGGGTTGAACATGAACCTATTCCTCAAGCAATTGTGGAAGAAGTTCGAGAGACACGAGAAGAACCAAAAGAACTAAGAAGGTCAATGAGGGAAAGGAAGAAACCCAATAAGTATGTGGGACTTCATGAGATCATGGTACTAGATACCAAAGATCCCTCAACCTTCCAAGAAGCAATGGTAAGAGAAGACTCCAAACAATGGCTTAAGGCCATGGAATCCGAAATAGAATCCATGTATGATAATTAAGTGTAGAACTTGATTTGCCTTCCTCAAGAGAAAATGCCATTAAGTATAAATGAGCTTTTAGGAGGAAGATAGACATGGATAGTAACTTGACAACCTACGAAGCAAGGCTTGTAGCAAAAATTATACTCAAATTCAAGAAATTGACTTTGATGAAATCTTTGAGAAGTTGTCATATTAAAATCTATTCGGATTATACTCACTATTACCGCATTTCACAATTGTGGGATATGGAAGATGGATATCAAAATGGCGTTCCTTAAACAGGAACTTGGAGGAGGATATGTACATGGTACAACCTCAAGGTTTTGATGATCCAAATAATAGCGAGAAGAAATGCAAGTTTCGAGAATCCATTTGTGGATTGAAACAAGCATCGAGGAGTTGGAACAAACGCTTTGACGAAGAGGTGAAGAAAATTCACTTCATTCAAAGTAAAGGAGTACCTTGTATATACAAGGAGATTAGTGGGAGCCATGTAGTACTTCTGATCTTATATGTCGATGACATATTGCTCATGAGCAATCATATACCTTTGCATTAGCAAACGAGAAATTTCATTGAAATCTGTATATTCAATGAAAAGAAAAGGATGAGGCTCAACACATCTTGAGAATCAAGATACATTAAGATACATCCCGTAGACTCATTGGCTTCAGTCAACGTGCATACATTGACAAGGTCTTTGAAATGTTCAGGGTGAACAATTCCGATATGGACAATATGCCAATAAGTATGAGTATATGTGTGCAACTCAAGAAGTCTCAATGTGCTCAATCACACAAAGACTTGGAGTACATGAAGGTATCCCTTATGCTTCGGCAAAAGGAAGGACCATGTACACAATGACTTGCACAAGACTCAATATCTCGTATGCTTTAAACGTGACAAGAGGTCACAAATCCAACGCAAGTCCTAATCATAGGATTGCGGTCAAGAATATTCTGAAGTACCTTAACCGGACTAAAGATAAGGTTCTAGTTTATGGAAGACAAAGGAGAAAATAGCCGAGGGCTGTTTTGATGCAATTCTTATAGGAATTCTAGACAATAAGAGGTTGGAGTGATGATGCGTCATCATCGAAGGTGGAGGTATGAGCTAGTGTAGTTAGGAGTAATATCACTACAGCTAACTCAACCACCAACGAAAGACAAAATAAATAAATAGGTGGACACAACAGTGGCACAACTGATCCATTCAACAAACCTTCATACCAAGCTAAGAGACGAAATATATTTCGAGTCCATGGATCCGAGGGTCCATGTGGATTGGCTTGATAGGTGATTTGGGAAGGTTACCCTGGTTATTATTGTTTTATGCATTGAGTATGTATGAGAAAGAAAACTTTAATAACAAGTGGGAGATTGAAGGGAATGTGTTCTAAAAGTTTTACTCTTAAATGCCAATTATTATGAATTGAATGAGAAATCATTTTGTTCCTTGTTTATGTTATTCATCTTTTAGAAGTGTTAAGGAAGATGCTCTTGGTCCTTAACCGTAGAGCTCTAAAAGATATTGGTTTACATAAAACAAAAGATATTCGCAATCATGGTAATTAACATGGGACATTAATTACCGAGTTAAGATTGTCGTGTTGGTCATAGATCATTGTAGCTCTACAAGTGAGTGACGACACGGGTATGCAAAAGAGGAAAATATTACTTCTGTATACTGAATAGACCTAATAAGTAAAATATTATAGAAATGTGTTTCTGTGTCATTAATATTTTACTGTGTCTTTGGTCCTTTGATATGAGACTTATATCCGATCACTTAAGGAATGCTTAATTAGACTAGTGTCTTGAGCTATTGATAAGTGTAGTGTAAAGGCATTGGTTGGTTAAGTACAACTTCTGTTGGAGAAGATAGTTAGTCAAAAGATTATCATTGCCCCTCTTAATTGAGTGATGATATTAGTGGGCCCCTTGATAAAGGAAAGTTATAATGTGCACAATGTGATTTGAGTTAAGTCACATATTTATAACTAGCTTAAAGAGATCAAGAAATGAATACTAATACAAAGATGACACAATACTACTTTGTGTGTATTCTTAATATCATGAGGCAAGGGACGGACACAAGTGGTGCACTCCATCACTAAATGGATCGGGTTTTGGTTCGAGTGGAATTAAGACATCTAACTAATTGGGAGCTATAATGTGTAGCTAGATACCGCTTATAGCTTGTGATATTGAGCTCTTAATATCACTGCCAACTTAGTCTAGATCCTCCCATAGGTCACACCACAAAACTGGGAAACAAGAAATGTGGATTTTGAGTTCATAAGGATGTGTCGGGTTTCATGTAGAAAATATGACACATGGGGTGAACAAACAAAATCAAGATTATGTTGTGATTAATAACATAATTAGAATCTAAATTAAATTCATATGTGATGTAAATATTATGGGGTGTAATGAGTTGACATTACATAGGATAATATGTTACATAAGTTGTGAATTTACTACTAATCCCGAAATGTCAAATTTTGTAGGGGTTAAACCAAAATTTGACCAGTATGCAGTACTGTGCAAAAGTCAACCGATGAATAGTACTGGTCAACCGATGAACAGTACCGGTCCATGATGAACAGTAACGGTCGACCGGTCCAGACGGTTTTCTGCAGAATTAATTTAAGAATTAATTAGATCATGCATGGAATTGGTCCATAATTGATTTAATTCGTGGTTAATATTATTTATTAATAAATAATGGATGGTTAGATGGAATTTTGCATGGGATCATGGGCAAGAGGTTGCACATGAATAGGTAATTTGGAGAGAACCTATAAATACAAGGTTATCTCATTACCTCCTTAATTAATTCATTATTTTCTTGAGCAAAATTCTCTCTCCATAATTCTCCACGAAAATTCCTTAATTCTTAAGTTTAGTTTTAGTTCTAGAGATCATCTTCTCAAGGGAACTAAAGAGGGGTTAGTAATTGGATTCTAAACCCTATTGGAGATTGAGAGACTAGCTTTTCTCTCTCCAATCTTGTTTAGAGTTTGGTGAAATCTCGGAGGCATCCGGCGCAGCGAGGAGCATCCCCAACGTCTTCGGATCATCAAGAAGTTTTAGAGAACTTCTAGGTATGAATTTCGGAGTCCCATGTTTGTTTTAATAAAAGTTTTAAAACTAGTTATTGAAACAAACCGATGCATGCATGAAACGAATCGTAGAAAATTGTAAAAATCCTTATTATACATAAAAATTCCGAAAATATATATGTATAATTAAACTAGAAATCCTACAGTTAAGTGGCGATGTGTTAGTTCCTTCACAAGTTGTAATACAGTCAGACTTTATTATACTGAACTGCTATTCGTCGCCGTAAAACTACTTAAATCGCCCGTAAGATTATCATTTTGCCCCTCTACCCTTTCTACTAATATAACTCCTCATTTCACTCTTTTAGCACAACTTTCTCTTCATATCACTCTTCTATTCCCCACATAAAATGTCTCGGAGGCCAGGAAAAGAACCAGCGGAGACCCCTGACTACTCACATCTGGTAAATTACCTTGTTTATTTCAATTAATTTTAAAAAAACATTTTTGAGTCGGGCGGTCGCGGGAGACGCCCGACCCAACGAGAGGGCGGTCGCCAGAACCGCCTCCCCCTTGGGGCGGTGTAACTGCATCGCAGGTATATAATGTATATATCATTCACGTTTATTTAAATTTAACTTTATTATTATTAACGTATAAACGTTTAGGTGGAGTGGTTACCGTATGGTCCCGAGCCTGCTGTAGCTGTGCCGAGGACTACATTTATGGGCGTTATTCGTTATAGGGATATCACAGAGCCTTATTTACCTGATCGCGTGTTACGTCAGTTAGGTTACGTTCAGGTGATCCCGGTTGACATCCCGACGCCCGACCATGCAGTACGGTCTGCGACTGCGACGATGTACGACGTCAGGCACAACGTTTCGTCTGCGGAATCGGTTTGGAGGACATTTCCGAGAGTAGGACGACTACACCTGGCCGATCTGAGTCGTAGCCGCGACCCCTCCACTTGTGCTTCAGATTGTTTGCAGTGGTTCGGTAGATGCTCACATCCACTACTCGTACGCGGTATCATTCCGAGACCGGAGAGACCACTAGATAGGACATGTGCCGATGCGGTAAGTTTATCTAATTTTTTTAATTTTAAAGTATATTTTGTTATTGTACGCTAATTTTTATTTTACATACAGTGGATGAGTAGGGCGATACGGTGTACGCAGCCGTTCTTGCGAGAGAGAGACATTATGCCGACTGAGGCGACGAGACTTGCATGTACAGATTAGGATCGCCTGATCGAGGATTGGAACAGCCAGTTGGGCATTTCGGGCCATGATTCAGATGCTGAGCTGTAGTTGTCTTGCTTTTACTTTCGTTTTGTTGCACTGTTAGTACATTTGTTGGTATTTGCTTATGTTTATTTGTGTACTCTTATTATTTATTTCTGACGAGCATATCTTCTACATATTTCTTTGACTATCGTATTTTTTAATATTTATTTTTCACGAAAAGATTTTCAATTTATTTCTTTAGATATGAAATAATATTTAAATTTAAAATACGGTAAAAGAACAACACGATATAAGTAGAAATACACGATATATTATACATTACAAAAACATTACAAATTACAATCAACGTAACCGGTTCCAATACTCCATCCTACTTTGGTACTGATCCTCCCATCCAACAACACTCTCATCTCGTATTTGATACCATAAGGTCGTTATAGGAGGTACTGTGAAATCATCAAGTAATTCCAAACGAATAAAATGAGCGTAACTCCCTAAATGAGCAATGACCAACTCTCTGACAGACCTCGTCATGGTAGACGGACACTCCCAGGGTAGAACAGTAAGACACGGGAACAACGAACCATCCGTTCCCACTACGAAATACATGACCGCACACTTGTAAAAATTCGCAATAGGAAACAAGTCGGACCAAACCTCCATATAATGATCCTCGCCACAACCTCCCCCGCCCCAATCAATTCGTTGACGAGCCTCTCTCACATGGCCGAAATAGACTGTCTCATAAATAGGATGTGCACCTATCTCATTAGAAATCGCACGACGGGCGTACGACCAGTTCTCCTGACCACCATGAAAGACATCGGCAACACATCGAAATCCACAGTTGCCATCAGCACGTACGTCATTCCACCTTTGCAGAAATGGCAAAATGATTCCTGGCAGTCTATCATTATATGGGAAGTTGTCCACGTCAACCCGTCCGGACACTGTAAGATAGGTAAATAACAATTCATTAAAACAACAAAATTAGGAGATAATATATTCAACCCCATTTAGATTACTGATATATATTAAATAACATAACAACAAAGATATCGACATACCAGAAGATCCTATGCCCGTATTCAAGGACGATCGAGACGAATTAGACCGACGACCCCTGCTCCCACTACTGCCAGACCGACCACGACCCCTGCTCCCACTACTGCCAGACCGACCACGACCTCGCTCAGCATACTCAAAGGCACTCGGGTCCCGACGTGTCGACTTTCCCCTAGGTCGACCTCGTACCTTAATATTTTCTTCGGGTTCTCCATAATTCGACTGATCGGGGTGTAACTGTTCGTATAAAATACGAGAGGCACTACGAATTACTGCAGGGTCGCTCTGCGAGATCTCATCCACTAGCTTCCGAAAATGCTCGGCGTCTTGTGCTGACTGATCAACAAACTCTGACATCTGGACTCCTTCTCCGATAACAAGTGTTTTCCAGAATGGATGAATCTGCTCTAAATAAATTCCATCACCTGACGCCAAACACTCGTACATGGTACATGCACAAGGAATCCCATGTGTTGTCAGGAAAGCACACCCACAACGATATTCAATTTCATCACTTAAGTCCTGCATTCTCTTCAACTCCTGAGTCATTAACGACAAGCAGTGATGCGAAACTCAGTCATTTATATGCTGAAACAAATGACCTATGTAATGTGCCAAATTTCGACGTCTCGAATCTTCAAGAAAGTTCCGAATATTCGTTAGCTGCATTTCAATAGACGAGTTCACGCGGTCGAAAAGAGTGTCGAGAGCGGCAGTCGATGTAGTGATCCACTCTTTCAGAGCCGAATGTGCACTTTCCACCCTGCAGTTCGTAGTGTTGCCGAAATGAAGAACTTGATTCGTCCAATTCAACATGAATTTTTCCTTATGCACCAACCACGTGTCTTCCACATACTTCGTCAGCACTGGCCAGGAACTGTAAGAATCCTTCAGATTACGGACTGCTCTATCATAATCCGTCTGTGAATCAGAAAGCATGACTCTCCTCCATCTTCCACGTCTAAAACTCTCTGCAAGCTGCTTCTCCTTGCCGAATACGTGGTATGCGTAGTTGTACACGTCTTTGTTGATATGCCAGGTGCATAGTAAATGAGCTGACTCAGGAAAAACCTCTGCCACTGGTCGCATCAGACCCATCTCCCGGTCCGTAATTATTGCTGTCGGGCTAACAATATCCAATAACAGTTCTCGCAACCTCTCCAACACCCACCGGTAACTAGACTCGGTCTCATCCTGCAAAATCGCATATCCGACGAGGAAATTCATATTTGTTGGAGTAACCCCAACCATCTCAAACAAAGACATCTTGTACTTGTTCATCGTATACGTCGAATCCATACATATCACGAATGAGTATGTACGCAACAACTGAACTGAAGTCGGATGTGCCAAAAATGCGTGAGTCAAGACATTAGTTTCTTCATCTGCCACAATCCAATGCAAATACTTATGCTGCACTGCCTCTCTGAGAAACTGCTACGCGGGATTCCTGTCTTCAGATTTCGTCATCCTCATGTACTCTCTGAAGTTGTAAATGTGCCTTTGATTCGGATTATCGTCCGGAAATTTCTTCTTTACCGCCAACAAAATGTTACTGGGTCTTGCTTGTGCCTCTGTCATATCCCGAACAATTTGCTTTGGCCCAACACTAAGTCCGCTGACCTGTCGGTGACCCTCTGAATAAGCTGCCAATGGGTGGTTGTGCTGCCCATACATGCTACTAGAAACAATAACTCATCCATCACGATCTCGTCGTTCCACCACTTTTACCAAAAACCGACAACCGCAACCTTTTCTTTTCGTATTCTTTCGCAGTGCAATACTCGTATCACGAGAACTCATCTCACGTCTGCGATCACATCTGAGGTAACAATCCATCCGGTTATCTGCTTTCGGTTTGTATGATGATATAACCAAAAAAAATCCGTCTCCTATTGCAACTTGTTTCGCCCATTTACAACCTTCCTCGATTGTTGTAAATATTTCTTTACTGTCAAAAAGCTCACTGTAATCTACTCCATCACCACCGAAATCTTGCAATGGAACCTGAAAAATTTGAATTTAACAGAAAATTAAAAAAAAAACAAAAAAAAATCGGGCGTCTGGCTAAACCGCCTCCATCTTGGTAGAGGCGGTTTAGCCAGACGCCCGAGTCGTGAAAAAAATTCCGCCTCCGTTACCTCGCCGGATTCAGGTGCTTCGCCAGACATTTTCGTGGTGTTGGTACTAGGAATGTGAGTAAAACTGAGTCAAACACCTTATTTAAAGACACGGGACGAAATCGGTATTAATTGATTTGTTAAGGGCAAAAATGTCATTTTTGGGGCGATTTAAGTAGCTTTCCGGCGACGAATAGTAGTTCCCTTATTATATTGTTAAAACAAAGTGAAATCAATATATATATATATATATATATATATATATATATATATATATATATATATATATATATATATATATATATATATATATATATACACACATATATATATATACACATGATCACAAATTTATTAAACAAATATACATGATCATATAACATAAATGATTTTTAAGAATACATGCAGAGAAATATTTGAATACATCTGTGGTGGGAAAGCAAAAACAAAAGGGTCATTTGCTTGGGTAGACCCCAAAAGGTGCACAATTGGTGAAATACCCCTGCAACTTTAGTATTCACTTTGGTACACCTTGTTTCCCCGTATTTTGCTTGCATGCCCCTGGGCCGTTTGTGGGACCCACTCCGTTAAATTTTCTGTTGGTTTATTTACAAAACACACCCTCTAAAATTCAAATGTCCTTAATAATAAATATAAAAACACAAAACAAATATTTTCTTTACAAACATACCCTTCCTCTCATTCTCTCTCTTTTGTTCTCTCTCTCCTCTCTCTTGTTTTCTCTTTCCTCTCTCTACTCTCTCTCCTCTCTTTCTCTCTTTTGTTCTCTCTCTACACTCCACTCTCTCTCTTATTTTCTCTCTCCTCTCTCTCTCTACTCTCTCTTGTTTTCTCTTTCCTCTCTCTACTCTCTCTCCTCTCTTTCTCTCTTTTGTTCTCTCTCTACACTCCACTCTCTCTCTTATTTTCTCTCTCCTCTCTCTCTCTACTCTCTCTTGTTTTCTCTCTCCTCTCTCTCTCCTGTCCTCTCCTTCTCTCTCTCATCTCTTTCTCTCTTCCCACTTGTTTACTCTCTCCTGTCCTCTCTCTCTCCTCTCGAAAGAGAGGAGAGAGAGGACAGGAGAACTCGAAAGAGAGGAGAGAGAGAGGACAGGAGAGAGTAAACAAGAGGAGAGAGAAAATAAGAGAGAGAGTGGAGTGTAGAGAGAGGAGAGAGTAAAATAAGAGAGAGAGTGGAGTGTAGAGAGAGAACAAAAGAGAGAAAGAGAGGAGAGAGAGTAGAGAGAGGAAAGAGAAAACAAGAGAGAGTAGAGAGAGAGAGAGGAGAGAGAAAATAAGAGAGAGAGTGGAGTGTAGAGAGAGAACAAAAGAGAGAAAGAGAGGAGAGAGAGTAGAGAGAGGAAAGAGAAAACAAGAGAGAGGAGAGAGAGAACAAAAGAGAGAGAATGAGAGGAAGGGTATGTTTGTAAAGAAAATATTTGTTTTGTGTTTTTATATTTATTATTAAGGACATTTGAATTTTAGAATGTATGTTTTGTAAATAAACCAACAGAAAATTTAACGGAGTGGGTCCCACAAACGGCCCAGGGGCATGCAAGCAAAATACGGGGAAACAAAGTGTACCAAAGTGAATACTAAAGTCGCAGGGGTATTTCACCAATTGTGCACCTTTTGGGGTCTACCCAAGCAAATGACCCAAAACAAAACCGTGGTGTTTTTCTTGGAGGGTGTAAATGAAAAATAAAATAAAACAAACAAGTAAAAGTAAAAGTAAAAGGAGGGTGTAAATGCAAAATAAAAGAAAAGAAAAGATGATGCCTATCTTCGTTATCCTCTTCTATTCTATTATTGTGTTGAAGAATGAAGAGGGGTTGAGAAATTGAAAGACAAAAAAAAAAGGTTGAATTTTTACACGAGCGAGCGAGCGAGCGAGCGAGAGCTGGTTCCGATCCGATCCGATCCGATCCTCCGTTATTCAAATCAATGTCATCTTCTTCTAGGATAGTAGGAGAAGAAGAGGAGGAAGAAGAAGAGGAGCAGTTGGAGCAGACGCTTCTGGTGGTGCGGGAGGTGTCGGTTTACAAGATCCCTCCCCGCAATACCAGCGGTGGCTACAAGTGCGGAGAGTGGCTCCAGTCCGACAAGATCTGGTCGGGACGACTCCGGGTGGTGTCATCCAGGGATCGGTGTTGCGAGATCCGCCTCGAGGATCCCAACTCCGGGGACCTCTTCGCCGCTTGCTTCGTCCAACCCGGTCAGAGAGACGCCTCCGTCGAGACTGTGCTGGACTCTTCCCGCTACTTCGTCCTCAAGATCGAGGACGGCCGGGGCAAGCACGCTTTCATCGGCCTGGGCTTCGCCGAGAGGAACGACGCCTTCGACTTCAACGTCGCCCTCTCCGATCACGACAAGTACCTCAACAATAATAATGACCTCGGCCTTCAGAATTCCGATCAGAATCCTAACCACATCGACATCCATCCCGCCGTCAATCACAGGTTGAAGGTAGTGTAATTCATCTGAATGATCTTATTAAATTGATCTCATCAACTGAAACATGTAATTGACCAGTTGCAATTGCAATCTCCTTCCTCTCTTCTAATAGGAAGGAGAAACCATCCGGATAAATGTAAAAAACAAACCATCGACTGGTGTTGCTGGTATGCTTTCTTCTGCTGGCCTCGGCCATTCATCGGCTGGAAAGCCCAACAACAACACATTGCTTCTTGCACCCCCACCAAATGACCCTGCAGCTGCTAGGATGGTTTCTGCTGCTCATGCTGGACCCAAAGATTCCCGCCACTCCACTCCTTCATCAGATTCAGCAGATCTTTCCTCAATCCAGGTATGTTCTCGCTTATCTTCTTTAATCGGTTTAAACACAACTTTTGTATTCTCTATGAACGTTAATGTTTTGTGCTTATTCCTATCCAGTGCTATTAGTTCCTGTCTTCTAACAAGAGCATGATGTTCTCTCATCAAACTTATCTATACAGTTATTAGTTCCCTTCCTCCAACAACACCATAATGCTTTGTTAATGATGAAGATACTTGTAAAGGCAAATCATTTTAAGTTTTTCAAGCACTTTCTATATGATTACCAGTATTTTGTGCATGTAGTTAGTATTTAACATTACCCCAACACCTCAAAAGAGGTTTCCGGCCTGGGCGGGATCAAACTATATGCAACCTTACTTACCCAACCAATCAGAGATGTGGTTCACAGTGAGTAGTTGACATATATTTTAGTGTCTAACTTACGGAATAAAGACAATCATATAAGCATTTGAAGTCTTCATTCATCTATGCATGTTCTTTGCTGAAATATCAACTAATTTTCAGAGAAATCTTCCGACTTCTGGTTCCGGTCCAACCAAGAGCACTGCATCAGGATGGGCAGCATTTTGAGTATTGAAGATGTCATTCTCTGACAGAGCAAGTAGAGGAATCACAGCAGCAAGCTGTCTAGTAACTTCTGTGGCCGAACTTTCTTGCTTGTTTGTCGCAGGCACAATTTGAAGACAGGAAAAATAGTTTACCTTATATGTTTATCTAGTTGATGCATTTTGTATGCTTCAGATCAAGAACTATCATGTTGTGTTAAAATTCTTATTCTGCGGAACTGGTATTTATGAGTTTGTTGGCTCCTCCTGGAATTCAAGTGATTTTTGAATGACATAATGTGGAGTGTTGTTTGTTGTTCACTGTCTCTGGTCTGTCATGAGATTTGGACCTGGTATGGTATCAATCAATCCAGAAGAAGAAAAATTGTGGGTTTGGAAGATTTAAGACATTCAACTGACCCTTCCTCCGATTGTACTTCCAAACATATCTCTGAAACCATGTTCATTGTCGTTATGTAGATGTTATTCTCACAAGTCACAATTGTTGCTTCTCTACTCCATGACCTATTGTACAGATATAAGTTGCACTAGCCTGATTTAAGCTCTCAAAATCTTGGTAGATCATCATCAAATAACGTGAGATCAAACTCAAACGAACCATTATCCAGACTGACCGTCAAACCATGATGCTCTGTTAATCAAAGTATATCCAACTAGTATCAACATAAGATATAATGATCGGGTGAATAATAAGAATTATTGCGAAAATCAGGGTGCTTCGGGTCGAAGGAGCACCTCATTGACCCAAAGAGAGCAAGCACCATGACTCATATTGCATCAATAAGACAAAAATTGCACTAAGAAAGAGTTTATGTTGTCTGGAGGATGTTGATGCTTTACGCCAATGGCCGTAAGACAAGAATCCGCATATGAGCATAATATATGATATAAGAACATCACCAGTAAAGTATTTCAGAAGAAGAGAAAATATTCGTTAACCGCTAGATGGCAAATAAAACAACAGGTAATGATGTGGGCCATTTAACAAGGAGTAGTATAATGGATTTGTCTTATAAAGCATGTTTCCATAATGTAAGACAAAGTAATGTGAAATGAGAAACAAACTATTGCAAATTATTACTCCAGCTTCCTTCCAGAAACAAAATTTTGCTGGAGCACTTTCCATATCCAAACTAGAAGTATGCCATGAGTACAGTACAGATAATGATCGGCTGTGTGTAATAAAAAGTTGAGAGGAAGGCGCTCAAATCTTTCAACGATAGTATGCCATGTGTCTAGACGACCTGAAAGGAGAGCCGCCGAAGGGGGAGACCGTATTAGATTTTGGGTTTCCATTGGAAGTTGCTTTCTTTGGAAGCTTCACTTCCCGACTGAGCCATGACTCGACAACCGAAAGCAAATTGTTGGAGGTTTTCAGCTCAGGAAGTTGAGAGAGTTGTTCACATCTCTTGAGCTGACCCTCTTGTATGTAGGCTAGATGAGTCGCCCACGTCTCTAATCCGTCGAAGATGTGGGTCGCATAAACAATTGTCGCACCTCTCTGTAGCATTTTAATTTGTTAAATCAATCAATCAATGGAGGGGGGAATGAATACATTTTGGGTGTTGAAGTGGGTAGGAGGATGTTTATGTTTACCTGGTGGCATTCTTCCTTGAAAAAATCCAGTAAATCCATCCTGGTGACCACATCCAGATCAACTGTGATCTCATCAAGAAGCAGAGCCTGTATTTGTATTTTATTCTTGTCAGAATGCATCATCTGTGTGTTTGAGATGAAGATGAGGTAATGTAAAGAAATAGAGGTGACCTTGTATGGATGAAGAAGGCCCATGCAGATCTGCACACGACGCCTCTGACCGTCAGAAACTTTATGCATACGCCACTGCAGATCGATATCGAGCAAATCAATGAGTCTTTCTCTTCTTTGAGGATCAACTCCTTCAACTGTAAGGATGGATCGCAAAAAGAAAGACATTGGGATTGGGGGCATTAATTTGTTTGGTATTATTGTATAGGGAAAACATTAACATACCTCCAAAAATCATGTGTTGGGCAGAGAAATCACCTTGGAGTGGCACATCACCCTGCACATTAGTTGTTTGTTTGTTTGTTTGTTGGTTGATTAGTTTAGTAAAGTTATGTATGCATAAAAAAGAAGAAGAAGAAGAAGAAGATCCCCACAGCAGCGGAGATGGTCTTAGTCCAGGAGCCACCAAGGTAGACGAGATCCCCACTGCAGACGAGTAGGGTGTCGTGGAAGGCGGAGGCGTTGAGGACCCTCACCACCTCTCGCCCACCCACCATGTGCTTCCCAGCCAATATTTTTAAAAGTGTAGTCTTCCCTGCAATCATTCATTTATTTATTATAATTCAAAATCCAATCCACCTTAACCAACCAACTCACCGGATCCGTTGGCGCCGACGAGAAGGCAACGGCAGGCGGGAGGGATGTCGAGACTGAAGTTGAGGAACAGCGGAGGTTGCCCCACTTCTTCGTACCCGAAATGCATGCCACAAACCTCTATCCCACCTGTTCCTGTTCCCGACGACATCTCTTTTCTTTTGGATTAATTCCAGCTACCTTCTCTCTCACCAGTCACCTCTAATATATATATATATATATATATTGGTGTTTGGTTGTTGGATCTGCTGCATGCCCTGCCCTGCCCATATGTGTTGTCGACGTGGGTTTCAGTTATTGGTTGACGTTGGAGGCTGTGGTTGCTCCACGCGCGCCCGTCACCATATATAACTAACTACTCTTCCTTCCTTCCTTCCATCCGTGGTCTAAAGTCTAAACTGTATGTCCACGCCACGCCACGCACCTTCCTTTTCTTTTCAGAAAATATACCACTACTCTTAATTTAATTGGATGACAAGTGTGTGTCGGTCACCCAACCTCCACATCACTTTAACGTCACCATAAATAATTAACATTTATAGTATCAAAGTAAAAAACAATACTATTTACAAACATCAATCTGTTATTATTTGTTCCACAAACCATAACAACACACATATTGCATATACTGTATTGTAATTTATTTGTACTGTTCTATACCATAAATGTTATATCCTAAACCTTGTTAATGTTTTAATTGTGTTTAGGGGAGGTTTAGAGAAGATTGAGATGGACGGCTGAGATGGGTTGAAGAGATTTGTATATTAACGTATAATATCTCTCTCTCTCAAGTCTCAACCCATTCCTCTCAGCAGCAAGTGAAGAGCCAGCGACGTGTGGAGATCGGAGAGCACAAAGGTTGCAGTCGGAATCGCCAGAGGAGCGTAGATCGTCGTTCGTGTGAGATTCGTTGGGAAGCTCCGGTTGCGAGGAGTTGCGTGGAGAAGCTCGTCGTGGTTCTTCAAAGGCTTCTTCAAGCCTTAAAATATGTCAAACTTGCTTTTACGCTCACCTATTATTAGTGTGGGAGTGAGAGTGGTCGACGGTAGGCCGTATGGCTCGTCGGACCTACACAACAATTTTCTGCACTATAACGGTCGACCGGTGTTTTGGGTTCGGTCGACCAGTTGTAGTGTATTTTAGGCAATATCCCTCGCACCGGTCGAACGATACCCTTGGGTGGTCGACCGGTCGTGCATTTTGAGCGAGAGATGGAGGCTCTGTGTACTTTCGGTCGAACAAGACTCCTTTGCCGGTCGACCGAAAGTACCGTCGTAGGTCGGTTGGGGCGTTGATCATCCAAACGGTCGACCGCCTGTTTGACTCGTCCGACCGACGACTTAAGTTAACTTAATGGCCGATCGACTGGAAGTGTTGTTTCGGTCGACCGTGTAGTGTGGATTGTGTGTGAGTTTTACTAGTGGATTTCGGTCGACTGAAGAGCTGCTTTTCGTTCGACCGTTTTTACACAGTTTTGGTGTTTTACTTGTGGTTGTTGATCGGCTAGAAGGCAACGGATTCACCGACCCTTTTGGGGCAACGGACGGACAGACCAACCGTATAGCGATCATTGGGGGCTCTTTGAGCATGTTGTGGTTGTTATTGCCGTGACTCCGGTGAATAAGGTAAAATCGTGGCTCCGGCGAATGATGCAAAATCGTGGCTCCGATAACATTGAGGCAAACCGTGGCTCTGGTGAATGAGGCAAAGTCGTGGCTCCGACGAATGATGCAAAACTGTGGTTCCGGTAACATTGAGGCAAAATCGTGGCTCCGGTGAATGAGGCAATTGTTGGTGGTTTACAGTGTTTGAGCTTGTCCTTTATGATTTTTCGTATTCATTGTTTCATTCATGTGTTAGGGTTTGACATACGGGATTTTCTTATGGAAACTCAGGCATAGTCATGTTGCTTTTCAGGCCAAGAGCGGTGTTAGGAGGGTGGTGACTGCGGATGAGGTGCTCGGGACCAGATCATGTTTTCCTTCTTTTTGAGGTGGTTGTGATTACATATGTATATTTCTTGTTCATTAGCTTTTGATGTAATCACATTCATTTGTAAACTCGGTCACATATATATTTTATATGTTGGTGCATATGTGTGTGTCTTTTCGTAATGTCCTCAATTGATTGTATGTTTTAAATTTTAAAATTTTCCGCTGTTACGAGGACGTTAATAAATACATACATGCAAACACAACAATTTATAAGAGAAGAGAACAAGTGCAGATAGACCCCGGTGGTGCATGCATGCTGAAACTGAAACTCCTTTGATTTCATACCATGCGTTTGCAAATGTTACAGAATATATTAGTTCCTGAGAGCGGCCAACCTTGTCTCCAGTTCTAACTCCAGCCTGCACATACATTACCAATATCTGATTAAGGATCCTTAACCTACGCACAACACCTCACCAATTACTACACTAGCTTCCATTTACAAACTTATTTATCAAACCAGACAAACTACAGGGATCACAGTTGTAAATGGTTACACAGGTATCTCAACATTTTAGGAGAAAAGAACAAGGATACGACTCTTGTAAATCTTTGTGGATTCTAAACTTCTGTGGGAAAGCCAAAAGAAGAAAGAAACTCAACTTATAGAGGAGATAAAAACAGAGATGCTATGGTGTATACCTTTCGATATCCTCACTACTCTTACCCGCAACTTTGTGTTTGGGAGCAGAAGACATCTGAAAAGAACAAAAAATGAAAGGGCAGAGGTTCATATTTATATTGAACAAATAAATTGATACCATTAATGCAGCATAAGAAAAACAAAGAACTGACCTGTGAAGCAACATCAATCCCGATTTCATCTAGCACCTGAAAAAGTACAAAAAATTACAAGACTGAATAATAAATTTTAATTGTAGAGGTATAAAAAATAATTGTATGTGAAAATTATTATCTCATATCAACATTGCAATACGATGAATTTCAGTTTTCAGGATATATACCAGTGCAATAATGTGCTTTTAACCAGGGTAAGTACAGCTGAAATCCAATTTACAAGGTGGTATATCTTGTGAAATGTATTATTTAAGAAGTTTAACTGTTATGGTTGTTGACATATTGAACAATTCGGACTATTGTTGTGACTTTAAGATCCTGGGTCACACTCCCTTCATCACCAATTGGTTTTGAGTTGAATACCGACACTTAAAAAATGATGTTTTGAGCACTTGTAGACACAACAACCTTATACATGTTACACATATTTGTTGTGAATGCTGCAATCTAGTCAAATAATATCTTTGTATCTTGTAAATTCTGCAATCATGTCCAGTATTTATCTAATTACCTCATGTAAAACTTAACTATAAGCCAACTATATATTTTACAGGGTATGTCAATTGCGATCATGGATCTAGGAAAGAAATATACCATGCTAAGGGAATAATTTCCAAGAGTTGATTTATGAAATGATTGTTTACATATACTGCCCAATAATAATGTAATGAAAATTTTAAATTTTATACAATCAAATGGACCTGGTTTGTCAACTCATCAGTTTCCTCTTCAGCATCGTCGTGGTCTAACGTGTCATCGAGTGAATCAGATATTATCTCACTCTGCACACCAAAATGAAAAAAAGCAATCAATATAATAATGATAAAAATAACAACCTCATGGTTTGATTCTTCTTTTATATGTGTTGCATAGTGATGTATTTCCGTCGATAAGATGAAGAATCTCACCTTCATGTCCAGTTGTGCAGACTGCTGCTGAAACTCAATTAAGAGTTTCTGTTGCTTTGAAATTGGTCCCATGACCTGCAAGAAAAAGATATCAGGTGACTACAGAATTTTAAATCCTCTGATTTCAAGGAAGCATCACACGAATTTATTTGTTGAAAAAGAAATGTTATAATATGTCATGGTTAAGTTCCGACCTCATTTACAGCTGCTGTTGCCTTTGTTGCACCTTTCATAGCAGAAGCCACAGAACTATTGGCAAGCATAGCCTAAGAATTCAAGAAAATGCTACATAGACATACAAACAAGAGAAAAACTGGATAACAGATATGGAGGTTGTTACTTCTCTTGCACCTGATTATGTGTTGCTATACCACGCATCTGAGCACGACTCTTCTGTAGAGCGGTAATTTTCTGTCTCAACCTTACAAGTTGACAGGCTAAGATTTTTGTAGCAGCCTTCAGGCAACAAAACACATAATCATACCCTATGTCTAAAATGAAGGGATGTGAACTGGGTTATTTAGAGATCATAATAGTGATTCACGTACATTGTTTCCGCTCTTGGCGGTCTTCTTTATTTCAGCTGTAAGTTTTTTCTCCTGCCAATGTAATGTGGGTGAACTCAAAAAAACACATAGCAACCAAATGCAAAATATACCTAAAGAGGTAAGAACACTCAGAATCCAAACAAATGGCCAAGTACAGTCAGATGCACTGATAAGAAAACTCAGTAAAAACGTTAATAAGTAGAAACATTCCAAATAAGGGTGAAATTCTGAGTACCTCCAACTGTAGTGTTCCGATCTCCCTCTCAATACCTAATATATACAATGAAAAAACAATGTTAAAAACACTCCATCCCCAAAAGCTCTACTCACAGAAAACAAAAACAGATGAATAATTCATTTTGGTATACATCCGCAACCACTATACATGCTATGTTTGGAAGACCGAATTAGTCAATAGCCCCAAATTGTCTAAAATAAGGATACTATTTTGGAGTCCCAGACAAAACCTACAAGCAGAAGAGAATACAAACAAAAACAGGAATCAAAACCAACATGTACCTCTGGCCGCATTTGCTAAATCTCGTTTGGTCGTACGAAGTTCTTCTGCAATCAAACAAAACGGGGAAATAGAAGTTATAATTACAAACTAGATGAAACCAACAGGATACAATTGAAACTTGATTAGAATCCTTGAAGATCAAAACTGAAATTGTAGTTACCGGATTAATGAAGGAGTAGTGAGTGAAGGAAGGAAGGAAGGAATCACCTCTGGGCGTGGGTTTCTTGGCGAAAGGATTCATCTTCGGTGGGGGCAAATATGAGGTCAACGAAACTTCGCGGGGTTTCCAACCGGCGCTTGCTTGCTTATCATGGTTTTACATTTTTTTTTCATTATTACTATTTGAGATTTCTTTCATATAACTCCTTGTTGTGAATCAAAGCAAACCAAAGATAAAAGATCGAGGGAGGGAGAGAGGTATGTATTTCTTCTCTTGTCTTGTGACCAAACATGTACAATAATCCCCTATATATAGGGTGATGATGTAGTAGGAATTACAACCAAAATAAATGGAATTACACCACATAAATAAGAGTAAAACCTACATAAACTATTGGGGGTTAAGGAAGGTGAATCATCCAAGAAACCTTTGGAATTCTCAACACTCCCCTTTGGATGATCAACTTTATACGCTAGGGATGTTGCCTCGTTAAAAACCTTACCAAGAAAAACCCAGTGGGATAATAACCTGGTCAAGGGAAAAAGAGTGCAGCGCGTATAATGCTCCTCCTGACTTTAGCAAACATTCTTCAAACGACGAACACCAACCTTGTGAACAAGCCCCTCAAAAATTTTAGTAGGCAACGCCTTTGTGAATAAATCTGCAAGATTCTCGCATGATCTGATTTGACAGACATCTATCTCT
The DNA here is from genome assembly GCA_963682175.1 of Triglochin maritima. Taxonomy (NCBI): domain Eukaryota; kingdom Viridiplantae; phylum Streptophyta; class Magnoliopsida; order Alismatales; family Juncaginaceae; genus Triglochin; species Triglochin maritima. The sequence continues at coordinate 64,385,074 of OY821771.1, forward strand.
CCATTCTTTTGTAAATCATGCGTCGAGAAGAACTTTGGTGAAATGTGCTTTGTCTTGTCTCTTTTGATATAACCTTCCTTTATTTGGGCAATGCATGCGCTATTATCTTCATATAGCAATGTTGGTTTGTCTTTTATTCCTTCAAGACCACATTCCTTTTGTATGTCTTGGATTACTAATCTCAATCATACACATTCTCGACTAGCTTAATATAATGCAATCAGTTCTGCTTGATTTGAAGATGTTGCCGTCAGGGTCTGTTTTGTCGATCGCCATGAAATGGCGGTGCCACCATACGTAAACACGTATCCTGTTTGTGATTTTGCTTTGTGAGGGTTTGATAAATATCCAGCATCTGAATATCCAATAAGTTCGGACTTCGAGTCCTTTCTATAAAATAACCCCATATCATGTGTCCCACTAAGGTAGCGGAATACATGCTTGATTCCTTTCCAATGCCTATATGTTGGCTCAGAGCTGTATCTTGCTAGAAGGTTCACAGCAAAACTTATATCAGGTCATGTATTATTAGCAAGATACGCTAAAGCTCCAATAGCACTTAGATCCGGTACTTCAAGACCGAGGACTTTGTCACCCTTTTCTCGGGGACGAAAATGATCTTTTTCACTTATAAGTGATCGAACGACCATTGGTGAACTCAATGGATGAGCTTTATCCATATTAAAGTGTTTTAACATCTTCTCTATATAATTTGCTTGGTGAATAAAAATTCCACTCGGAAAGTGCTCGATCTGCAGGCCGAGGCAAAATTTAGTTACACCAAGGTCTTTCATCTCAAATTCAGTTTTCAAGTATTGAGCTGTAATCTCAATATCCTTTGGTGTCCCAATAATATTTAAATCATCAACATATACAACTATAATCGTAAAACCAGATGAAGACCTTTTAATGAAAACACATGGACATATGGGGTCATATTTGAATCCTTTGCTCAGAAGACTTTTGCTTAGACGATTGTACCACATTCGTCCAGATTGCTTTAATCCATATAAGGATCTTTTTTGTTGTATGGAGTACAACCCTCGCGGTTTGGAAGTACAAGTCTTTGGTAGTTTTAGTCCTTCAGGGACTTTCATATAGATGTTTGTATCTAATGACCCATATAGATAAGAAGTAACCACATCCATGAGTTGCATTTGAAGTCTATTTATGACTGTGAGACTGATAAGAAATCTTAGTGTTGTCGCATCCACTACAGGTGAATACGTTTCTTCATAATCAACACCGGGTATTTGGGTGAAACCTTGAGCCACAAGTCGGGCTTTATATCTTACAATCTCATTTTTCTCATTTTTCTTTATCGAGAACACCCATTTGAACCCCACGGGTTTTACGTCATTGAGTGTAAGCACCACAGGTCCAAAAACATTATGTTTTTCAAGCGAATGTAATTCTGCTTGTATTGTATTTTTCCATTGTGGCCAATCATTTCTTTGTCGACATTCTTCAATAGATTTTGGCTCACAATATTCAACATTCATTACTTCATTTGCTATAGCATATGAAAAATTTTCATCAACGATGGTTTCGTCTCGATTCCATCTTTTCTGATTGTGCACATAATTTATTGAGATCTCATCTGCATTTTCATTTTTAGACACTTCGGTCTCTCGTTGGTCTATGTTGTCATTTTGTTCTTTCACTACCTCTTCAGGGGTATGGATAATATTAGCAGTAACATCTTCAGATGCTACGCTTTTCTCTTTCCTTTTTCTTGGTTTTATATCTTTTGACCCAATTGGTCGTCCACGTTTTCGGTGGATATTTAACTCATTTGACAACTTAGGAATATCAACTTTTGTTGGTGCATTTTCAGCATGTATATGTGATTTTGTAACTTTCTTTGCATCTGTAAATGCATCTGGTAATTCGTTTGCAATTCTTTGCAAATGAATAATCTTTTGAACTTCTTGTTCACATTGGTTTGTACGGGGATCAAGATGGGACAATGAAGATGCATTCCAAATAATTTCAGATTTTTCCATCTTCTGTTTTTCTCCCCCTAAGATTGGGAATACTTTTTCATCAAAATTACAATCAGCAAAGCGTGCTGTAAAAATATCACCAGTTAATGACTCCAAATATTTAATAATTGATGGAGACTCAAAACCGATGTAAATTCCCAATCTTCTTTGAGGTCCCATCTTTGTACGTTGTGGTGGGGTTATTGGGACATAAACCGCACAACCAAATATTTTTTTAAATGGGATAAATTTGGTTCTCTACCAGAGACCAGCTGTAAAGGGGAATATTTATGATAAGTTGTCGGTCTTATTCTGATAAGTGCCGCAGCATGTAAAATGGCATGACCCCAAAGAGATTGTGGTAATTTTGAATTCATAAGTAATGGACTTGCAATTAGTTGCAATCTCTTAATTAGAGATTCAGCTAGACCATTTTGTGTATGGAAATGAGCAACCAGATGCTCAATTGTAATACCAATTGACATGCAGTAGTCATTAAATGTTTGAGACGTAAATTCTCCTGCATTGTCCAATCGGATTTTCTTAATTGGATAATCAGAAAAATGCGCCCTCAATTTTATCAATTCTGCTAGAAGTCTAGCAAATGCAACATTTCTAGTTGACAAGAGACTAACATGTGACCATCGGGTGGATGCATCTATCAACACCATAAAATATCGAAATGGTCCACATGGAGGGGCAATGGGTCCACAAATATCACCTTGAATTCTCTCTAAAAATAAAGGAGATTCATCTTTAATTTTGCTTGTAGACGGTCGGATTATCAGTTTTCCAAGAGAGCATGTTGCACATGAAAGCTCTTTCGATGATATAATTTTCATATCCTTCAGGGAATTACCATTTGAATTTTCAATAATTTTTCGCATCATTATATCACCGGGGTGTCCCAATCTATCATGCCAAAGTTTATAATGCACTTGATCAACTAACTTCCGGTTAGTGACCATATTTGATTCCAAAGGGGTGATATAAGTGCAATATAATCCCGATGAAAAGGCTTTCATCATTTCTAAAATGATTTTGTTACCATTCACGATGGAGATAATATGAAGGTATTCATCATTATTTTGATTCATAGTTTCAAGATGATAGTCATTACGACGTATATCCTTGAAACTTAGTAGATTTCTTCTGGATCTACTAGAATATAAAGCATCACTTATTTGTAATTTCGTGCCATTGGGCAACAAAATACAAGCTCTTCTGGAGCCTTCAATCAAATTACTAGTGCCAGAAATTGTGTTAACACTTGTCTTCGAGAAATGTAATTCGGAAAAGAAGGTTGTATTTTCTAAATCGCATTTGTTGTTACACTATCTACTAGACATTGATCTCCATCACTCATGATAGTATCAACCATGTCTTTGTCCTAAAAAAAAGGAATAGAGCAAAAATTATCTTTTTGTATATATAGTATCATAATACTATAGTATAAAATTTTAAGGAAAAACAAAAGCAAATATTATATTATAAAGACACAAGTCTTACATTTTTTTTTGAAAAACATAAAAAATAGGATGTAGGAAAACCAAACTAAGCATTTTGATGGACATTTCCATCATTGACAAAAACATCGATATTGCCATCATTTAAAAGAAAATCCGAAATATCTAAATGAGTGTCCATGATCATTCCATCTTGGTTGTTTTCAACCAAGTTCATTTCGGCAACTTCTTTTTTCTTGAGTGATGCTTGATAAAGATCAACAAGGTGCTTGGGCGTACGACATATACGCGACCAATGATTTGTCATGCCGCACTTGTAGCAAGCATTCTCATATTTCTTTGGAGGATTTTGCACTTGATTTCCTCTAGCATTTCTTCCATCATTATTTCCATTGACATCATGACCACCACGATGGCTACGACCACGTCCATGACCACGTCCTTGATGTTGCCCGCGTCCGTATGCGCGACCACGACCACGTCCACGTTTACGATTGTAAGATGCCGCATTCGCTTCAGGGGATGGGTCGCGTTTGCGTTTGTGATTAGCCTCATTCACTTCAGGGAATGGAGTGGAACCAGTGGGTCGAGTTTGATGATTTTTCATCAAAAGTTCATTATTTTGCTCGACAACAAGAAGGCATGATATTAGTTCCGAATATTTCTTAAAACCACGTTATCGATATTGCTGCTGCAGGAGCATATTCGAGGCATGGAATGTGGAGAATGTTTTCTCTAACATATCATTATCAGTAATTATTTCTCCACATAATTTAAGTTCAGATGAGATTCGGAACATAGCAGAATTATACTCGCTTACAGATTTAAAATCTTGTAATCGCAAATGAATCCACTCGTAGCGAGCTTTTGGGAGAATCACTTGTTTTTGGTGGTCATACCTTTCTTTCAAGTTTTTCCATAACTCTAACGGATCTTTCACCGTTAGATATTCGGCTTTTAATCCCTGATGGAGATGATGCCAGAGAAAAATCATTGCTTTGGCACGCTCCTGCGAGGAGGCCTTATTTTCATCTTTAATTGTTTCTCCAAGATTATTTGCCGTAAGATGGATCTCTGCATCGAGAGTCCAAGGGAGATAATTTTTCCCCGAGATATCAAGGGCAGCAAATTCAAGCTTGGTAAGGTTTGCCATGTAAGTAACTACAATGAGATGTATCGAGATGTGAACTGCCGAAAATAGTAATAAGCTAGATTAAATATTGAAAGGAAAAAGGAAAAGTAAACTACAATGATATGTATCCAGGAGCTCAACGAGAGTTTGCACAATGATTTTCAAGCATTAAAGATGTTGTGAATATATTAATTTGCATTTTTTTGCATTACAGATAAGATATGGAACGTATCTATGCTTCCAATGTGATTTTTTATTTATTTAGATCAAGAACTAAATAATGGTTCCCTCCGTTGAGAAAGATATATACAAGATCACATCACTAAAGATCTTATAAATCAAGTAAATTCATATGAATGAGTAAGTGGTCACATAACCAAAATGCTTATTATTATTATTTCATGTACATGTAAATCTCTCAATTGATTGAACATGATTTTTATTATTATTAATCATGCAAAAATGGAATCACCTTTCTAACCTCTTTTTGCTATGATAAAAACAAATAATTTTTGACAAGTAAACGAGAGAGATTATGTATATGGCCATGCAAATCAAACACACGGATTTGTTACCTTGAGCCTTGAGTGACACCAAATGTTATAGTGTTAGCGGTAGAACCTTCGTGCTGATAACGTGTTGTGAATCAAAGCAAACCAAAGATAAAAGATCGAGGGAGGGAGAGAGGTATGTATTTCTTCTCTTGTCTTGTGACCAAACATGTACAATAATCCCCTATATATAGGGTGATGATGTAGTAGGAGTTACAACCAAAATAAATGAAATTACACCACATAAATAAGAGTAAAACCTACATAAACTATTGGGAGTTAAGGAAGGTGAATCATCCAAGAAACCTTTGGAATTCTCAACACTCCTGACGTTTTTCTGAATTTCTACAACTCACCACCACATGACCAATATATATCATGTCTATTCACATGTATTTACCAAATAGGGTTAGCTCAATTAGCCGATTCCTAGTCTTTGATTATCTTGGGTTGACGATCGGATCTTAACACGAACAAAAAAACATGTTTGGCTTTAATCGAAAAAAAACAAAATGTTTTGAAAACATTCTCCTGTAGGAAGTTAGAAAAGTAGTTCATCAAGCATTCGCATCTTCTGTGAATTTGCAATGAAATATCCTTGTGCTGAATGATCGTTTGTAGAAGTAATTGGATAGCATTCACCAGAAGATCATATTTATTAAGGACAAATTATTGTTATGAACATTTTTTAGAAATACAGCTTTTACAAGAATTTCTTATACTAGAAAACAAAAGTTACAGGACAGATTACCCAACTCATTGGACGGCACTTTACAGAACACTGAGGAGGGAAAAATATTCAACGGAAGAAATTAAAGTTTTCCGGTTGCCTTCAGATATAATTCTCTAAGCTACCTTCTTTTTGTCAACGCATTTGCTGCGGAATGGCGAAAAGATCGAAAAGGAACGAGAAGCTACAAAAAAAGAGATCCAAATAGTTAGCCATCAGCCAGGCAAATTTTTGTAGTTACTAGTAATAGAAACATGATTAACTAGTAATAGAAACATGATATGATGAATGATCAGGTAACACATCAAAATAATCATCACCCCAACACCTCAAAATAGACTCCTGCCAAGGCAGGGTGTGGGTGTTCAGATGTATGCAACCATACATCTGTTACTTAGATTCAGTTTTTTCCAATTGACCTTGATGCTAAAAGTAAATCGACGGTTTGCTATATCACAATAAATGAGTAGATAATCCATGGGCATAATTAAGCAATATTGTGAAAAATAGAAATGTGAAGATATGCTTCTCACCTTTTGGGGTATGAGGGTTGTTATCTTCAGATAGGATACTCTTCAGTGTGGGGACTGAAACAAAACAGAATATAATTTAAAATAGTATACGTCAAGAAAAGTGTGAGAACAAAAAAGAATAATTACACAACACTATTGCGACTATGGTGGATAATTGGAGCTATATTGAGCACATTCGCTTATCAGTTAGGAATAGAATGTCATGCACGTTTTAAGTAATGACAAAATCACCAGTAAGGTAATCATTTTTTCCCTATTATTCTCAATGTTCATTAGTAATTCACAGGGAAGGTAAGGAGTCACCTTCCTTAGGTTGAAACACATGAACTACATGGTCATCAAGAGACGAGCTGCCTGACTTGGTATAGCAGACAGTGGAAGCTGGGTGGTGACCTTTTCTTCCAAATCTTAGCAACCTTCTGAAACCTTTTGAGGATTCTCTAACTCGAGAGTCACCATGTTTAGCAGATAATTGATCTACTGAACATGGATTGGCAAATTTTGATTTTTGTTTCGGGATTACTATACAGTCTGCTTCATTAATTTCGTTCATGTTCACTGACTTTGCTTCAATGTGGCTCATACTGATGAAACTTTGATCTTTCATGGAGTATGCTCGAGCTATGGGCGCTCCGTATGGCATGGAACTGGGAAGCTGCTGGATTTCTTCATTGGCACAATCCACTGCCACCTGAAAATTCACCAAAAAATAAATTATATTCAGGAAAGCTGTGGAAAAGAATAACAAGTTTAACTACATGATTGGATGCCCAACTGTTGCTTGTCTAGATATTACATCCAAGAGGAAAATCAACTAGTCATTGTGGAACATCTAGATTACAGCACTATTATATTTGAAGGATCTTACAACATCATAACTTTTAAAGCTAAGCTTACCAACATTTAACTATGCACCTATTAGTGAAGTTGCCTCTAGATTCGTTTAGTATGTGACATACCTCATAAGTCAGTTGCCTATCAAGTGAGTTCTCATTGGCATAGTTCCCTAGTTCACTTGCAACAAAGGTTGAAATGGGAGCTCGTATAGCCCCATCCAATGGAAACAAGGCTATGCTCTCTCCTTCCTCACTGGTAAATGGTGTGTTTCCATTTTCTACCTCCCTGCAGGTTCCAGGTACAAATGATGACTCCTGTTCATGTGTCAGGACATTTTTCTCCAAAACAAGATTGTCATTTGCATCCCCATGTTGTGTCGGGCTTTCCATATTTTTTTTCAGTTCAAGATTTTCCAAACCAAGAGATGATTTGAGATTATTTGATTTCTGTACTGCCTGATTTACTTTGGACCGGAATTTTTCTGTATGGGAAGCACCCATGGATGAGCCAGTTCTATGTCCAGGCAGCAGCACAGGCTTAGAATTATCTGATTTCGTAATTGTAGACTTTTTCTTGATTCGGATCTTGTCTTTAACATCCTTTGTAACCGAACCTCCACTTTCTGACTTTGCACATGAATCAAATTTTTTGTAACCTCTAGTTTCAGAAATTCCTACCTTGGAGATCTGATCAGTGGTTGAAGATTTAATTGAAGTTCGATGAGCTACTGTGGTCTTAGGATCCAGCAGTCGGTTTCTGGCAACCATTTTCGGCTCAAGCATGACACCATTATCTTCCTTCTTTCTACCAAGTGATGATGGTGCTGATTTGCTGATGCCATTGACAACTGAATGAGTCCCGTCCTGTCTGCTCTTTTGTTTTGTCTTCTGTGAATTAACCAATTCTATAGAAGGTCTAATAGACAATCTTCCAAAAGGAAAAGAAGATCCAGGGTCAGAATCTGTGAACTTTGATGGTGTATAAGAGCTTGGAGAAAGCTTAGTTGGCATTCGTGATCGATTGTGTAACGATGTTGCTTGTGATTGAACATCAGATGACCTTGCTCTAGCAGCAATTCTCTTTTGCCTCTCCCTTTTCAGAACCTCCAATCGTTTTCTTTCTTCCTCTTCCTGAAAGTTGAATCACGACATAAATGTCAGGCATACTAGATGTATCATCAATATCCTGTAAGACTATTTTAAAACAGAATGTAATGACCTGAAGCTTAAAGTCATTTTATGACTTCATAGTCTCATCAAACAAAGAAAAAGATGACAAAAAGAAGAAAATACAAAAGAAAAAGGATTAAGATGGAATATTGCGTAACAAATATTGTTAAACTTGATTAACGATATTTATCACATAGAATAAGAACATATTCATTGCTTTGGTTGATTAACAATATTCATGAGTTATGACTATATGTAGGGTATGGAAAATGCACACGACCTTTTCTTTTTTTACTTTCTGTAGATCAACCTTATAAGCTCGTAGCTTCTCAGCACGTACTTGTGCTTCAGCTAATGGGTTCACCCTTGAAGTTTTTACTCTTCTAACCGAGTCCGGATTTTGTCTTTCTGAATTGCTGTGCAACATTCTTGACTTTTTCTCTTTGTATGCAGAGTTCTTTTGCTTTTCTTTCTGAGGCTCATTTTTCGCACCATCAAGATGCATTCCCATCTCACATTCAATTGCAGGATCATAATTCTCAACACATTCCCTTATTGTGTCACGGTGAGGCATTAAGCTTAAATCGTCTGGTCTACACTTGACTGAAACAGGATTTTCACTTATGGTACGAAGTGCTTGGTGGAATTCTGAGGCTATGTCAATGGCAGCCTGATAATGATCTACTCCTGCTAGCCCTTGCGGATAAGATGTCAAAGGAACAATGAAGGATTCATCATTTATGTTGGGCTGGTACTTTTTAGCAAAACTACGTCCGACTTCATATGCATTTTCAACAACACAGTTGGAGGCACTTGTAGTGCTTGTCTGATTTCCACAGTCAAAAATCGCAGAATGATCAATGATTCCTGCACGTCTATAACCACCTCCACCTTCCATTTCCTCAACTCTCGTGTTCAGCTTGTTTTCTCTTTGAATAGTTCCTTCATTCGAACAACAAAGATCATTACCCATGTCACCATTTGCTCTATCATATTCCACCGTCTTTGCCTCAAGAATGCTGCTGTCATCTTCGCTCCTGAGTAAAAAACTCTGGAAAACTTGCCAGTTCTCAGAAGAAGCTGCATCCTTTCCACTAGTTGTATCTTCGTAACATGATTTTGAAGCACCAGCTGCTCTTACTTGTTTTATACTCTTCGACAATCTTGATTTCTTCTGCCCCCTTTCTGGAGATTCAGAGTGCAAGTAATTTGCATCATCTGTTTCGCTTCCAGGCGCATCATGTTTCTGCGACGGAATGTAGGTTAAATTTCGAATGACAACCATACCAGACTTGTGCTTATTACTTGATCGACCAACTGAACTTTCAGAATGAAATGTCTCAAACTTCTTGTTGCTACCATTATCATCCACGGAATTAAATCTAGGACCCTCCATTTGTGAGCATGGTGGTTGTTGATAAAATAAGCTGCCACCGAGATAGTTTTGATAGTAGTTTACACCTGACATTGAATAGGATTGGCATCCAGCGTGAGAAAAAATGGGCTGTTCCGGAAGCATGGGATGTTTATTAGTTTGACCCAATGAAACTTGCACTTCACCTGAAGTCCTTGGTCCTGAGACGAGAAAACAAAATTCTTTATTAATATCACCAGTTAAAAAGAAAATCTGCTAAATAAACAAAATTCTATACTTACATCACCAGTTACAATAATATCAACAGATAATAAACTTATCGTTGTAAAGAATATGCATACAAAGGATATCGGTATTCCACTGATATATTTGTGTGCATACAAGTAAGGCAACCACCATGATCACCTAGCGGACCATCAACAACCTCAACCATATGGTTACTGATAGTGTTTGTAAGAAAGCGGAGAAGTGCACATACCATAATAAACGCTATAAGACATTTAGCTTAATATTGCACACAAGGGAAAAGCAGATGTAGCAGAGCAAAGATAAATTACCCCCATCAGCCCAATGCTGTGAACCTGTTTCTGCAGCAGCGTCATCGATAATTTTCACATTGCTGCCACTACTCATGTGCCCATTTTGCTTCCTAGCACCACCGGGAAACATAACCCCTGAAACATCCATGGAAGAAAGGCTGTGTGGCACAGGCACTGCTTTTGCAACCTCAACTTCACTCAATTCGCCCGTTTTATTCTTTCTTTGCCAGAGTTCCATAAATTTCATGCCAGCCAACCTACGTGAAGAACCAGGAAAAAGAAATCCAAGAACCTTTTTTTTAAATGATGGAATTTATTAGACATGAAATGGACTGAGAACAGGAAGTATATTCACATTAAACGAGAAGCCCTGAAGCACTCAGCAAATGATATTAGATGATCCACTTTTTCCACCTCGAAACCAGCAGCTATGGCTCGAGCAATAGCCATTGCTTGTTCCTTCTGCAACACTGTCCTTCGAGTCTCAAGTACTCTTAAAAGTTCAACCCTGGAAATATAGAATGACAAAAATCCTTAAACCTTCAATGGTAACTAACCCGTCGGAACGTCATCAAACAAGTAGATGTTTGGTAAAGTAGAGAATATCTCAAAAACACTTTCCCCATGAGTAGGAGTGAGATATCTGTTTTCTATTTATTGTTCGGAATAAATTTCCGAAAAAAGAAGTATACCATTGCATCCATAATATAATAATGATCGCTACAATTGTGCAAATAAAATAGACAAATTAAAAGAGAATGATTGTCAGACAAATTAAAAGAGAATGATTGTCAGACAAAGCCGTATTTAGAAGAAAGCATACTTTGGATTTTCTTCCCGTTCTGAAAATTCATTTGTTTCGGATCGGTGTAGCCCGTGCTGCCATTCAACCAGAAAATAAATAAATTACAGCACAATCAGCAAAAAAAAATGTTTCTATCAAAAAGAAAACTTAGTAGAAGGAAACAGACATTTGTAAATTTTGATATTTTGAAGCAAAGTGCAGCTTGAAATTGGACTAAAGAGGCAGAAGCTGACATATAAACATGAAATTGTAAACAATATACCAAGACCTGGGACTAAACGTGGAAGATTAAACATGAATGCCCATAAGTTGCTAGGTGATTATCAAAAGAGAATCCTATTAGAGCCTTGAGCTACTTACTACCTTGTATTTAACAATAGCCTTTTCAGCATCATTATCAAAACCAGGCCTGCTTCCTGCCCAAAGCACAGGACAAAGATGAAAAGCTCAGATCAAATGAAATGCATATGATGTAAATTATTTCCACTGCTGCATCTAATGTCTTTTCTTCTATTTACTGAGTTTTATTTTGATTGCTTTAGGACATTGGCCTTGAGGTAGGCTTTATTTAAGCCAGTAGTTCAAGTGTTGTACACAAATTCCCACTGAAATACCAATAATGATTAAAATGTTTGAGTTGAATTCCAGGTGTAGAATTAGATTACCTTGGTGTCGAGCTACTCTTGATCGACGATCTCTCTGGTAATAATGAGAAATAAAAACATTATGACAAAGGAAAAGAAGCATGAGTGATGGAGGAATTAATTAATTGACATTAATGTGCAACGACGTACGTACATTGGCATTGGGCGAGGAGAGTTTGTTATGTGTTTGTATGGCAATTGCCTGCTGAATTTGCAAAATCTCCGATTCGGTGGAGCTCACCCTTTCTAAAACCTCAGGGGTGCTGACGAATCGAACGAAGCTTTGGACAGTGGACTTGGTGAACCATGATGAGAAGTGATTCAAGTGAAGAGTGGGTGGGTGTGGTTTGAGTATGATAGAGTAGCCCCCCTTGGCGGCTTGCTCTTCGGCGGACTTGAGGTGAGTAAGATAAGGCTGTAAAAGACCAGAACCAATTTTCTCGGTCTCCCCATTCGCGATTGCCGTAACAACCAAATCGCACCTGCAAATTAACCACCACCACCACCATGCAAATTCAACAAGATGATCTATCAATTCTCAATATAAATATAAAAAGAAATGCAAATTCAAGAGAAAGACAAAACACATTTGGGGATCACAAAGTAGGTAGGTTTAAAAAGGAATTACATAGAGGCATCGATGATTATCAACTGACCTGGTACGCGTGGGGGTGAGTTGGAAGACGAGGGATTGGAGTGTCTCCTCCGCCTTCATTCTTCTTTTAATTAATTATTTCTCACATTTGATTTCTCTCTTCTAACTCACTTCTTTCGCCACTCCCACTGTTTTATATATAATGTACGTATTTCCATTTATTTATGGGGTGTTGTTTAACACCATCATACCTCACAACTGCTGCTCTCTTTACTTCTCCATTTATCTATTGCTATTTTACCCAATTAACTATATATATTCCTTTTGTGACAAATGACATGTTTGTCATTTTCTCTTCTGGCTACTAATTTGGAGATTCCCACTCCCACCCAACTCAACTCAACTCAACTCAACCCAACCCAACCCAAGAGTGGGAGTGGAGACGTAGTGATCGACTGTTGACCTCCTTCCATGCATCTCGGCCTGTATGTCGGCAACACCTGACTTCTGTTCTTTTACAATATATATATAACCTAATCTGAACAGTTGACTTTCCTATGCCAACCAAACCACTTCTTCATATCTATCACTATCATCTTCAGGCGGCCTAACATCAAACGGACTGTCAAATTAATGTCTATTCACCTAAAAAGGGATACACAACACACCCACATGATCCTAGGATGACATCATCACTAATGCTCTTCTTCTCTGTTCCTCTTCTTTTCTATATATATTATATATAAACGTACATGTCTTCTTTCTTTCCCCTTGACAAGGAAATTACCCCACTGCTGCTGGTTAGCATTCCATGGTAGGCAGAATTAGATTTGGAAGAAGCCAATTAACGAATTCTGTATGATTTTTTATTTATTTTAAAAATGAAGTTTTAACGCATGACATTAGTTTATATCCATTAATTCAGATAAGGAATCGGCACTGCTACATTGTCATTTGACTGTCAGTTCAGTTAATGTTGCTGTCTGCGAATAAGAACATGGAAAGATTACAAGTCTCAAGATTTCATGTGTGGCATGGTATCATCTGGTAAATGGCATCTGTTATTTCCTTAAAAAAATGGTGTTTTTGTTGTTTTTAGACATGACCCAAACCGCACCATTCCTTGTCACATAAAACAAACATATCCCTCTACCTTCAACCATGCAGAGGAAGTAGGTGTATTCTTTTCTCTCCATTTCTGTGTTTTGAGTGTCAAAAAATATATCGTGTGTTCTTTTTCCAAAAGTTGATACTTTTTTTCCAAAAGTTGATACTTTTTTTCCAAAATTGAAAGAGGGGAAAAAAACAATTTCACAGTCATGCCCCTCATATATAGTTACAGATACCATAAATTTGCATGCGGGTCAAATTTCAGATCTCTTCTTGCTGACAAGCGTCTTGACTAGGTGGCATCCAATTTAGTGCAACTTTTATTAGGAAGCTGGGTTTCTAGCTTGCAGTAGGTGGCATCTAACATGTTATGCTTGTCTGAATATTTTTGGAGCAGTTTGTGTTTTGGAATCCAAAATGACACTTTTTTGTATGAAATTATAATTATTAAGACAAAAAAACAACACAGAAAGGGCAAAAAAAACACACACGTGGTTATGTTATGGCTTATGTTCATGTTCATAACCACTATAACTAGACATAATACAGAAAAGTATTGTGCATGATTAGAAAAAACAGAAATATGTATGGCATGTACCATACCAGCTTGAGAAAGTACATGTAAATTGTAAATTGTTGTGCAGCAATTGCATAAATTGGTTCCACTGCATCATGAATGAAAATCAACAATTAATTGGTTGAACAAACAAGCAGACGCAATTGAATTTGTTTGTTGAATACCAATTGGATGATGGACAAGTTGTTTGTCTTTCTACATGCACAGTAGATCCACCAGCCTAATCACAGCTGGAGATTTGGGTGTATTACAGTTTATCACCACCACACATGCACCGTGTGACCCTTAATAAAAATTCATCTGTTCTGTACCCCATCTGCTTAGTAAGATGGTCCCGAGGTGTGTTTTTTATCACATCTTCGCTAATTACCCGAATAGTAAGTATAAACTATAAGACAGTATATAATAATGGGTAAAAGGGACAGGGGGCAGTGAGAGAGAGAGAGAGATGGCCCATTAACTCTGTCATTTCCTGAAAGACAAAAAATTAGACTGAAAATTACGATGTGCCATAATAACGCACCTACTCTTGAAGAGAGGTTCCTTCAACCACCAAAAGCTAGTGGGGTTGTAGTCAGTGTGCCAGCTTAATTGAGGTGTTGGTCGCCAATTTGTATCTGAATCTGCCTTTTTCCTACTGAAACTACTCAGACATTATTTAGACAACTTCAGTGTTCTACTTGGTCTCTAAAGAACACCATATGCGTTACATACAAAAGTAGGTCTACAAACTACGAAGAATTTAATCTGCCCATCTTAGAAAGGTACATCTCAAATGCTATCCCCCGTTCACTTTTGGCATTTCAAATACAAACACAAAACAAATCAACCGATTGATGGAAAGAAATTGGCACCAAGCTTTATATCTATCAGAAAAGCAAACTAACATTCCAAAGTTAATCAGACCACCTGTATCTTATTTGAATTCTCCTTTTTTGAAGCATAAGCAGTTAATAGATACATGACACAATATCTTCTCTTCCATTTTAAATGAGAAGAAGCTATACTATATATCTCAGGACAGGAGATATGCGATGAGAACACATCTAGGACAAAGCAAACCCAGGAAACAAAAGAGAAAATGAACAGCAATATATAATGCTGGTAGAGCAATAACAAGGAATGGAAGCAAAAGAAGCCATTCCTCATCTAATTGAATTACCAATGATGTGCTGAGACCTTGCCATTGACAGGAATCAGAACAGATATGCCAGTAATTCACGTTCTTTCTTCGTGGGCCAACCAGCATTAGCTGCATGCTCTCCATTTAGAAGCATCACAATCCACATGCATGCTATGGTAAAAGCAAACCTCCGCTAGCTGTTTGTCATCAGGAAGTTCTGGTGCTGCTGCTGAAACCAATCCAACAGCTTATGCCTGAACCTGAAATCTGCCTCAGGCCCAGTTTTGAGATGGAAATACCCATAACAACAATAACTGTACAGAAATGAATATACAGCAACAAGAAAGCCTAGTCATCCGTATATGAGAAATTTAAGAACAAAAAATATACCAGATACCTAAAAGATACTTCATGGACTTTGCGTGGCTATATCTTTATGGCTTTGTTTTCTCAGTTGAATTCTCCGTCTTAAACAATCACCAAAAATATCTATGACTTTTTAAGCCTTTTGTCGGGTGAAATGTGTTGTCATTTGCATTCGGTTTCCCAAATAACATGGCCAAATAATATTGTAAAATCTGAAAAAGTTGCGCATTCCTAGTTCAAACATGAAAATGTTTGTATTCTTCCAATTTTTTATTTTTTTTTTGTTTTCAATTTCTAGAGAAAACAACAAATTGAAATGATTATGGGTCTTGTAATATGAGTTTACATCATATTTGGCTAGTGTTTCACGACATGGAGCATTATCATATGTAAAAGGTAGTTATTCAAAATAAAAGAAGGGTGAAATCATACTAGTAGATTCAATGTAGCGAGAAATTGTGAGAACCTAATCCCTTGATTAAGGTTAATTAAGTTTAAGAACCTTAAACCCTTATTAGTGAGAGTATTTAAACCAAACCAAACCCTTTTTCTCATTCTTTCCTTATCTCTCTTTTTCATCTCACTCTCTCCCTCAACACTTTCTCTCCCTCCCGTGTAGTTCGTCGGTGGAAGAAGGAGGAGCTGCGGGTGCGCCGGCAAGTCTGGTCGCCGGAGTTCAAGGAAGGTGTGGAGTTCGCCGGAGATACGCCCTTTTTGCGTAGGAGGATCGTCGTTGCTCTTCGGAAGCTTCTTCAAGCTTCCAAGGTATGCCAAGCCTTGCTTTTACGCTCACCAAGGTTGTGTGGGTGTTTGAGTGTTCGACGGTAGGCCGAATGGCTCGTCAGAATAGTGTGGCAGAAGTTCTGCTCTGTTTCGGTCGACCGGTGCTCAATTCGGTCGACCGGTTGTAGTGTAATTCGGGCGTTCTCGCTCGAATCGGTCGAACGATACCCCATGGGTGGTCGACCGATTGTTCGTGTGAGTGAGAAGATGAAGACCCTGAGTGTTTTCGGTCGACCGGGTCCCCTTTGTCGGTCGACCGAATGCACTGTTGTATGTCGGTTGGGGACGTTGACCTTCTAAACGGTCGACCGCCTCTTTGACCAAGTTCGACCGGACGTACTGTTTTAAGTCGGTTGGGGGTGTAGACTTCTAAACGGTCGACCGCCCTGAGATCCCGTTCGACCGATGACTTAAGACGACTTAAGTGTGGCTCGACCGATTCATATTTCGGTCGACCGGTAATGACCGTGTAGAATGTTGAAGTCCCTGATGTTTTTCGGTCGACCGGAAGCCCATTGTCGTTCGACCGTTGGGATGTTTTATTTATTATTTATTTGTGGCGTAGACCTTCTAAACGGTCGACCGCCCAGAGACCTTTGTTCGACCGTTTCGATGATTTCCTTGGTTCGACCGTTGGATTGTGGTTCGAACCAAGTACCGGTTTTAACGACCAACCGGTCGACCGTATGACCTTTTCCGGTCGACCGTTGGAGCCCAGTATTTGCATTGGTTGTTTATAAGCGCGTTGGTGCGTGGATTGCATTTATTACTTATGTTCATATGATATGACATGTGCATTGAGACCTAGGTAGTAGACCTGTGGGACCATATTCCCCTTTTGCATGATCTATATGTGATGACTGTTATGACTGTCGGCCTGTGTGGCGACAGAGGTGACTGTTGGCCTGTGTGGCGACAGAGATGACCTTAGCCTTTGTGGCGAAGGAGATGACCTTAGCCTTTGTGGCGAAGGAGATGACCTTAGCCTGTGTGGCGACGGAGATGACTGCTAGCCCTTGTGCAGTAGAGTTCTGTGCCTTAGCCTGTGTGGCGACGGAGATGACCGACCGATGCTGTTCCGGCAAGTATGATCGTCCAATTGTGGCACGGCTGGCGAGTATGACCGACCAGAGTGACGGCTCTGGCGGATTGTGGTCTTCGACCACTGATCAGATCTGATGATGACTCGGAATTGCGTGCGACCCTCACCGAACCCATATGACTAGTGTAGCTGCGAGTGGGGGTGTGTCGCGTATTTTCCGTATGACCGCATGTGCCTGCGGTGGGTATCTACGGATGTCCAAAACTAGACTTATGACTAATGAACCCCGGTTGGGGAAATGACTATTATGACCTTATGACCCGTTTGGGGAATGACCAGTTATGATTTATGTTTGGCATAATACTAGTATGATATGTCATGATTGCATTGCATGTAGGTGGGTTTGACATACGGGGTTTCCTTCGGGAGACTCACGACATTGTTGTTTGCTTTCAGGTTCCCTCTTTGGGAGCTGCTTGGGTGGTGACTGAGGACGAGTGCATCTTGGAGTCGGGTCATCGTGTCGGTTTTGAGGTTATTATGACTACTTGTATATCTGTATATTGTATTTTGATGTAGTCATTCTTTTGACAACTCCTGTATACGGTGCAACACCATATATATTATATTTATATTTTCGAGTAGCGTCCCCTGTGTTGATGTTTATCCTTTGATTATCATTTATTTAAAAGTTTAAATTTTCCGCTGTTTCGGGGATGTTACAGAAATACTTCTCAAGAATCTGAACAAATTGGGACTAAAATTTGAAAGCATCAATATTTTGCTAACAAAGCGCAAGCAAAGACTGGTAAGGCATATAGATATAGGAGGACTGTGAAACCAACTTGGAATCTGAATTTGCAACAATTGGTTAACATAGTTTTTTTGAAAGCTGGTATATATTTTATAAAACGATAAACATTTGGTTGTGATTCCACAACCAAATCAAGAAGGTATACAATCGATGCAAAAGGTTTATTATCCACTGATACGTAGTGACAATCGACAACTATGAACTTCACTTAGTTAACATAATTGAAGGAGTTAAAGTTCAATTTACCTTCAAAATGACAGCACGCATAATAATAGCATTGGATAGTTTGATGGATGAACTAAAAAAAAGGGTTAGTTGAAAGCGACGTCCCTTTTCAGCTTCTCCACTCCAATGGCCAAAACGCATAATCAATTCCCACAACCCAACTGCCCATCACTAAACAAACCTAAGCAAGCAACGGGATCCCTCACCTTGATCGCCTCCATCGTCTTCCCTCCGAAACCGTCTCCCAACTCCGCCGCCGCCACTTCCCGCTGGTTGACCTCCAGAACAATTGGGGCATCCTCGGGTCAGCTTCCCCTTCCTTCTCTCCCAACAAAATTTGGTCTCTTTTTTTCGGGTGGGGGTGGGTTTGGTTGAACGACGTTAAAAAAAGGTTTTTTTTTTTAATTGCATGTGATTTCAAAATACCGTATTTTCGTTGTTTTCGTCGCTAAATTGATTTCAAAACCGTAGGAATACCCGTGTTTTGTTTTTTTTTTTATGAAAATTATAATTCAATTTTTTTTGGAATTTAAGTGTTCTGCTGTGAAAATCATACAAGTTTAATTCTTGTTTAAGTGTTTCAGAATTTAATTTTTATAGGAAAAAAACACCAAAACACCGGTATCTCCACCGTTTGTACTTCAGAAAATTAACATTCTTGATTTTTTGAATTGGAGTGTTTTGTTGTGAATATCATAAAAATGATAGATTTGAATTTTTAAGTTATTAAATTATATAAGGTAGAATTTGTAAATATTACTATTAAAATAATAAATTTTTAACGCCGTTAATGGAATAGTAACCCCATTAACGGAAAAAGTTAACGGAATGACACTAATTGAATTTGTATAGTTTTTAGTGGCATTAATAGAATTTGTATAGTTTTTAGTGGCATGAATACAAATAGCAATTTAGTGATAGCAGAAACGAAAATATGGTATTTTGAAATGACATGCAAGCAAAAAACCCTAAAAAATATTTTACTTAAAGTGATCATTGCACCGATATTTATCTCTAACGTGGTTACTTTTTATCACTAATTAATATAGGTATTACTGTTCTTTCGTAGTCCGCGTCAATTACCATTTAACATTTCACTTTCTATTTAATACACATTTTGTCCCGTCACTTAACAGAAAACTTTTCTCTCAGTTTTCCTCATTCTACTAGTACCAACACCAAGAAAAAGTCTAACGAACCATCTAAATCTAGCCCAGTAAGTTTAAAAAAAATTGATCGGGTGTTTGCAAAAAACGCTTCCCATGGGGGAGGCATTTTTTGCAGACGCCCCAGATTTAGTTTTTTTTAAAAACTCAAATTTATACAGTATGTTATTTCAAATTATTTCAAGTTTTGTTGCAAGATTTCGGTGGTGACGGGTGGATTACAGTGAGTTTTTTTGTAAGTGATGAAGTATTTTTCAACATGCGATGACACTATAAAATGGGCGAAACAAGTTGCCATCAAAGCCATTTTTTTGGTAATATCCTCCTATAAACCACAACGAGATAGTCAGATGAATTGTTATCTGAGATGCAATCGCAGAAAGGAAATGAGTTCCCAGGATATGAATACTGTAGTACGGAAGAACACGAAAAAGAAGGGTTGCAGATGTTGTTTTTTGATAAAGGTGGTCGAGCGACTGGAGTGTGATGAATGGTTCGTAGTTAGTAATAGTTCAAATGGTCAGCACAACCACAACCTTGTTGTTTATCCAGAGGGTCACCAACAGATCAACGTACTTAGTCCCGAGGTTAAGAAAATTGTTCGTGATACGAAACCGTGTAACATCTTGTTGGCCGTAAAAGAGAAATTCGCATATGACATGAGGAGGGTGAACTCTAAAGGCATGAACCTCGCTCAGCAGTTTCTGCATCAGACAGTGCAGTATCAGTACTTGCATTGGATTATGGCCGATGAAGAACTAATGTTGACACTCACGCATTCTTGGCCATCCGACGTTAGTTAAGTTGCTACGCACATACCCTTCGGTAATTTGTATGGATTCGACGTACAAAACGAACAAGTACAAGATGTTTTTGTTCGATATGGTTGGGGTGACACCAACAAACATGAACTTTCTTATCGGTTTTGCAATTATGAAGGATGAGACCGAGCGTAGTTATCAGTGGGTATTGGAGAAGCTAAGAGATTTATTATGTAATATTGTCAACCATACGACAATCATAACGGATCGGGAGTTAGGCCTTATGCGACCAGTGAGAGAGATATTTTCTAACTATGATCATTTACTTTGCACGTGACATATTAACAAAGACGTATTCAATTACGCATACCACTCATTCGGCAAGAATAAAGAGTTGACAAATACTTTTAAGTGTGGAAAGTGGAGGAAAATCATGCTTTCTACTTCAGAGAAGGAGTATAATAAAGTTGGGTCTTTTCTGAAGGATACATATAAATCTTGGCCGACTATCACGAAGTATGTGGACGGGACTTGGTTAGTGCATAAAGAAAAGTTTGTGTTGAATTGGACGAACAAAGTCTTTCACTTCGGCAACACTACGAACTGTAGAGTCGAAAAATGCTCATTCTGCAACACTATGAGTTGTAGAGTCGAAAACGTTCATTCGGCTCTAAAAGATTGGATCACTTCATCAACTGCAGCTCTGGACACTCTTTTCGACCACATCAACGTGGCTATTGAAATGAAACTTACGAATATTCAAAAATTTCTTGAGGATTTGAGGCGTCGACATGACACAATGTTTGATGGGATTCTATTTCAACATATAATTTTTGGTCTCTGAGACATTGTTTTTGGTGGTTGAGAGGAAAATGAAGAGAGAGTGGTGATGGGAGAGTGGAATGAAGAGATATTTAAGTAGAAATGAGAGAAGTGCAATATGGTATTGGCACGGGTGACTTAAGTAATTCGCGGGTGACATTTAGCAGTTCACTTAATATAATATCATTGTAAAAGTGATTCTCACGTTAAGACACCAAAATCGTTAACTTTTCTGCTAAATCTTTGTTTCGATAAATTGCAACACCCTTTTCAACTAATAATAATTTTAAAACAATACGCGACTCTGATATCACTTGTTGAGTAGAAAAAAAGTAGAGAGGAAATGAGTATGACTATAACGTCCACATTTTCTGTACGTGGTCAACGCGGAAGTCAAAGTCAGAGTTCCCGTAAGAAAAGAAAATGTCACAAAGAAATGACACATTAGCAATAAAGAAACATAAGAACAAAATAACAATAGAACGATTGGAGCTCCAAATAAGTCGAATAAAATTGGTTAGATAATTCAAATGATTCAATCACGAGTTTAAGGACAACGTGTGGAATTCAAAGATAACGACATAACTCAATAATAATAAAGTTCAAAGACATAAAATGAAACATAAGATGAAACATAAGATGATCGATCATTTGGTTCCTGGTGCACATAATCCCTAAGGTCATCCACGGCAGACAATCCTACTTGGTAGTACATGCAAAACAAAATCACAAGACAAATGAGTTTTCATAAAGAAAATTATGTATGCCTTTGGGCGACAAAAACCAATTCCAACATAGTTGGTGGACACAACGTCCATTAAAGTGAAGCGAAAAAATCCAATCAGTAGTAATATTACAATTTCAATCAATTATTCAATTCAATCAGTATAGTCAATACTATACAAATTTAGCCAGTATAGTCAATATAATACGGATTCACTCAATACAGACAATCTTACATGGATTCAGTCAATACACAGTCAATCCCTTATGGATTCAGTCAATACAATATGGACTACCTACCACAGACACATACAATCTTCCGGTTAATGCATGGTACTGAAAGAAATGTATTCTAAAAGTTTTACTTTTATATGTCAATTAATATGAATTGGATGTGCAAATATTTTGTTCATTGATCATTGTATTCGTTTTTTTAGAAGTGTTAAGGAAGAGACTCTTGGTCCTTTACTGTAGAGTTCTAAAAGATAATGGTTTAGATAAATCAAAAGTTATTCACAATCATGGTAATTAACATGGAACATTAATTACCGAGATAAGATCGTCGTGTTGGTCATCGATTATTGTAGCTCTACAAATATTTGACGACACGAGTTTATAAAAGAGGAAAATTTTTACTTTTATATATTAAATAGACCTATCATGTAAAACATTATAGATTTGTGTTATGTGTCTTTTTACATGTGTATATAGTCGAGTCTTTTCCTTTGATTTTTGTTTTTTTTTGTGTGTATTGATAGGGTCATGTTAGTGTCCTGCATTTAATATCGATATATCTGCTTGTCATGATCCTTGGGTGACTTTTCTTCTTTTGCTTGCCTAGTGCTTTAAAATTTTCACATTTCTTTCAAAATCTTCATGTGTTTGCGAAAGAAGATGTTTTGTGGGTTTTGCGTGTGTTTAGCATGTGCAAAACCGTTGAGAGGCAAAGTAAAAAGAAAAGCTCCCAAAATTGTCTTGAACTTGATGCATTAGGATATCTAGTACAGTGACTTTAGGATTTATCGAGTCGTTAGGATGTACCCTAGTTTTCCTTTGGGGGTGAGTAATCACAGGGTTTCAGTGCTCAAACATTTAAAGAAGTTCACCCTAAACCTAGTGAGTCAATAATTCGTGTTTGTTAACTTAAGGAAGTTTGTTGTAGTCAAGGACTCTTTAAATCTTGTTGTGAGACATTAAGTGTAGGGGTTTTGGTTCATGTGTAGATAAGAATAAGTGAGTAGGTGTTCTCTCTTCTCGCACATCTCCTATCACTCGGGAAAGTAGGTCTGGGGGGACTTTGTGCCTGGTGCTTTCGAGTCATCTGACTTGGGATGCGCCGACCGAACTCTCGTTACACGGGTGGTAGGGATTGCCCTATGTGGAGATTTGGGTAAAGGTGTACGCGATAGTGTAAGTCCTCATGGACAATGATGCACGAAACCGAACCCTGGGAGAATGAAGCTCCAACTAATAAAAAGAAAAAGAAGAAGAAAAAAAAAAGAAAAAAATGGTAATGCAAATAAGAACCTTAATGGACCTTACACTTTGTATCACTTGAGGATGTTGAGGTTGTCCATGTCTTTCACTTAATTACTTATTTAACTTGCACGAATGGTTCATTAGGCTAGGTGTGGACTGATTACCTATATAGAGTCGGCCCGTAGGATTACCGCGTCCAATGATCGACAAAATATTTCCAACGAGTCGAGTGTCTAGATTGAATAATGCATCTTGTTCGGATTTTGTGAGTATATCCGCTGAAAACCCTCAAGAGACAACACTCCTCATCTTTGTCAACAAAGAGGTTTAACAGCTTGTTGCACGTGCTAAGTGCAACCGTCATTCCTACGAAAGTGAGTTAGGATTTCGTGTTTATCGTTTGCTTTTCTCTTTCTTTGTTTTGCTCGGGACTAGAAAAAACTTAGGTGTTGGGGTATTTGATTGACATCATTTCATGCTTATATTTGTATCTTATATCCATTATCTTACACCTAAGCAATGCTACGTGACGAGTTTTATGTTTAGTTTTCAGGAATAAAGAGGTTTGAAGAGAAGAGCCATGAAAGGATCCAAAAGCAGGAAAAAAGACTTAATTGTGAGACCTGGGGACTAAGATGCAAGGGAGAATGACCTGATCGTAAGACCGAATGACCTAAGAGCAAAACAGGAAACTCCACACCATCATGGGGAGTATTTTGGCAATTCGATTCGGGTTAGAGCTCCAACAAACCAAGTAGATGCATCCAAGACCAAGAAATACTTCAAGCAAAGCCCAACACAAAAAGCAGACGGATCTGGGACGTATAGACCGCCAATTGGCGGTCTGGATCATCCCAGATCCGCTAAGATTTCGCCTGGACTTGTATTAATATTTGTTTAGGCAATTTTTGGTATTGGTTTAGTCCCACATCGGGGGATTGTCCCGGATTAGCTTTTTCCATGCTTATAAATAGAACTATTCACCTTCCATTGTATCCATCTCTCTATTTGGTGGTCATCTTCCCTACTAAGAGTGAAGTCTTGAAGCAAAACTCTGGTGGAGGAAAGGCTGCTTGTAATTTGAGTGAGTTAATAATAGATGTTTTCATTAGCTTGTTAATTCTTGCTTAGTTAATTTCCTTTAATGTGTTTGCTTTGGTGCTTGTTTTGTTTTATGTTTCTTTAATATTTCTGGCTTGATTAGTATAGTTTCATTTCAGTATAATGGTTCATTTTATTAGAGTAGCTAGTTTAAATATGTGTGAGTAGTTCCATCCCCTTTAGGGGTGGAGTAGATGTGTGTACATGTTATGTAGATGGTATGAATGCTTAATATGAATGTTTTGTGAGAGATATTAGTATGCTTGCTTGAATTATTAAAAACATTACTTGATGGTTTCTGCCATTGCTTAGGTACATTCCATGCTTGTCTAAGTGTCTTAATAACAACCTTGCATTGCTCATATTATTCACATAAGTTAGTGTTGTAAATGATAAGTTTTGCCATTAGGTACCTCTTCTGCATTAACAAACACTAACTAACTTGAGCTTCTTGTATGCATTCCACACCACACTTATTTCATGTGCACACACACACACTCCACCCCTTAGGGGTTTTCATTCCTGAGGTTTTATCTTCTTCATTAGTTGTTTAGCTTAGTTTGTTAGTGATTTCATTTCAGCTTTGTTAGTTTACTAGTTTAGAAAAGTGTAGTGTAGTGTAATCCATATTTCTCTCCATTTTTTACACCTTAAGGTCCATTAAGGTTCTTATTTGCATTACCATTTTTTCTTTTTCTTTTTTTCTTTTCTCTTTTTTTTCCTTCTTTTTCTTTTTATCAGTTGGAGCTTCATTCTCCCAGGGTCAGGTTTCGTGCATCATTGCCCATGAGGACTTACACTATCACGTACACATTTCCCCAAATCTCCACATAGGGCAATCCCTATCACCCGTGTAACGAGAGTTTGGTTGGCG